>CM076973.1:32371954-32904454 GCA_039105355.1 Benthosema pterotum | reverse complement strand
GTTGGAAACAGTAGAGGATATTTATTGCAACACTGTATACTTCTAAAGCAGGGGTTTTCAACCTTTTTCATCCAAGGGACCACCATTTATTCAGCATTTGAGCCACGGACCACCAATTGAGGATATTTTTAGACCCACAGACCCCAAAACTAAAGATTTCTTTTGCTTCTGTCCATGACCATTAATCTTCCAGTTGTGTAGATTTTGGACTAATACACATGATGGATATTTTAACTCTTGAGAGTGTAAAAATGAAACCAAATGGACCCTGGCGCCGGGTCCATTTTACATACGAGGGCGTCCCAGCTCGCGGGCTGCACCTTGTCGTTGGTGAGCTGGCTTTCAACCAAGACAGGCCATTTGGTTCCAGGTATATTAATGTCATAGTGGAATGTTGAAAATGGGTGGAATTCCCCTTAAAGCTAAGGGAAGTGATTTGAAATTAATCGTGTAGTACCAGCCTGGTGCACTAGGGGCCCCCAAGAGTAGCTATACTAGTTTATATGGCAGGTTTTAAGTCAGGTCCAGTGGTGTTTGAGTTTCAGAACAGTGTAGTTAAAAGTGGGAATTATTGGACTTGCAGAAATAGCAGATGTACCTTGCTGTAAGCCCCTTCTCAAACTACTATTTCATCACAGCTAAGCATCAATATTCAAGTCATAAATCATCAAGTAAAAAAATAAATATATATATTTGCCACAAAAATATTTTAGATGTGAGAGAAGTCCCCCCGCGTCCTCCCTCCACTACACCCTTGCATATGTTTTAGACTAGAGTTTATTTACAGGCACAGATTAAGTTCTTAGTTACGCCAACTCCGTTCACTTCATGGGACCAGTCCATCTACATAGACTTCTGTTGGATAGTGACATGAATAGTGACAGCCGGAAGTTACTGAATGCATTGGAATCTATAGGCTCGCGCGAGTACTTGAACCACGTGACCAGGCTGTTTTCTGACCCCTCAATGGCGCAACTCTTCTACTAGATGGCTCTGATTCTAGGAAGTACACAAAGTGATATCCTAGCCCATACCCATTCGGTTGAACTGAATGAGCTCTCATTGAGCCATGGAGAAAGAGGAGCGAGAGCTCCTGTACTGCTGGGGAGATAATTCACATGGACAACTTGGTGGTGGTGACCCACCAGGGAATGAGGTTTACTCTAGTCCCGTGCAGTGGACATGGAGCTGCAGCCCAGACCGAGTCACTACGATCAGCTGCGGGGAGAAGCACACTTTATTTGTCACCAGGGATGGAGAGGTGTTTTCATGTGGGAGCAACTCCAGAGGACAGCTCGGCAGACAGCAGCACTTTTCAGATAACGTACCAGGTGAGACAATTAATCACTCTCATGATCAATCATTCACATATTTATTTTTTCCACCTTCTGTTTACCGTATTTGTACTTAGCCCAAGACATTGGACTCTCGTAGAGAGGTGTTGGCGATTCTGACGTGATCACTCTACGAGAGTCCAAGCGTTTGTATCGTATTTCCTTGTCGGATTTCGCCGTTTCGGCTTCTAGTAGCTCTTAGGGTGCACCAGTCCCACATGTAAAAGGCTGAACATAAGCCTCCACCCACTAGCTTCCACTACGGCAAAAGATTGTAGGCCGTAGAGTCCTAGTTTTTAATAAATAAAATGTTTTATATTTACCTCTCTGTGTTGTGTTGTCTCTGCTGTTGTTACGAGAGGCCATCTTGCCCATTACGTCACCGTTTCGCCGCTGCGAAACAGCGCCACCCCTGGCCGGGAGGTGTAATGCGCATAAAAAGGACAATATCTGGTACAGGCTATTTTACTCACTTTGAGCATTTTAATATCTTAAATAAGTATATATATATATATATATATATATATATATATATATATATATATATATATATATATATATATATATATATATATATATATATATATATATATATATATATATATATATATATATATATATATATTAGGGCTGTTGAATGATTAAACTTTTCAATCAAATTAATCACAGCTTCAAAATTAATTTAATCATGATTAATCACCACTCGAACTATGTCCAAAATATGCCATGTTTTCCTGTACAGGATTTCAACATTTAAAAAAGAAACAGAATCTGTGACAAAAATAACCATTTAACTTTAAAATATTGATCAAAATAGGTGATCTACAAGCCCTCAATGCTTGGAGATCCTCCAGCTATACTCTATGGCTCTGGTTACAGGGAGACACACAGCTATACGTCTCTGTAAAGCCGTGCTTTACCCATTGTTTTCAATGAGAAAATGCTCAGTGGGTTGAGTCAGTGTGCACATGAGTTAATTGTGTTAAAAATTTTAATCAGATTAATCAACAAAATTAATTTAATCCCATTAATTAACTATTTTCAACAGCCTTAATATATATATACACACATATATATATATATATATATATATATATATATATATATATATATATATATATATATATATATAATCCTTCTCGTTAGTTATTATATTTCAATATTATTTAAATTCCTATTTGCCTCCCACACATGAAATGGATTTAT
Source organism: Benthosema pterotum (assembly GCA_039105355.1). Lineage (NCBI taxonomy): Eukaryota > Metazoa > Chordata > Actinopteri > Myctophiformes > Myctophidae > Benthosema > Benthosema pterotum. The sequence goes on along the minus strand of CM076973.1, from coordinate 32,901,914 downwards.
ATTTTGCTGCAAAAGTAGTGACATTCATATAAAAAGTTATACACCCCAAACTAAAAATGTAGCCTGTTTGTCTGGGGTTTGAGACATATGAATTCCATATGGAAGCTCTTGGAGGCTTAAAAGTTGGTATACTTGAAGCCAGAACATTCCTCTAGACTCTAGAAAAGACCAGGTGCCAATATCTCAATGTAAATAGGAGTTATAGTCATTTGAACACATACCTAATAGGCAGATTATAAATCTGTGTAGAAGTTCTCTTGTACTTTGTATTGACTCAGACATGCATCATCAAGGCAACACATATTTGGGGGGGGGGGGGGGGGGGGGGGGGGGGGGGGGGATTCACATTGTGTCACGTTTGGCTTGCAATGACAATGTTTAGTAAAGGTTTGCATGAAAGTTGACTAAAACTACGGTATATCATCAAAATGTCATTCATTGCAGAGACGGTTCACCTTAATATGGCAATGGCAGAAGAAACCATGCAAGGTACCGACGAGCACATCGGGAGCAATTTGGGGTTGAGTGTCATGCTCATGGACACATCCACACTAACTCTGGGGAAGCCTGGTTTCAAACTGACAACCTTGGAGTTACCATCCAGCCACTCTGAGCCACCGCTGCCCTCTTAGCTCATATGCCACTGGGAACTAATGTGTCCCATTTTATTTTTACAATTTACCTCCAGCAATTTGATATACTGTATCCTGAACTGCTATAGCTGAAGACCATCTGATAGGCTTATTTAATTCTAAATGATGATATAGGAAGAACCCCAGAGCCTGTTGCACTTGCACACATAGTAGCTTACTGCCAGTTAGGTCAGTGACATGTCTTTGGTGTTTGGTATGACCCAGCAGGAATCAAACCCTGACCTTAGGGCAGAAGGGGCCAAACGAGATACAGAAAATATTGTTGGAAGGCCAAGCCTAAAGGCCCGAACTAAATTCTGTGTAATATTAATTTAATGTCTAAACGTACTAACTAGTAAATGGCATTGACTTGACACTCTGGTAAGAGTATTATGTTATTATAGCAGTGGCATGTCTGATTTCACTACTTTTGCAGCAAAATATAAATCCATTTCATGTGTGGGAGGCAAATAGGAATTTAAATAATATTGAAATATAATAACTAACGAGAAGGATTATATATATATATATATATATATATATATATATATATATATATATATATATATATATATATATATATATATATATATATATATATATATATATATATTAGGGGTGGGACTCGATTAAATTTTTTGATCTAATTAATTTGGAGCTTTGTAATTAATTAATCTGAATTCATCACATGCTAATATTTGATCCGAGAAGCATTTTTTGTGTCAATTAAAACAGGTTGGTAGTGTGTGAGTGAGTTTTTCTAAATCAAAACTGTGTCCATACTGTGAAATGTTAGGTTAAGGGTGAGGGTTAGACATAGCGTTAGTAATAGTAATAGTAGTTAGTAATTTGCGAACCAATGGGAGTTTGGATCATTGGCAGCCCGGTTTGCCTGATTGGCTTCTTCTCCCATTGCATGCACCGCTATGATCGGTACTCCTGAAATTCATCCAGTGAAAAACGTTCTGTGGTGCAAAATCTCTGTGCGATTAAAATGAGTTATTTTTTTAATTGCGTTTTTTTTCTGTAATTACTTAATCTCAATTAATCAGTTAAAATCCCAACCCATATATATATATATATATATATATATATATATATATATATATATATATATATATATATATATATATATATATATATATATATATATATATATATATATATACTTATTTAAGATATTAAAATGCTAAAAAAGTGAGTAAAATAGCCTGTACCAGATATTGTCCTTTTTATGCGCATTACACCTCCCGGCCAGGGGTGGCGCTGTTTCGCAGCGGCGAAACGGTGACGTAATGGGCAAGATGGCCTCTCGTAACAACAACAGAGACAACACAACACAGAGAGGTAAATATAAAACATTTTATTTATTAAAAACTAGGACTCTACGGCCTACAATCTTTTGCCGTAGTGGAAGCTAGTGGGTGGAGGCTTATGTTCAGCCTTTTACATGTGGGACTGGTGCACCCTAAGAGCTACTAGAAGCCGAAACGGCGAAATCCGACAAGGAAATACGATACAAACGCTTGGACTCTCGTAGAGTGATCACGTCAGAATCGCCAACACCTCTCTACGAGAGTCCAATGTCTTGGGCTAATTTGTACTACACGCATGCATGGTACATTTCCTGACCTGGACGGTTAAACATAAACTCGCTCGCAAGTCAAGAGCTAGTTAGGTTTCTGTTTCGTTTCCTCTATGTCCTGCTAGTTAGGTCTCTCTCACTGTCTCCGTGTGTGTGTGTGTGTGTGTGTGTGTGTGTGTGTGTGTGTGTTTTCCATTAATGCAAATTCATGGAAAACGGTTGATTCAGTGACTGGCTGATATATTTTAAAAGGGGAATTCCACCAATTTCAAACATTTTCAAATTGTTTCACCATTTCAACTCTCTCTCTCTGTAAAGTGATTGGCATGGGGGTTGGCACTTGTCATCCCACTATTTTTATTATTATTATATTGCAATCCATTTTCCTGGCTGAATTTCTTAACCCATACATTACAACCAATATATGCATTACCCAATATTTTACGTCATGTCTATGGCGTGAGGTCGTGTCACAGGCATCAAATGTGGGTGTCACACGTGCTTTGCGTTGGGAGGCCTGTTGATGGGGCATTCTTTAATCAAGACCTCATGTTTGTTTGTATTGGCTAAATTACACTTTCTCTCAATATAATGATCATTTCCAATGTTGTCATGAGAGAAAATGTTAAATCTCAGATTTCCTTTCTTTCCTTTTCTAATACAGTTCCATTATTAGATCACCCCCTGAAGATATCTATAAGGCTATCTATGATGACAAGATACCCTATTTACGAAGATACACAACCTGGACTACAAACTGTACAAAGCCTACAAATGGTCTCCTAAATAGCCATGGTTTACTCCTCTCAGAGCCCGCTAGCTGTCGTATGTCAAATTGCAAATCACAAAAAGACCCCATACTTGTGAGAGTTTGTTGGTGCGATAAAGAATAATTGATAATTTTTTCCTGACTTGTCTCGCTAATAGAAGCCATTTTATGAATGTATGTATGAATATGTTGTAAATATTATATGCCTTGTGATGATCGGGTCCAGTATTTAGTTCAGTGTCCAATGTCCATGGAGTTAAGGAATGAATCATAAGTTGTGTTCATGTTCATTCTAACATTGGAAACGAATAGACTCCAACATTCTTCCGGTCTCCTAATATTGTACCCGTCCCCCTCCTTCTAGAGTCAGGAGCAAAGCAAGTTCGTCCCTCTTGCCATTGGCCTCTTAGTATGTATGTAGTTTATATTTTGGTATGATATCTCTCTCTCTCTCTCTCTCTCACTCACTCACTCACTCACTCACTCACTCACTCACTCACTCACTCACTCACACACTCACACACACACACACACACACACACACACACACACACACACACACACACACACACACACACACACACACACACACACACACACACACACACACACCACTGTGTTTACTGTTGGTGTGTAGGCCGTGTGGAGGATCTTGGTGGGGTGTGGACAGTGGCATGTGGTCAACACCATTCTGTGGCGGTGTCCCACTCTGAAGACCTGCTATACTGGGGGGAAGGATGTGACGGACAGTCGGGTGCTTCTCCTCACAGTCGTACCAACCTCCTAGCATGTTCAAGGCAAGAGTGTGTGTGTGTGTGTGTGTGTGTGTGTGTGTGTGTGTGTGTGTGTGTGTGTGTGTGTGTGTGTGTGTGTGTGTGTGTGTGTGTGTATCTCTGTGACATATATAATGCACTTGATTTTTGTCACAGATGCCCCCTGCTCTACATTTCCCCATTTCAGTTTGCATCGAAAACTGCGTAGTTATCATTAAGAATGTCGTACATGCATATATATTTTGACCTAGAATTGCGTGCCTTCTACGCAAAATGCGTGCAGGTTTGCAGGTATGCTTCTGTCACTCCATGTCTCCAATCTGTCTGTCTCCAATCACTCAGGTCAAACCTCCTCCTCCAGAGCATCTCCACCGTGAAGTGGTGCTGCTGCCTGTAGTGTCATTGTAGTGTGTATGAAATGGTCTGGCCCGATTACCCTGTAGTGTGTGTGTGTGTGTGTGTGTGTGTGTGTGTGGTTTGATGTGATGTATGGAGAAAAAAAAAAACGTTTGGAGCTACTAAAATACTCTCTTTAGAATAAAGACAACCTGTGGCAATCAGGTGATATCAGGGTGAAATGTAGAACAGGGGGCATCTAAGACAAAAATCAAATCAAATCATTGTGTTTTTGTGTGGAATTATCCTTAAAATGTTTTTTTTTTATGCAATATGAATGTACGTTGTATGTATGATTGAATATGTCCTGTGTTCATCTTTGATACTGATGATTAAAGGGAAATATTATAGCGGGTATGTGCATGCATACACATTAATGTGTAAGTGGAATGGTTGCAGTCAAAAAATGCGATCAGAGGTCTTTTTTTATGTATGGGCTGTTGAGGCCAGAAAGTTGTTTTTTGCCACCCAGTACAGCCTGCATAACATCCAGGTGTCATGATGATGATGATACCCTCTACTTAAAATAATTGAAATGGTAAAATATTTACCAAAATATAATATTTGAAGATGGACTAAAACAAAGACACATAACATTCCATTAGATTGTGTTCATATGTTTTGCTACTGTAGAAATGAACTGCCAATTTGCACCATGCACATGGATTTAAATGGCCTACTTGTGCTCAAGCAGAACATACAAGCACTGCAGACTTCCACAGGTGCCATGTCATTGGTCCGAAGGTTCATTAATTGTTCCCAAAATGCTACCTGTCTCTAACCCTAACCCTAAACATAACATCAAGCACGGGAGCAGAGCATGTTCTGAAATATAACCCTTCGCAACTGTGTGCAGTGATCTAAATAGCTTTTCAATCAAGCTTTTCAATGAGTCCCGGGATGCAGAGAGGGTCATTTGGATGAGTCCATATTTTGACATTTTTACTCTTTGCAGCATTTAACTCCCTTTTCATTTTATATTTTCTGAGTTTTTTTCTGTGGTGGATTATTGTACACAGCAAAGCCCCCTTCTGCATCCAAAAGGATGCAGAAGGGGTCAGGGAACGGGTCTCTCAACTTAAACCTGCGTATCTAGATGCAGACGCAGAGCTATCTCTGTGTATGGGTATTCCCCTTTTTACGAACGCACTCTCAGCCTCTCTATACTCTTTTATAGCAGCTTTAAGGGCTTTCCAGGCGGCAACAATAAACGTGGCGATTCTCGATTCTCTCTGGAGTGCCGATATAAAGAAAATCGCCTATCGATTAATGCCAGGCGTTTTAAAAAGCTCACTGAATTGAGCTTTCAAAAACATTGCACACGTGTGCACGAAACGAGCACGCGCGCAACACAAATCACTGGACGCCGCACGATAAACGACCGGCACTACGCACACTCTATCGCAGGTCGTTTTCTGAGCACAAAACGCCCGTCCCAGCCAACCACAGTATTTGCACGCTGTGCTTGCGCAAGTAAATACAGTATGTTGGATTTTAACTTAATTATTTCACTAACCTACAGCCATGTCTTCCTGCCGTTGATGCCCGAATTCCACATCCCAGTGGTTCAAGTTGCTTGTGGGAAATCACATGCTTTGGCCTTAACTAAAAGTAAGATGATTTTTTTTCCAAGACTGGACTAAACTAAAATTCTATTTCTGTTTACCGGTATTAAATTTCCTTGTGTGCTCAAAAAGTATCTCATGGATTATAATATGGATGTTTTCTTTTTTCCTTTCTTCAGCGGGTAACGTTTTCTCATGGGGTTCGAACAGTCATGGTCAGCTGGGTCTGGGGAAGGACATTTCACTGGAGACGTCACCTGCCCCGGTTCTCGCTCTGACTGGGATAGCAGTGAACCAGATCTCAGCAGGAGGGTTGCACAGTCTGTTCCTCACTCTGCCAGGCTTAGTGTACTGCTGTGGCGCCAACAAATACGGGCAACTTGGACTCAACCGGGTTGATGAGAAAGGTACAGACAACTGTACCTCAAACACCCACAAAACATTGTATGTTTGCACACCCAAAAGTCAGTCTAAACTAGCCTGGTTCCTGCCCCGAATTGCCATGTTAAAAAAATACTACCTTATTTTTTCCGACTGGAGTCCCTCCATCTGGTGTTAGGTACAGGTGTTACATAGCTAACACCTGCAACACAGCCTATTTTCAAATTTTCTTATAATATACAGTACATAAGTGAGTTATATAAATCATTATTCGCTAAAGTGATCTGTTGATGCCTTCAAATGTCCTAAAATAGCAGTCTCTGTTCAGTCATAGCATTGGAGTCAACGAGAGTGTCGCTACTCTCTCCTATTACAGATAATCTAGGGTATGTTCGGAAATACAAACTGGGTGCGCACCGAGTTCCCTTGGTTTTGTGGGCGTGTCGTCACCGAGTGCGTTGATTTACGAACGAACAGTTAAAACCAGACAACACACCTCACTCAAAAATGGCGAGAATCACTGCCAAAGCCATATAAATCCTCTCTTAAGGGGGTCCCCCTGGAAAGTATTTTCAAATGGGGGTCCGCATGCATTTATTTGATAAATGTGCAGGTCCTTGACAGACATGGAAAAGTTGGGGGACCACAGTACAATGCTTAGCCATAGCTTAGCTTCCTAGCTCACAACAGTTGTATTGCTTTTCATTGAACGGCAGCGCTCGAGACACAGCTGTGACGCAATCAACCTTCCACACCGGCCAACCCCGTCTCCAGGGTAGGGTTGTTCAGTGCGTGCACAAAACACACCAGTGTGAATAAACGAACGAGGAGCACCAAATGCCCCAAATACACCAGGTATAAACGAACGACAACAGGGCAGTCCAGTGCGTTTAGGGTGTATTTCCGAACGCACCCATAGTGTCTATTAGTTGAAAATCCAAATGCAGCAGCTGATTGGCTGACAGCCCTGTCACTCAACAGTGTTTTTGTTATGGGCTGGTATGAACCAATCACCACGGACCGCCCAAACCAGAAACTGGTGTAGTAGAGAGGGACTTCAGTCTGAATAATGAAGTGAAACAAAATGACAATTCAGACTGAGGTCAGGCTAAGTCTAAACACTGCAGAACTAGAGACTGCCGACAATATCTCATCTTTCCCAGATTTCTCTCTCTCTTTCTCTCAGTATAATTACAGATTGTTTGATACATACTTCAGTAATGTGCATAATTATGTGCATAGTAATAACAAATAATACAACAGTGGGTACAACAAAATGAAGGGAAAACCCAAAACCTGTGTATAAGTACTTTATTTCTTGTTCTTGTCAACAGGCAGGTTTAATGTGTGTGTAGTACCTGCCCTGAGAACATTAGAAGTGTCTCTCATGAGCTGTGGAATGACACACTCTGCTGTCTTAACAAAGGTACTGCACTGCGTATGTCATCCCTTTCACTCTAACTGAATAGAAATGCTTTAAATGAAATGCACAAGTACCATATTTTCCGGACTATAAGGCGCACCTGAAAGCCTTTAATTTTCTCAAAAATCCACACTGCGCCTTATAATCCAGTGCGCCTTATATATGGATCATTCAACTGCAGTAGCTTCTATTCTATGTTAACTGCAGTAGCTTCTATTCTATGTTAACTGCAGTAGCTTCTATTCTCTGCGCCTTATAATCCGGTGCGCCTTATATATGAAACCAGTTCTAAAAGGTGCGCCTTATAATCCGGGGCGCCTTATAGTGCGGAAAATACGCACAAGTATGTTTTGTCACATGGCTAAATATACACCGCAATGATCTTAGTTGTTCGTTTCTGATGTTACGGTTTACCCTAGGATGGCAGGGTATTCACCTTTGGAGATGGAAGTCAAGGTCAGCTTGGGCACAACTCCACTGCTAATGAGCTAATACCCAGACAGGTAGTGGGCATTGATGGCCCCGCCCTACAGATTGCCTGTGGCAGGTATGTACCTAACCATTCAATGCACCTCCCATGCATTTATAACCATACATTATTTGAGATAAGATGGTCCTTTTTGTTTTATTGTCATTGTTTTTCTTTATTTTGTTTTCTTTTTTTGTGTTTTTGGTTCTCTAGCTACCATACTGTTGTATTGATGTCTTCAGGCCAGCTATGGTCTTTTGGTAATGGGGAGAAAGGTCAGCTTGGAACTGGTACCTTGGAAGGGAGCCTGACTCCCAAGCTGGTTCAGCTGCCGTGGACCACTAGCACTGATAAACCTGCAATCAAAGCCAAAGGTACATTTTCTTTTAAATGTGAAACCATATCTTCATATAGTTTCTCCTCATTAATGCCCAGAACTAGATCGGTACGCGGTACCAACTTTCGTGTTGCCCACAAGTAGGCCATGGCCTACTTGACCCATGGCCTACTTGTGCGTGAGCGGAGTGAGCTAATAGTCATCATGACATTAGCTATAAAGGTCTCTTACTTACGCCACCATTTGTGTTTACAAATGACAATTTAGAATTAGGAATATTTATCTAGAATTTCGCAATCATTCAAATGTAGGCTAATATGGACCTATTGGAATCTATTGTATGGAATCTTGTGGGAGATTCCCATGACACATTTTTAATTGTGTGAATTTCTTTGAATAGACATGAAAATAGTGTCCGGATGGAATACCAACTTTGTTTATACTTCATTTACTGAGGTAAACTACTGCTTTAGACCTTTTTCAATTTGTGATTATACGTTTTGCAGTATAATGTGATGATTGTTGGTTGAGATTTACAGTGAATATTTATTGATACCATAATTTTGTTTGATTATAGAAGTTGGAGAGGGAGCAGCCAATCGGAAGGCTAGACAACATCATTTTGCAAAAATGGCTGGCAATGGACTACAATTTAATTGCTATGAGGTTCATATTCTATTCTATTCTATTCTATTCTATTCTATTCTATTCTATTCTATTCTATTCTATTCTATTCTATTCTATTCTATTCTATTAATAGTTATTTCCTAATGATTTGCTCACATGAAATTGATATTAATCACTGCAGTATTCACAGTCTGGCCAATATTATATCTTTCATTCAACAGTGAAGTAAATATGGTGTTTCATTCAAGTTCAAGCATCGTTGCTAGCTTCACGAAAGACGGGTAAAGCCTTCTAATTCATTATAACTTACACAAGTTTAAGGTGTTAAAAGAACATTTTTGGGGTCAGAAAAGCATCTTTCATGTACCTGTAATTTTACCAACTTGGTGGACTAGTCCTATACCCATTGTGTAGTATATGATCTGGAAAGGTATGTATAATAGATCACATTGACTGGTGATTGGGAGGGAATTGTTAATGGATGATGTTTTTGAAATGGGGTTGAACTTGCATGCAAAATGTACCTTCCTGAATATACAGTAATTGTAACAATCCCAGAGTGTTGTTACAATATGAACACCTGAAAGACCTCTCGTTTGACATGCACCACATAATGTAGTCACACAGCCTTGTACTCCCAAAAGTATTTTGTATGTCGCACAGATAAAATTCTAGTTCCAATTGCGTTGAAAATGTGCAGTTTTAACTCCGGCTTGTGAAAACACATGCTTTTGGCGGGGGTTGATGGGGAGTGTCATTGTATTTCCTGTGACAGAAAATACAATGACTCAACAAAGACTGACTGGGGCACAAGACTTGATATACACAAGGGTTGATTGCAAAATGAGACACACCTGGAGCAAAACATAGAACGAAAACTAGCCCAGGAAACACTACATAGAATACAAAACCTAGACTGGACAATCGATAACGTGTGTGTGTGTGTGTGTGTGTGTGTGTGTGTGTGTGTGTGTGTGTGTGTGTGTGTGTGTGTGTGTGTGTGTGCGTGTGCGTGTGCGTGTGCGACACACACACACGCCTGTGCTCTCTTTCGCTTCTGTCATTTAACGAGATCGTCCTGGTACATCCCTGCCAGGACTAATCCAACGTGGTAATCAATTAAGCCAATTTGCACTAATTGCATACCCACAATGGCATACAACCAAATTAATACACTGTGTGTGCACGTGTGAACCTCAATGACGTAATTTTTCATGTTACCTTCACTGGGGAGTCCAGGATGAGAGTATAAGCTGTTTGAGTGCAATCATATGACGTGTGGCAAGCCGGAAAGTGGTTTTGTAACACGTCATATGTGTTTGGCATGGAATGTGTTTAACATCATGTTATGTTGTCACTCTAATCAGTGGTCCGCCATCAGCTACAGATGCCTTAACAGTGGATATTGATGCTGCTGCCCAGATGTTTGACCAGATGATGAGAGTACAATGGCTATCTCGAACGGTTAGGAACTAGAGTTTTCTTAATGATTTAAACCGTGCTGGTGTTCAACTGTATTCTTGTCAAATGTTTGACCCGTTTCTGCCTATCTTTGCCTTGTTCCACTTGTAGATCGACTGCGTTCTCTTTCGTAGTGGACTATCCAAAGAAATTTACGCTTCAAGAACTGCCCTGAGATCTCCGGCGATCTTCATGGTTCTTCTAACATGTCCTCGTCTCCTATCGGAATGGGGTGTCCTATACATGGTGCTGCCTCTGGCTGCTTGTATAGCAGTGATGAATGAAAAGACTTTAAGAACACTAAGTAAATTTTCTTTTTGTTCTTGCGATATCTTTGCTCATATATCTTATATATCTGGGGAACAGGGACATAATGATGAATACGAATATACCCTTAACAGTATGTTTTAACAGCAGACGATGATGGACAGACAATGTTCCCAGAACTCCGTTTGGAGCCAGCGAAAAGATAAAGCAACATCGCTCAAAAAGATAAAGAATAGATCCAATATAATTGAGGTTTTCGAGCGATACCGGGCGGCTGTGGCTCAGGAGGTAGAGCAGGTCGTCCAAAGGCCCGTGGGTCGGCGGTTCGAATCCCAGCTCCTCCTGTCTATGTGTCGAAGTGTCCTTGGGCGAGACACTGAACCCCAAATTGCCTCCAATGAGTTGGTCGGTGTGAGCTGGCCACCATTGGTATGTGAATGTGGGAAGTGGGGACGCTGGCGTCGACTGTTCGCCGCTCTACTTCCCAATGTATGAATGAATGGACCATTGTAAAGCGCTTTGAGCACTTGGAAAAGCCCTATAAAAATGCAATCCATTATTATTATTACCGGGCGATTCAGGCTACAGCCAATGAAATGAAATGAAAGTGTCGCCCACTTCACCTTAATTTTCATCGCTTGCTGTTAAAACTGTAACTTAAATGTAACTTATGAAGATATCCAGTCCGTTCCGACATTGTGAAATGTTTCCTTACACATGAACAGCATGGTCGCAGCCTTATTGCTGCTTGCAGTTATATTTGTTATTTGAATCCATATGCACATTAGGGCTGCAAATATTGGCCAAAAATCCCAATCGAACATTCCTTTTGATAGCCCTCGTGGACTCGAATGAATATCGAATGGTTCAAAATACAAATATAGATATATTTTTTATATAGAATATATCACAAGGCTGCAGCTGGATGCCTACTAATGTAAAGCTTCCTCTTTCTTTATATCTGCTGGTCCTGTAGCCTATTTGGTGCAGTAATTATCTTAATAGCATACAATCCTGCAGGGACTTATTATGAGAAGACGCTGCTTTGCTCCAGTCCATACCAATACGTACCAATGTCGTACAGCATGCTTTTATAGAAAAATAAACGTGTCCTGAAGATGTGATTAAACATGCTTTTTCACTGCTTTCTACCAAGCAAGTTGAACTGCGCTACAACAAGTCTGGCTGTGGTCTGTGTAAATGCATGTCCGCAATCTCCTTAATTGTTGCAGCCCTAAATTCCACAGTAGCACACTACAGCAGGCAATGTTAGAACACACCACTGAATAAACTGTATGTGCGTGTTGTATTGTCCTCTACAGCTGGCTGGTGGGCGTCTTTAACAGCTCCCAATCTGACCAGGGCCATCGTTGCATTCAGAAACGCTGTGTCCTACATGCTGTCACATGGCCTTCTGAAACACGCCGAAGATATGATCGATGTACTAAAAACCCTCCAACATCTCTTCAAAGTTAGTACTCATTCATCTCAATCTTTTTTGTGTTTTATACTCCTGTGTGGTTGAATTAGAAATGTTAATAATTCAACTACCCAATATGGAAAATGTTCTAGAACATTTTCCATATTGGGCAGATTTTTACCAGCACCTTTCATAAAATCCTCACATAAGAGAATAAATGAATAAACCCCTTGATGGCTAATTAATCAAATCAATTAAAATAATGGCTGCTGACGCAACTGACGCATTTAGGTTACTTTGTCTAAAAGACTAGATTAATTTTAGGCGATTACCTTTTTTTGCTTGATTGTCTAACTTCTGAAATCGTTGGGTGCACGCGTGCATCTACGAGCGCACACCTAACGATTTTGGCGATTTTGTCCTGTATATCCATCATAATCCAACAATCGCAAAGCGCAATACGGCTTGATTTTGACTTGATTATGATATAAACCATGATCTCAGCATTCACTCCCAACCTGCTTGTTGTGATCAAGATAAGAGCTAACACTGTGACCCGGTGGCACAGGACACTGGCAACTCTATCGTTTGGCCACTTACTGACACCTAGTGGCTATAGTTATATAGGCCAGCATAAATGAGAGCCGTTGTGGAGGTTCTGGCGCTATTTGAATGGGAATAACTTATGTGAAATATGAAAATCACTAGCAAGCAATGACCATACAGTATATACACACATACAAAAGGAAAAAAAAAAGAAACTGATAACATTTTCTTGTGTAACTTTGATTTTTTTTTTTTTTTTTGTATGTTTTTTACAGGCAAATGACAAACATGGGGCCCGAAAGGTTCCACTGAGCACCTTTTATGTGGAAGAAATCCTTGACAGTGTGAATCCAGTTATAGGTCCCATTCTTTGGCCTGGTTGGACATGGGTAAAGAAAGACAAATATTAACTCAAACTGAAACTTGCCACTTGCCATTATGAACACCACACAATACAATGCTGGGTAAATGCACTAGCTTTAGCAAGAATGCTAAAGATCCATCCATATAGTCTTAATCCCCTTTGATAAATCTTAGTTTAGTGCTAATCACAGATTTGTTGATCAAGGATTATTTTTGTGTTGCACCACTTAGTTTTAAGTATTGCCTTTGTGTCTGAACAGCAGCCTAGAGCCTAATATCATTAGCGTTGCTATTCCATTCGCATTTGAGAATGTGGACCGCAGTTTATGTTTAAATAAATAAAATATTGTGCCACAGCAAAAAACAAAAGAAAAAGAAAACCCTGCTCACTTGCTAAAACGACAACTGACATTCCCTGCTTTAGTAGACTACAGGGAATAGGACTATATAGGCTAACAGCAGCAATTGTGCACATAAACATTTCTATGGACGTAGTAAAGTAAAGATGTGCGAAAACATGGCTTTCTAGGAGCCATGATCCATCAGATAGAAGAGTTGTGGCATTGAGGGGTCAGAAACTGAGCGCTGGGCTGTTAATGCAGCCTGAATAGGGACAAACGGTTTTAACGATGGTGAGAATGACGGTGGTGTTACTTGTTATGGCACACTGCCTTTTAAATTCACCATAATAATCATACAATTCGACTGGATTTAAACAGCCCCTTATTTTTCTTGGAGGTGTTCTTTCGTTTTCTCTTTCATTTTCATGAATCCGTCTGATATACAGTATGCTGCCATGTTTACACTTAAATCACCTCTCCTGCAGGTTTAGAATCAAGCCCTGATTGGTACTTACATCAAACTTTAAAGTTCTGGTACAAGTTGCTTGCTAGTCTCTCTCACATGACCACACAAGCATTCATTCACATGCAGCGATAGCGGCAAGCAGCGGCAGATTTGTTACATTTAACGGGAAATAACGTATGAAACAAAATAGAAATATGATATGGCAATAATTAATTATAAAAGCTACATTCGACTGGCAATTTAATCTTTCGAATACTATTTTTTTAATGTTCGAATTTCTTTCCACTGATTTGTATATTATATATGAATGTTTTCTTAGGGGGATGCAGAGAATGCAGTAACCACCTTCTGCCACTATCCATTTGTTCTTAACCTCCCTAGCAAGGTGGCGTTTTTAAATGCTCGCGCATTATCCTCAAAGGTATGTTATAGTATGTTATGTACTCGACTTTTTGAACGGATTTGTTTTTTTTTACTGTACCAGTAGATCTACATGGTAGAAACCTACATGCCTAGCCTTTCTGTAATTGTAAACACGGCCATGAATGAATATCTCAAGAACTTCAACTTTAATTTAATGGATTGTGTTGACAGATTGAGCTCGATACGTTTCAATGCATTTAGACATCTTGGAGGTTTCATAATTAATTGTAATTCTAGATGGTGCACGAATCCGCTGATTCGGTCTTCCTGCTAAAGCTGAGACTGCCACATCTTGTGGAGGACACCTTCAGACAACTAGGCAGAGCTAAGCATGATGCTTTCCAGAGTGAACTAAAGGTACAATAATATAAGACATTTATTAATTCCGCTGGGGAAATTGAGGTGCCAAATACAGGAGATACAGCACAGACCTCTGAGTCAATGAAACACCATCTGTAATCCAATCCAAGCATTATTTTTGGGGCCCTAAAAACAGACATACACATCATAAATGTGCTGCTTAGTCCGCACAATTGGTTCACAAAGTTCTATGGCCATTTTCAGCCCAAAGAGTGTTTTTTTTTTCAAAACTAATGCTTGGAATGGATTCAGCACCATGAAACCCCCCTAGTTAGACACATCAGATGCTACATAAAGCAGGATGACATGGAACCCCGACTTTGACCAGTTTCCCGCAGGTGTTGAATTTCAACATTTTAGTACATGTTATTTGACGCCATTAGAAACACACTGGGATCATTTAGTTCCCAGGTTGCTCAAATATATCTGATAACATTCCCTAACTATAAACGGCCTGTTTCCGAGACATTAGTCTGCTGACCGAGATGAGCACCCAACATATTGCATAATAAATTGTTTTTATCTTGCTACCCATTGTACAAGTCAGAGTTACCAGACTACCCAATGCAACATCAGAAATAGTGTGATAGCCTGTTTTAAAGGTAGGGTAAGTGATTTGAAATTCATCGTACCAGCCTGGTGCACTAGGGGCCCCCAAGAGTAGCTACACTATGTGAACCTGCTGCTCGATCCTGATTGGAGGAGAATTCACCCTCCACCTGGGGAACTTTTATTAGCTCCTCTGCTAACGTGGGGGAGGGGGAAACTCCATATTTGGTCTGCATACCTTATAATAGAGCATTTTAACAGAAAAAAAATGTGGTGATATCTGACAACCGGTATCAGAGATGGGGACTCGAGTCTAAGACTCGGACTCTTTTCCGACTCGAGTCGGCAAAATGGGACTCGAGACTCGACTCTGACTCCGTCCCTAATGACTCTGACTCGACTCTGACTCGAGCTCAATGACTCTCAATGACTCCTCGAGTCTTTAAGAGTCTTGCATTACTTTTTTGTACCCACGAAAAAAATCCATTGTCCTTTTTTCCTGTCAACCCCCGTGCGCAAAGGAAAACAGTTTGGGCACTGCAGGAGTGCACACGCTATAAACGGGGGATTTCGCTGAACATGTTTTTAATGCAAAATTAAAAGGTATGACAAACATACAGTACATAGCAGTCAAAGTTATTGACTTTTTCATTTAATATTATAGGCAGCTTTGCTTAATAGATCTGGCCCAGATTCAGACTGGCATGATTGACTGCCAGCGCACGTGTCTCTAAGCTGCGTGAATAAAAAGGACATCTATCTTCATATTGTTTGATGAAAAAACATGGCCTATACCTTTACCCAATGAAAATATAAAATATATAAATTATGCACTGTATTGACAAATTGGAATTAAAACAATCGCCTGAAAACTGAGTGAGGATGGCACGTTTGTAATCTAAACTTTTTGGATCAGAGCGGCTTTGTCACCGTGATTTGACTTCGTAGGCGGCTAATACGGGTTGTCATGGTGACCATACAACAAACAAATGTGTGGGCGCACCGAAGAGAGCCATCTAGTAGAAGAGTTGCGACATTGAAGGAGTCAGAAACTGAGCGCTCGAGCTGCTGTTCATGCAGCCTGAATAGGGACAAAATTGAGTGGAAATACATTGTTTTCAACGAGGGCGACGCAAATAAGAAGCTATAGGCATGCGTGCCCCATGACACAAACACAGTTTGCGTAACTCTCCCCATTACGGCTCTGCTGCTACCAGCTTGTTTAGTGGCTAAAGTTATGCTAGCTGTTATGCTCGCTTCTAGTATTATAAACAACAGACTAAATGGATTATAAATCAACCAAGCAAGTGTTCCTGGGCTTGGAACCAGATTCCACACAGACGGATGGTGATGCTGCAAAATTCATGTTTAATATTTCCGACGTTGGGGACCCTCTTCTAATGAATCACTCAATCAATCACTGTGGATATAACTTTCCTCCCCGACGATAAATCCGTTGCAGTTGTGGAACTTCGAACGTGATAAGCAAGCAATTTGTGAGTAGCCTTTCTTCCTAACGTGGTCATATATATGCTATACTGCAGGGGTTTTCAACCTTTTTGACTCCAGGGACCACCACTTATTCCGCATTTGGGCCACGTACCACCATTTGATTACATTTTCACACCAAATACCCAAAAATAAAGATTTGTTTTTGTTTTGTTCACAATTCCAGGCTGGATTTTGCCGACAAAACAGTGTAAATTTCTTAATTAAGTGGTGCTAATTCAGATGATGAATATTTTAACTCTTGAGAGTGTAAAAATGAAACCAAATGGACCCGCAAGGGTCCATTTGGTTTCATTTTTACACTCTCAAGAGTTACATCTGGTTAACCAACTTTCCATCATTTAGCCTGGGGACCACCTGGAACCCTCTCAGGGACCACTGGTGGTCCCTGGACCACCTGTTGAAAACCCCTGCTATACTGAGACCGCCGTGTCTATGTGGATGTGTTGTAGCATTGTGCAATCCGTCGGATCATAGTTTTGTATTCAGGCTACATTTTAAAAACGATAGGAAAAAAAAAAGACTCGCGACTCGACTCGCGAGTCGAGGTCAGAGACTCGCGACTCGACTCGGACTCCGAAGCCAAAGACTCGGACTCGACTCGGACTCCGAAGCCAAAGACTCGGACTTGACTCGGACTCGACCGACGAGACTCGTGCCCATCTCTGTATCTGACAAAAGTGAAATCACTTCCCCTACCTTTAAAACTTGTCCATTCTGTGACCTCAGTGTGTCAGGTAGGGCAATCAGGAAGCCAATGGCAAACACAGATTTGGCACGTCCAACAAACAGACTGATACAGTTATTTTTATTGTTGTAATTTTCATAAATCACAAGTCATCTGGGACCCACATTTAAAGTCTTGTAATGTGTTTAGATGGGGCCAGAGTTGTCCCAGAGATCTGTATTGCACATGCCAGTAACAATTTACAGTTTAACATGTATGGCCATAGGTACAGTTTACGGATGACCTTAAGGAAACTGATGTCAGCAGAAGAGACTTTTTCTTCCATGTATTTGATGAGCTGATGGCTCCTGAACCCCACATGTTCATGTACAATGAGAATCAGACGCTAGCCTGGTTTCCGACCAAGGTAAGATGATGAGTGGGAGTCTCTGTGACTTTTCCATTTTGCCAAAAAAAAGAAGCATGTGCGACGAATCAGAAAGTGGATGTTCAAACTAGAAAGTGGGGAGCCACGACACACCTATCTCTGCCTGGCTGGACCCATGCTCGCACATCATATTTTTACTGTCATCACATCACTATTTTTATCTGTGCCAACAGCCCAGAGTTGAGTTGAAGAGGTACTTCCTGCTTGGGGTTCTTGTTGGCTTGGCTCTGCGCAACAACAACATGATCCACCTGCCCTTTCCATTGGTCCTCTTCAAAAAGCTGCTGAATGTCCAACCCTCATTGGACGACATGAAGGAGTTTGAACCCGTTGTTGGAGAGTGAGAAGAATGTTTTATCTGACACTAATTTGGTACAGGCTTGGTTTCACTTAACAAGGGATCACATCCATACAGAGTTGGACACTAAAACACGGTGGTGGTTCAGCTGGACATCACTCCAAAACATTCTCATGTCAACAAATAATTCCACATGCCTACTACAAACGAATACAAGCACCACGTAAACCTTCCCAAATCTGGAAGCTGTTTAGTGACAACAGACACAATTCCAGGAGTAAACACCAAAAGTGTCCCGGACCCGGTTTATGAGCATAATAACACACCTGTGTATTTTGAAGTTCTCCTACTTGCCACTGTCTTTAAGCCAATAGCAATCCAGTGTTTGAACATGTGAATGTGGTTAAAAAATGATTCTCCTGTAGAATATTGGTATCTTACCTACTGTAAGTCAGTAAGACACTTAACAAATGAATGAATGCACCTTTCTGTTTCAAAACATCTTCAGGAGTTTGCGTTGCACCTTGGAAGACTACACGGACAATGTTGTTAGCATGCAGATGACTTTCACGGTACGTTGAATGATCTGTCAGTAATACACAGTCTGTGTCACAGTAAATGTAGATAGAAAAAAATAATTATAAGTAAGTAATTTAAGTAATTTATAGATTAATCTGTAAATGGTAAATTTCGCAATGAAACTGTAAATGTATGCATTACTCAGTGTAGATATCTTGTGTTGTACAATATAATTTCCAACCATACAGTAAATATACTGTATGTACCTGTTTTGTATGCTGGTAAATTGATATATCCTTAGCTATTTTACCTAATAATTGTATTCTATAGGTTCGATGGGACGGCGGTGATGTTGAACTTGATCCAAAAGAAAAGGGGAAGCCTGTTACAAATTCAAACAAGTAGGTACTGTATAGAGTAGAATGAAAGTAAAGTAGCCAACCATCCTGGATATACCGTAAAGCGGCATCAAGTGATCCTTTGATTTGTATTGATTTTAATAAATAGATTCTGTTTACCAGGGAGGAGTTTGTCGATGCTTTTGTCCACTATGCATTCAACACATCTGTGGAGAAAGTGTTTGAAGAGTTCAAGAGGGGCTTCTACAAGGTGTGTGATGAAAGGAAAGTGGTGCAGTTCTTCCAACCAGAAGAGTTACAAGGAGTGATGGTGGGACAAGAAACCTATAACTGGGACGTGTTCAAGAAGGTTTGTTTGTTGCAGGGTAAAGGGCAGGGGGGTGCATTTATGAAATGGTCTTATATGCAGTATAATAATATAACACAACACAACATTACCTTATTACCACCTGTGGTGGATTAGGATCTGCAAACTGCAGATTATTACCACCTGTGGTGGATTAGGATCTGCAAACTGCAGTGCTTCTCTGTTGATAGCTTGTATCTGTATTGTATAAATATGTGTATTTTCACATGCAACAAGCTCAAAAAGCAGTAATGAGGCATGTTCTGCCATATTACTTTTCACACACTTATCATATCTTTACTTTTGCTGGAAAAGGTAATATTACAGTAATATTTAATTATTTACTGCCCAACACTGTTTATATGACATAAGAAGGCAATAATCGTTTATGATTCCCTCTCTGTAGAACACTGAGTATGAGGGTGAGTATCACCCTGATCATCCCAACATCATCACATTCTGGGATGTGTTTGAAGAACTGACAGAAGAGCACAAGAGAGGCTTCCTTCGTATGTATCATTTTGCTTGTGGTTTTGATTCACTTTTTTTTTCACACAATTCTACCCCTGGTTTTCCCCATGTTTAAAAGACCCTTTAGCCATGGCTCTTATTTTAGTGATATTTATATTTTTAGCATGTTTCAGTTCATACTCTAAGAATACAGATATTGGTCAGTATTGGCCGGTATTGGTTTGGCCATTGAAAGTCAAAAATAATGGTTCATGTTGCTGATCTAGAAATGGTTGTTGCACTGAAATATCAATATCATGAGCTTATTTGTTGCTGAAATGTGCACCCAAAACCAAAATGTTTTTTTTTTTTTTGTTTTTTTTTACCTGTGATATACTTTTCCTGTATTGTTTGTCCCCAGTGTTCCTTACAGGTTGTGACCGTACTCCTATTCTGGGTATGGACCAGATCAAGATGAAAATCGCTGTGCGGCCCAAGTCCACTGAACTACATTTCCCAGAATCCCTTACCTGCCATTCCCTATTACTGCTGCCCATCTACCAGAGGTACCCAGTCAAGAGGACCATGCATAACAGGCTTATGGCTGCAATCAATCACAAGAGAGGCTTCTGGGTGCAGTGATTGCGTGTAGACTGAGGCCATTTTTAATACTCCCAAGCAGTGTTGGGAATATTACTTTACCTTGTTAATATATTACTTATTAATTATTACCTTCATTTTAAAGCAATATATTATATTACAATATTACTGTCTGGGCAAGTGTAATATATTAATATTACTATTACATATTACTTTGAAAAAACTTTTTACAAAATATATAATTAATTATTTAGTGTCACTATTAATCAAATATTGCGTAGGCCAGTGGCATACCTACAATAAAGCAAGCCCACTTGGCTATCTGGCCAAATCCATATGAATTCAACTTGAGAAAATGTCACTGCTGAATGAATAATTTGATGACAAATGATAGAAAATAAGTAATTATTTAACTTCTGCAGTTGTCAAGATAATTTCACAAGAACATTTCCAACAAGACAGATTGACAGAAAGTAATATTGAAATGCAGAAAGAAAAGTATAATATATTAGATTGCATTGGTTAAGTAATATATTTATATTACAACTTACTGCATTTTGGTAATATATTATGTAATATATTAAGTTACGTAGTGCACATGTCCCAACACTGCTCCCAAGTTAGTTTCCTTGTGAGTTCAGACTTGCAACTTGCCCTCGAGATTTGATACTTCCAGGGATGAGAGGAAGCGAGTATGGTGATTCTGAGGATTGGGATAGAACTTGTACATGATGACATGATGCCACCTTCTCAGCTTGCTTCAGTTTAGTAGATTTATTTACTTTTACTGCATGGCCCCAGTGACCTCCACAAAATACTACTTCATATTCGCCAAAACCAGAGAATCAGAGAACTCCCGATTGGATTCTGGAAGTATTTCATACTTGAATCTGAACTATCCCTTTAAACTAAAGACAGAAAGAATACGGGAATGTGAAGTTACACTTAGTGAACATAATTTCTGTATTATTTGTGTAATAGAAGTAAAATGCCTTATGGGCGAGAAGTGACCGCAGGTTGGTAACTTGTCATTAAACCAAATTTGGAAACCCTGTTTTCTATATGCTTCAAGTACTCACCCTAATAGCACAGGTTGGTGGTTGTAACAGGCATCAATGCCTGATGAAGGTCCGACCGACCAAAACATTGCACCAGTAAATGTTTTCTAAAGTGAAGTGTGCTGATTCCAATACTGATGGGCGATCTGTGGTTTTCAAGTAACAACTGTAGTATTTTAAACAAACTGCTTTCAATAAACTTAGCCTTTCATGGAGGGCAATCAACTTTTTTATCAGGTTTTATTCACAACACATAATACATGTTTGCAAATAGGACTCAATGGCTTGTTTAATCTGGTAGAAAACAGATCTAGTGCTACGTTTATTAACAATACAATGTATTCATTTACAATTATTGTTTTAAAATACAGACACAGGGTATATATTGCCAATTCATCTGTCACTACCCCTTACCCATGATGAACTTCTTAGTGTTTTTCTCAGGTTTCAAAAGCATTATATAACACTTGGGTCCGAACAGCGCCAGCAAAAGCCCAAAGCTAGACGCTAAAATAGCAAACACCTCCACAACATCTGCATATTTCCCCGGAGAGCTGATATATGCTGGGATGAAGGCTATCCACACGGCACAGAAGATCAGCATGCTGAACGTGATTAGCTTGGCTTCGTTGAAGTTTCCTGGAAGATTCCTGGCCAAGAATGCCAGGACGAAGCTGAGGAGCGCCAGCAAACCAATGTAACCCAGTAGCACCGCAAAACCAACGGTTGATCCCACTTCGCACTCATAGACTATCTTACCGCTGAGGTACTGTGTGTTTTTATGAGGAGTTGGTGAGGCAGACACCAGCCAGACTATGCAGATTATTGCCTGGATGGATGTAAGAACCAGAACTGTCCCTCTCTGTTGCTTAGCCGTGAACCACTTCATAATGTTTGCACCCCCAGGCTTGGAGGCCTTGAACACGGCCAACACCACCATTGTCTTCACCAGGATACACGAAACACACAGCACAAAGCTGATCCCGAATACCGCATGCCTCAGCTGACAGGTCCAGAGCATGGGGCGACCGATGAAGAGGAGCGAACACATGAAGCATAGTTTGAGCGACAGCAGCGTTTGGAAGCTGAGTTCTGAGTTGTTGGCACGTACCATGGGTGTGTCTCGATGGTAAATGAAGATCCCCATGACGATGGCGCAGATGATTGTGCCGACCAACGAGATAGCTGTCAAGGAGATGCCCAGGGCCTCGTGGTAGGAGAGGAACTCGACGATCTTTGGGACACAGTGCGTACGCTGGGGGCTGGACCAGAAGTCCTCTGGACAGCTGGTGCACTCTGTGGAGTCTTAAGAAAGAGGCCAAGCTTAAATAGACAGACAAGGAGAGAGTGAGTGCACTTTCCAGCAGTAACGGGCACAGCAACACGGCTTCAACAGTCGGTATTGTTTTATGTGGCAACCCAAAACCTTACCCTAACCCCGACCTTAATAGAGAATTCTGCTCCAGAATGTTTTCTTTGTGGAAAAAGTTGGATTTTGTTCAAATTCACCTATTTCCATCGCTTCAAAGTGTATTTTTTTGCTATGTTGTCTCTCCACCACTATTGTCTCTCCACCAACCGCCCTGGCGGGGGCTAGCACCGATGCCAGGAAGAACCCTCGCTACAGTATCATTCTAACCTTGTGTACACATCTAATGTAATGTAAATCTACCAGTCTTATTGTTGATCTCTCCCTCGGAGCACGGAATGCAGTCAAAGCAGCAGACAGGCTCTCCTTTCCTTATGGCCACACGGGTTCCAGGGGAACAGCTCTCGCTGCACACCGACCGAATCGGCTAGAGGAGAGTAGCAGCGATCAATGTCAGTCTAAAACAAAACATGGCATTGACATCATGAGCTCAACAGTAGGTTATGTTGGCCAGCCAAAAAGACCTTTGTGGATTCAAATCTCCAGAAGATTCTTTCTTCGTCGAGGATGAGTTCCTCGCCTCTGGAAGGTGACTTGATGAACATGCCTACGGTCTGAATCTTTGTGCTGCCGTCGGGAAGCCACACCCAGTTTATGATGTCACAGATTGGCTCACCGGGATCACCGTTCTCATCAAATGATACTTGCTCCCCATATGATGTGGTGAAGTTGACCCTTTCCAGGTAATACACAAGCTAGAAATGGAGATACATACACATACTGTACACAAATGTGGCACTGACAGCGACTGTCTACAAACACTGAAGAAAATATGATGCAACATACATACACATACTGTACACAAATGTGGCACTGACAGCGACTGTCTACAAACGTACCTTCAGTGCTTACAACACGATCATGTCCTGCACACACATAAGAAAGTTATAACAATAAAGTAGAACTCTAAGGGGTGCGTACGGATATACGCACCGGGAGCTCACTGATGTATCGCTATATTGGCACCAGTGCGCTCAGTGCCTATATTCGACCACACCCTAGATGTGGGGGCCATTCTTGAGCATGTTTGGGTGAAAACACACTCACACTCACACTCACTCTCACACAAGCACCAGCTTCCTGACAAAGACATATATACAAGTACCGCATCACACCCTGGACATGACACTAGTACAGTAGCCTATGTCACAGAGACTTACCCCCCAAAAAACGTCCATATAATTTCCAAAAATCTGAACTATCCCTTTAAATCTAACCAGAGACACTGATAAGGTATGTGTTAATGTTGCACCTGCCATGGCTGGATGGTATGCAGGTTTGCACAGCTACCCCCAGTGAAAGGCCCTCTGCCTGGCACACACTGCAGCATGTCGTGGAGGGCGTGGGCCAGGGAATATGTGGCCTTGTACACACTGTACTCCAGTCTGAGATCGGACATGTCCAGAAGTTTGGTTTCTGCCGTTCTCAGGTCCTCTCGCCCGGTGCACACCTTCCCCCCAGCGGCTGCCCACTCCGACTGAAGCGACGCAAACTTGCAGTTAAAAGTGTTTTCCCAAAACTGTCTCACCTGAAGGAATAAAAAGGGGGCTTACACAGAAACATAAATACAAAAATGAAATTAAGAAAACAGACATCCAAATAATATATTAAGAACAGGCATAGGAATGAATGAATTCGTATCTTATTACATTTTTAAATGGTATATGGTGCATTAATATAGCGCCTTCATCCAGGCCCGGATCTATAAACTATGTAGCCCAGTTCCTTGTGTAATTTTGTAGGATGAAGACTTAAAACGAGGAAAGATTTCAAAGCTTTATATTTTTGCCTAATGACTCAGGCAATGTTGGACGGGACGTTGCTTAAAAATGTCAACAATATCTCAATATCTCAACTCCTAGATTACACTGGTTAAATCTACATTTGTGGGATCAAGGAATCCAATTTAGCTGATTGAGGCATGGATGGGGTCACCGTTTTGCAGATTTACATGATATATCATGTAAAAATGCAAAATACCCACCTGGAGTAACCTCGTTTTTAGATTTCTCCATTTGCCCTGCTATAAAAGGTTGGCCACCAGAAATAATATCTATTGACCCAGCAGGAGTAAAACCTTTTAGCATGCCATCATGTTTGGTGCGGCAGTCAGGCCATATAGGGGGGTATTGCTCCCCCATGCCTATGCCTAGATCCGCCACTGCCTTCATCTAAGGCGCTTTTAGTGCATTACATTGACACACAGTCATACACTGATTTGTGGAAGAAACACACATTGGGCAATTTGGGGTTCATTGTCTTGCCCAAGGACTCTTGGACATATATAAACAGGAGGAACTGGGATTCGAACTGCCAACCCACAGATCACACCAGTTATTGTGTGGACAGCTGATTGTAATGTGATGATGCTGTGTCAGCAATGCTCCAAGAATCAATCATTATTTCAGCTGATACTGAATTCAAGGTCACTAGGCTGTGTAATAAAAAATGGCAGTGGCGCGATGTGGCACAAGTAATGTTCATAGATGCTACAATGCCAAACAAATTCCTTTTGTATTCTTCACAGCACCAGATTTGGAATTAAAAAAAGACTCACTATGATATTGTCTTTGCTGTCGTCATGCACAGGGCGTATTTGCAACAAGAAGTCCCTCAGACCTGGTATATCTCCGTGATGGATGGCGAAACCCAGGGTGCCTCTGAGATACGGCATGAACTCAGGAGTCTGGAAGGTTGGATCGTTAGCCCAGCCCACATCGGCTACCCACTGTAGACCTGTCAAATTCTGCCTCACCACCTGTTGATTGTAGTGATCCTAAAGTTACACCCCTACCTTTTTGGTTTGTTTGATTAATGTTTTAATTGATGTGTCAGATAATTCCATGTGGGATGGATCAAGAAATTATCTGGACATTTAAATTTTGTAGTTTATAATAATCATATATGACATTCAAAACAGATATGAAACCCATATGGTATTTTAAGTGGCTTGTATGAAATGTGCCACTTTCAAGAGTTTACATATATAACGTCTATATAAAATGTTCCATTTGGTTAATTAATTAATTCATTCATTTGTTAATCACTACTACTACTATTACTACTGATAATAATAATAATAATGCTGATGAAACAATCTAACTATTGAGATGCAATACAATAAAATTTTATTTTATATATAATTTAATTATTTTCTTTGTTAAATTGTAGTCTTAGTGTAAATAATTGCAAATGCAGCGTGCAAGATTACTATAAACCAGTGTGTGTAGTCTATATGGGAATTAAGCGAACGACACTTAGTGATATTCTATTAGTAGAAAATAGAATTACACTTAACCCTATGCTACAATATATGTGAAATAATGTTTTCAAAACATCTTATATTATCATTATGAATCAGTCAATGAACATGGCATACCTCCTCCATGAGTTTGGTCATGCGGATTCCATATATAATGCAGATGACCACGCGGGCGGTGGATCTCTTCATCATGGAGACCACCCTGCGGAGCTCGGCCGGGTCACTGTCCCAGGGCATGTACACCAAGTAGGCCATGCAGCCCAGGCCGGAGCGGGCCAGCTCCGACTGGAACACCCGCGCAGCGTCGTGGCCGTAGGCGTCATCTCTGGTCAGCACTCCCACCCAGGTCCACTCGAAGCGCCGCATCACCTGGAGCATGGCTTCCACCTGCTCCCATTAGAGACAGTGGTCATGGATTTTTTCTGTATGGGAACAGCTGTGTAGTGTATGTGATCGTTTAGCCCATTGAATCGTAAGAAATGGTCCAGAATTGATTGAGCTATGTCTTTTTTGAAAAGACGAGTTTTGGGCACGTGGAGACAAAAAATAAGAGAGAGAAAACCGCAAGGCTGAGACGAGAGCCATGTGTCAGCCGTTAAGTAGGCCTACTTTAGCGTGGAAACGACTCTCCCCCTATCCTAGACACGCTATTTTGTCGGGTGATGCAACGAAAATCGAGCCCTTGGTCCGAGCCCTTTTTAGTTTTTCTGTTCTGTTTTGCCAACTATGGTATGATGGTATCATTGTGTTCTTATTTTGGATCAATCATAACACCATTTGCAAGGACCATATAACTCTGCAAAATGCCTGCAAAAAAACAAGGTGGTTATCAAGGTGAAATGAGCTCACAGAGTTCACAATGCCGACGAAATGCATTGTGAACTTGTAGATCTGCTATAGATTTTGTCTGTGCCCACTGTGCATGGCTGTGCACGCCTTTCAATTATAAGAAAGATTGTGTGCAGTTGCAGTTGATGAACAATTGAACAAGATGTTACAGAAGAGCAGATAGATTTCAGAATGTTTTTTTTCCCGTCATTTTTGGGAGGGGTCCGCAGGCCGCTAATTGTGCCCAAAAGCCTTGACCGTCTGCCAGACCCGTGGCACAGCCCGTGGGACCTGCCACCATCGGGCCGCCCCGCACATCACTACGGATAGTGCTTAGGGTTAACATTATTCACATATTCATGAGTAAGATTCCACAATTTTCTTTTAATACTGTCAACAGAGATGTTCAGCTCTAGCAGTATAGGTGACCCTACAGGTGTGCATTTGTTAAATGTGTGGAACATTAAGTATTCAATGTCACACCATTTGTGTACACAAATTCACCTGGACGGCGTTATGTGGCGCCGTTCTGAAGAAGGAAGGGAACTTCTTCCGGTCACTCAGACATGTGCAAAAGGCGTAGTAGCTCACCTGTTAAAGGCAGAAGGCATTATGTTCTGTAATGTGCAACGTATTTTGGACAAACTGCCCTGCAAGCAAAGCATGCATGTGGAGCAAATTAAGTCCCTGTGACTCTGCACCTCTCACTTGGGTGTACAGTAAGGGCTCCATTTTCGTTACATGCTAAATCTCTTATCCCTAACATCTTCACCTTTTTTTACTATTTTGAAAAAAATATATATATATATATACTTTTTGAATTGTTCAACTAGCCAATCTACAGTGGTGTGTTCTTAATTATTCAGAAATATATCTCAAAATAGTAAAAATAGGTAAAGTAGACAAAAATGTACCCCTAAAGCTTACAGACATGCTCTGCCTGTGAACAGTAGTTTTTCAGACTTTCAAAATCAGAATAATTTGTAACCAAATAACCTTAAATAAGTCAGGATCCCATATGCAGATTATGCACAATTTTATATATGCCATATACAGTAGGCCTATGTGTACTCTTGAAAGTGGCACCTTTCATACAAGCCACTTTCAAAAACAAACAAAAAAACTATGGATCTTATGTCTGTTCTGAATGTCATATATGAAATGTATCACTTTCATGAGTTTGCATATATGATATATACATACTGTATGTCAAAGCCTGTTGAAAACCACTGAGTTATACAGTAGGAGTGCTTTACTTTTCACTGGTTCAATATTTGCAAAATGAACACACAGTCGTGAGTACTGTTGAAAAGCACCAATTTATTAAAATATACCGCTAAGATTGGAAAATGTGATACTGGTGATGTGGTTTCAACTATAGGGAACTCACCAGGGGCACTCCGTACAAAGCAAACAAACCACCGATGGCGACAGAGTGTGAGGAGTGGTCACTCAGATAACCGAGGGTCTTAACTGAGTTGGCGCAGCTCTTGTTTAAACTGATGTGTTCCTCTCTCCCACTGATGTACTGATAGGCTGAGCGGAAGGCAACGCCACGCGTGAAACAGTTACTATGGAGGTTGTACCCCAGAGAGACGTTGGGCAGCAGGCTGTTGTTTCTGTTGATCTCTGAGATGGCAAAAGCCATGGTCTGGGCCCACCTGAAACCTTCTATGTTAAAACTTAATGCAAGTACAATGCGCACGCACACACACACGCACGCACGCACGCACGCACACACACACACACACACACACACACACACACACACACACACACACACACACACACACACACACACACACACACACACACACACACACACACACACACACACACACACACAGACACACACTTCAGTTCAATTAAATTCAGATCAGTTCCATTCGATTCAGTGGTCTTTATTGGCATCATTTGCATTGTCAAAACAAAAAGCACAATACAGTAGTACAACAAATCAATTTTCCAAGTTCACTCGATGCAAGAATACACAACAAGGATTAGTCTTAGGGTGGTTGTGTTCCGTTTGATATCCTACCACAGCAGCTGCCATATGTTTGCACATTGTTGTACTTCACTGGGCAGATTATGGGGAGGTCTTCCAGAGTTTTTGGAAATTTCTGTTAGTGATGCTCAACCATTTTCATGTCATGGAGCCCCAGAATTATGTGTATTTGGCCCCCAGAGCCCCCCCTTCTATTTCTATCAGAAATAGAAGATTGACAAGCCTGTAATGCTGCATTCAGTTCCATGCTATGAGCTTGTAGATCTGCTATTCTTAAATATTAAAGCATAACAATGTTTAAAAACAACAAAAGGGGTTCCCTGTAGAAAGTGTCGCCTTGGTTTCCACTTGTATATTGGTGATACTCACCCGTAGCAATTGGGGTCTTGTGGCTTGAAGCTGAATGACAGCTCGGGGAAGACGGGGGAGAGGTAGATGTCAAACAAGGCACCCAGAATAAAGTCCCCATCCTTGTACATTCTGTTAAGAGTATACAACTGTGCCTGTAACTCACATGGAGAGGAAGACAAGGCAGATGAGAAAGAAGAGTGAAATATTGTGATCAAGTGCAGGTATGAAAGCATGAAGCATATCGTGCCTAGAGAAGCCCTCATGATGCTCCTCCTTCTGTCTAACCCCCTCGCCCCAAATTGTTTGTCCCGTTTCTACGTTTTATAGGTGCCCCCCTCCCAACCATTTCCTGTAACATCCCCTGTGCAGACTTGTCCCATTATGTAAGTAATCCTTCACCGTGTGTGTGTGTGTGTGTGTGTGTGTGTGTGTGTGTGTGTGTGTGTGTGTGTGTGTGTGTGTGTGTGGGTGGGTGTGGGTGTGGGTGTGGGTGTGTGTGTGCGCGTGTGTGTGTGTGTGTGCGCGTGTGTGTTTCCGTAAAGCAATGACCTATAGCTAATTCAGGGGCGGGCATCTTAAATGATGGAGATGGAGGGCCATTATTTTCCATGATAATTTCTTTAAAATGTGACGCATTTCTAAAATATTAGCACACCCTTTGTTCATTTTGACCCCACTACCTCGGGGAACTATGTTTTTTGTGTCCTTAGCTATCACTATGCCCCAAAAATAGTTCCAGGTGATAGGGGGGTCAAAAATGAAGGAAGGCGTTCCTAACATTTTAGAAATAATTCATCAATACAAATTACGTTAGTTTTGTAGATTCATTTACTCTTACTACGTGGCCCCAGTGACCTCCACAAAATGACTGGAACTAGGCCTACTTAATATTGACCAAAACCAGAGCAGAACTCTCACCACGGGACTCTGGAATCAATTAATACAGTTGACACCACTATATTAAAAAAAAAAAGAAAAAAAAACTGAACTATGCGTTTAAGACAATTTATTAAAGAAAGCATCTCAAGACCAAGATGCTCAACTACAAGTCACCAAGGTTCCAGAACCTGGTCCAAAAATTCTATAAAATCAAAATAGGGAGGTAAAACAAACAAAAAAAGAGTGTAAGGAATTTTCTTGAGGTGTGAAATCACAACAGCAGTCTGCTGTCACCCAGCTGGATGCCTGCATGCGTCTTGAGTATGAGTTCCTCAACAAGGCTTGTTGTCTGCGAGCCGGCTGACACAATTGCATTGATAAGATGAAAACCCGGAAATCCGATCAGCGTAGCCGGTTGGCCGCCTTGTTTTAAGCCCTGTGTCAGCATGGCAACATGCTTGCGGTTATGTTTAGGATTATAGGGTTAGAGGAGGCGAGTATATTGACTAAACCGACCGCAATAAAGTAGCCAAAACAGACTGCATTGCGCCGTGCTCGCGGTGCGGTTGGTGGGCAGGGCTGAGGACGCTTATCAAGTCCAAACAGGTGGCAGCCAACATGCCTGGTCGAGGAACTCGGCTTAATAAGCAGCTAACTGGGAATACTTGTTTGATTTTCGGTAGAATCCGCTGTCACTTCTCACCCTTACTAGTAGAAATTTTGCCTCCCATTACAGCATTGTGACTTTTCAAAAGAATAGAAAGTCTGCAGTTTCTAATAGCTTGGATTCTCCATTGATGATGTCACTGGTAGATGGGTTTCTGAACTGACCACAGCCCTCTTGTGAGACACAGACTTTAATAGTGGTATTTTATTACGAACCGTGAAGAATGAACATAGGTTGTTAAAAGGACCTCTGGCTATGACAAATATGGATTAAAACATTATAGTTGCACTCTATAACAAAAAAAGAAATACATAAAACCACCTTAAGTATTTAATTTCTTTCATAAATAGAGAATGTTACACTCAATAGGGATGTTGATGTTGAAGTTGATGATGTCATATGTTCATGTGTGATCCAACCCTGTGGAATTATGAAATGCATATGCTAAAAGAAATTATATAGAAAACGTTCATTCATTTTTAGGAAGTATGGAATTGTTTCTTACCAGCATATGCATTTCATAATTCCATAGGGCTAGACCACACATGGGCATATGACATCATCAACCTCCAACAGGAGGTCGAATGAAACATTCTTGTGAAATAAATACAAATATTAAGTATCATGTTTTAAGCCATATTCGTCTTATTAGCTAAGGATCGTTTTAGTGGTGAAATCATACAGGGCCTTTTAACAACAACAACAACAACAACAAAAAAAAAACAAAAAAAAAAAACAACAGAAAACAGTGAGATACTGAGATTTCATATAATAAAACATTGTTAAGTTTAGTTAATTAATTTGAGCATGTTTTGGAATGATCCCATTAGACCTGGAGATTAATTATTTTCCCAACACTGCACCTGTTGAGACACTGTTTCATCATTACCCCTGGGCAGGGTGATGTCATGGGGAAACAAACACGCACTTGTTTGCCCGGTGCATGTTTGATACCCACCTGGGTATCAGGGGTTGCTGGCACCGCTACCCAGTGTTAGGTAATATCACTTAGGAGACTAATATCTTTATTTTTTACTTATGGCCCCTTAGAAAAAGTAATATCACCTTACTTATTACTTGAATCAAAGAATAATATACCGGTATTACATATTACAATATTACTTTCCCAAGTCCATCGATCCGACCCGCAAAGGAATAGAGATGTACAACACAATAGGGCATTAACCAACTAGTCGACTAGTCGACTAGAAAAACCACTTGTCGACCTCGTTGTTACTAGTCGACTAGTCGATAAGAAATAAAAACGGAGGTATTATAATTTATTATTAAGCATTAATCTTAGCTGGATTATAATCACCAGTGTAGTTTTCCTTTTACAATAACAATCATTATAATAACATGAGCGAGACACTCGCCTCTGCCCCAGAAAGGTGCTTCGCTTTGAGTATATGTGTTTACAAATAGAGTTTGTACAGTAAAGTTGCCTCTACTACCTTTAGTAATAATATTATTAGAGTTAGGGTCAGGGTCAGTTTCGTTCATTTCAATCTATGCATGTTGAGGATCTTTATCTATCTTGTCTGTCTCTCTGTGTCTCTCTCCCCTTTTCTTTCTCGTGTGTTGATAATAAAATG
Source organism: Benthosema pterotum (assembly GCA_039105355.1). Lineage (NCBI taxonomy): Eukaryota > Metazoa > Chordata > Actinopteri > Myctophiformes > Myctophidae > Benthosema > Benthosema pterotum. The sequence goes on along the minus strand of CM076973.1, from coordinate 32,869,491 downwards.
GTAATTGCTCAATATGTCGGCGATATTATTTCACAAAGTCTACATTTATGCCTGCCTGACTGGGTTGGGGTCTCTCGGAATGCCTTAATAATGAGATTTCGGCTGGGCTTGGTGCTACATTTGAAGGAAATCTACGAAACAGTTCGTAATCAGACAAAATAGTCACTCAGGTTTGGTTTAATCCATACTGATGACCTCTGGACCCGTCATCATGAGACAGTTTGGAGTGAGACGCTATGGTGACTCACACTATAACACATCGCAGCACAATGAGAGCTAGTAGATCTCAAGCTATTACCGCTAGTTTTCAACCAAAAGTGCCCAATTATGCTATACCATCAAGGAGAAATGTTAAGTGAAGAGGTTGTTGAACCTAAAAAAAAAAAAACTATGTTGGGGGTGTGTTGGGGTAATTACCCTGCTGATCATTGCCCCATCTGTTATCATCTGTTGCCCATATCTGTTCTGTTTTTCTCATGTTTGTTTAATTTTGGTGCCAACCTTTTTTTTTTTTTTTAGAAATGGGTTGGATTTGTTTCCTAGATTGGACAGACAATTCTCAGATGATACTCTGTGCATATGCCTGTACCACACATATCCTCCTCTGCACTTCCAACACTATAGCATTCTCCTTTCCTACAGGTCCAGTAGGTCCAGTAGGTTGGTGTAGAAGATGAGCAGAGCTGCGGTGTTGTCCAGGGTGTTGGTGCTGCTGGGTGCTGTGCTGCTCTGCAGCCTGCTGGCATCAGCGCAGTGGCAGGAACCAGGATACTACTTCCTCCCTGATAACCTCAAGCGGTATGTGGACCAGGCCATCGCGGCAGGGAACCGACAGCTGAACCATGGCCATCTGAACTATGACAAAATCGGTAAAACGGCACAGGTAAATGTTGTTGCATATTGTAGATCCATAACTCAGTGGTTCCCAAAGTGGGATTCCGGAGGACAGCGACCGCCAGGGGTCCTTGAGAGTTTCAGGAAGAGTTCTCAAACTCTGCTCAAACCTGACCAGGCCCGAACCTGAACAGGCTCGACCCAACATTTTAGGGCCGGCCCTACTGAAGAACTATTATTGTAAAAATAATAGTTATTTTCTGTCTGTACCTATTCTGAAGATGGTGCTGATTGGCATGTAACTTTTACTCTGTGGAGAATTCTCAGGCCCAAACCCGACAGTTTAGGGCCGGGTCGAGCCTAAAATCTATTCCATTTAATTGGGCTGGGCCTCGGGCCTTATCAGTTAGGGCCCAGTTAGGTTCAGGCCTTAATTTTCAGGCCTGTTGAGACCTTTAGTTTCAGGGGGTCCTTAATGGCATGAAAACTTTTGGAATCCTGTGTTCTGCCTTATTCTATTGAAGTGGCTTGAGATTATTATGACCCAAGTGACCCATGTTGCACTTTGGGTCGTGTCCATAGATGCAACCTTCCCTCCAAAACAGATCAGAGCTTTCATGAAAATAACTGCTGCAAAACCAATACTGATGAACAAATTCAGCATTTAAGGATTAGAAAAGCAATAAATAAATAAATAAATAAATAATGTGTTTACTGTGGACTTTAGTGAACTCAGAAGGCAAATATTTGTAGAGCAAAGATAGCCTGCCCTACATAGATAAGAGCAGTACCTTGATATGTGTGTGCGTGTGTGTGTGTGTGTGTGTGTGTGTGTGTGTGTGTGTGTGTGTGTGTGTGTGTGTGTGTGTGTGTGTGTGTGTGTGTGTGTGTGGGGTAGCGCCATCCTTGGCTGAATATGTGACTGACATTGTCTTCAGTGACAATGTACACTAAAACAGCTCTCAAAGTCACTCTTTTAGTATGTAAACAAACACACACAAGGTTGACAATATAGAGCAGGGGGGAAATGATTTTGGTCTGGGGGGGGCGGGGTGCCGTGGGATCCACACGGCAGATCGGGCTGATCTGATTTGATCTCACAAACGTGTCATCATCCCCGGCCCCTCCCGCGCCCGTCCACTGCTGTTCAACGTCACATCATTAGAGCGCCGCCCACCCCGGAAGGTTGACTCCCCCCTCAAGGCCACTGTGTGTAGCAAATTAGTCCAGGCTTTCCGTTTTCGTGCAACGTGAACGAAAATGAAAGCCTGGGTGTCGAGGCTAGGAACAGTCAAACCAAGCTTATACAAATCAGATCCCCTCCAAACCAAACAATACATGGAAGCAAAGAGTATTTTTTTCTTTTTCTCAAGTGCTAGCTAAAATAAATAACTTATTTAAGAGAAAAGGTCCCAACACAAACTCACCCTTTGCCTCATCATAATACTTCATTCCCTATAACCCGACTACGGATGGTTATTCCGTAGTCGCAGTAAGCAGGAGGATCTTGTTAAGAGCTCAACCAGCTAACAGACTAGTGATGGTACAGCACTGTGTCTGGGACAGCAGTCAGCATATAGTGTAACTTTCCTTTCAGTTTCAAGTGTCATGGTAGTGCCCATATGGAAACAACTTTTTATGCAAACTCTTGAAAGTGGCACCTTAATTTCATACAAGCCACTTTACAAGAAAACTACTATGGATCATATATCTGTTTTGCATGTCATATATTATTCTTATAAATCTGTACCTGGGCAAATGCGAACTTGAGGATTGGAATGGTACTTGGTCGGCGAGTGATGACGTATCACAAGTTCACAAGGACAAGAGGACGCAAGCACAGACACAAGTATTGAAAAACGGCCAGTATGTCAGGATTCGTCCATGGCTCTGGATGGGTTGTTACCCTGATGGTTCTGAGAGGAGCCATGCAGCTTAGTGCTGATGTAAAATTGGTTTTGAAACATAGTCAAGCTTCGCCGATGTGCACACATCGGACGATCCAATTTCTCCTATTCAGAGTTAAAGGACTCACTAAAGTAGCTTCTGATGTCCCTAGGAATGACTGTTCTGCGACAGCCTGACTTTAGTTTTTTCGCGGGTAAAGAAAATCCTAAAGTGATCAATAACCCTGCATACAATAACACCGTTCTTTAATTTTTTCTTGTTCTCTCGCAGACTTCCGAGACTTACGTGAGAATAGACGTGCGTCTGAGAGCAACGACCTGCAAAAAGGTTTCCAGCGGAGATGCTAAACATCGCCCTGGGTGTCCGTTCAAAAAGGTATGTGTAAAATACTGTAGATATGTATATACAGTATACATCCCCCCGAGTGTCCCTTCAAAAGGGTATGTGTGAAAAGTACGCATAAGTTGCAGCTTTTCCGACTAATGACATACAGATACAGTATTAGTTTTACTTCTAAAATCACTTTAAAGGTAGAGTTAGTGATTTGAAATTCATTGTGTAGTACCAGCCTGGTGCACTAGGGGCACCCAAGAGTAGCTACACTATGTGAACCTGCTGAATCTCTGAAACAATGGTCAACCGGTTCATGGCAGGAAACTTGCGTCACGTGTGCGTGAATAAATGTATTGTATTACATGTTGTATTTTGTCATTTCCAAGTAGCCTTTTGGCTACTATGCCCTGTATACCTCTGTAAGATGGAGTTGATCTGTTACAATGTCCTGTAGACGTCTGTAAGATGGAGTTGATCTGTTACAATGCCCTGTAGACGTCTGTAAGATGGAGTTGATCTGTTACAATGCCCTGTAGACGTCTGTAAGATGGAGTTGATCTGTTACAATGCCCTGTAGACGTCTGGGAGATGGAGTTGATCTGTTACAATGCCCTGTAGACCTCTGGGAGATGGAATCTATCTGTGTTACAATGCCCTGTAGACCTCTGGGAGATGGAATCTATCCGTGTTAAGATGCCCTGTAGATCTCTCGGAGATGGAGTGACATTTTGTAAAACTAGAACTAAAACCCAGGCATGGACTACTAATAATTTACAGTACCATAAATGTAATAAACATATAACCACAACCTTCTGTCTGTCTGCCCGCCTGCCTGCTCCACATTCAACCTGTCTGTGTGCTGTCCTGTCTGTCTCTCAGCTTCCAGAGGTGCGGTGCATGGTGTGTGGTGAATGTCCAGAGAACCACCAGCCTTTCATCAACTGTGTTTGCAGGAAAGACGAGAATGATCAGGTAAACACCTTTTTGCATATTATTAGTTTTTGTTGTTGTTGTTTTTACTCTGGTGGAAAAAATCTCTGGTGCAAAACTCTGCTACATCTTGTTTAACCCATTTTGTACCGTGGCCAAATCTATAAATAAATGAATCAATACATACTGTAGCATCTGAGCCAGACCACTCACAGATAACTTAAAGATGGAGTGCCATTTTACATTTTTTCCAATTTTATACGTGCTTAAATTAGACCCCTTGGTGTTGTTTTTTACGTGTTATGTCTTCTCTTTGTATTTAGGGTTGTTTTTTACGTGTTATGTCTTCTCTTTGTATTTAGGGTTTCTTCCTGGGGGCTAAAGAAACCTTTCCAGTCAAATGTGCTAATGAATAAAACAGCAATATAGTGACATCACACATGAGCCCCTCCCCTAACCCCTCTCCCTTTATCATAGAACTAAAGCTGTGGGTGTGGCTTCAGTTCAGGTGGTTCTCCACCCATCACCACCCACCAGGCAAACTACGCATACTTAATAAACTGGTGAGGGAGCCCAAATAAAAATGCCATTTTAACAAATACTGTACTGTAAAAATCTTCCTCCTCATATAACAATAATACAAATTCCCTTATTGGTATTTTCATCACCCTAGATTTGGGAAGTAGATAACAGGATTTCAAAGCACCCGCTATACCATATGAGAAGGCAGAGCCACGGTCCAGAGGCCCGTGGTCTAGAATTGACCGAGACATGAATGATCAAAAAGACGTCTGTTTTTGCCAAGAATTTCCCGATTGTTTTGCAATTTACTTTACAACATTTCGTAGACTTGGGTTAAATGCACGCCACATACAGCAAAAAACATGGAACATGGATGTTTTTCAACATAACATATTGAATGGTAAGAAATGGTTGAGAATTGGGGGCCTGAGTTTGAGTGTCCTTGTGATCGCTAAGAGACTCAAGCTCAGGGCCCCCTCCCAAAAAGGGGTAACAATGTATACGAGTGGTGCACACGGCCCTTGTCACTGTTAACAATGGGTTTATTCATTGTGTGACACTAAAATAAAGTCCTAAACCACCATAATATGGTGCATTAGCCTACTGCAAGCGTGCAGTAATGCACGCTTGCAGTAAAAAAAGCATTTTGCATTTATTTGGTTTAGTTATTTTCCGTGTTTATTATTTTCAAGCAATCCCATGCTGTAAATCCTGCTAAAATGACGGAAGAAAATGCTCCTGTGTAGTGGGGGCCCTTTGGCTGGCGGTGGTCTAGGGGCCCATAATTACTTAATCCGTCTATCGATGCTCCTCCAGCAGCACAAGTGCCTGGGCGCATAGGAGTGAACTATAAGGCTCTGGGCAAGACCAACCCGGATTGAATGAAAGCTAAAAATGCCTATACCGCACCTATGCATAATTTAAGGGGTCTAGGAGGTGTTTAAGGGAAATAGGAATGTAACGAAATTGGATGTGTACGCCGCGTGTTGCTGCACGGCAGTATACGCATCCTCCTCCATTATTTAAATGGACCTAACCCACACCGGCTCCGGCAGCCGTGTGGTGGCGTGCGGCTGCCGTGCTGCCTGTCGCGCCGATACAACATTTCTCTATTTTTCCACACGTTGCTACACGGCTCTATCCGGGTTTGTGGCCGTGGCTACAGGCCTGTGCACTAAACAGCTCCAGCCATCCTGTGTGTGTTGCTGCGCGGCGCATCCAGTGTGTGACCCCCTTGAGAGACAGGGAGGCAGTGTTTTTTGTCTACTTGTGGGCTGGCCACCCATGCTGCAGCAGGTCGGATCGATGAAGGACGTGATTGGGGATGTAACAGGCATCAATGACTGCGCACAGGGGCAGCCGCTCCTCTCTGCCTCCCTCTCTTTGCCTCCCATCGAGTGGTGGCTCTCACCTGGCTGGCGAGACTCCACAATACATACTGTACATACATAGATACATACTGTACAGTATATACAGTACATACATACATAAAGTCTTTTCAGTTTTTTCCTATTGTTTCTATGCCATGCAGTGCTGCTGAACTCTTTCACTATTTCCTTCAAGGAACTTTAACACAATATACAAGAACACAATATACAAGAATATGAACCCCATCCAAAAATATGTAGTTTCAGGGACCTTCCTGGATTTCCCTGAAACTAACATTTTGTTCATGAAACTAAAAACGTCACTGGAAATATTTTTTTTTATCTAGAATTAAAAATGTGTCCCTGTAACTTGGACAGGGACACTCCCTGGTTGGACATAGCGCATTGAAGTGCACATGGAATTGTTACTTCCATGTGCACATATAGCGCATGGAAGTAACACATTATTCCAAACAGGATCTTGTCCATCAGGTGCACCGGCTGGCCAGAGGGAGGCAGTCTACAGATGAGGATTAGTGCATGCATGTTATTGTGAGGGTACCTACCCTATACGCAGACATTTCTGCCTGGCTTTCATATTAAACTCGCTCACTGTGGTCGCAATAACATGTTGTCATATGGTGTTCTTTCAGCTCTATGCTCTATGGAATAAACATTGTGAAAAGCCGCCGTCTTCACTGATGAGCTACAGCTATTGTGGTAAGATCACAGAATTGATTTTATTAATCAAAATAATGTAACTTGTTTGTTTGTTTAGATATCCACAGCTTGAGATGTATAATTTACATGGGAGAATTGTAAAACAGGATTGTTATTTTATGTGCTGTTATAGAGGCCCATCAATGCCATATTTTTGGGGGCGATGCCAATACCAATTTTGGAAAAACCTACAACGATGTTACCAAGACTAAGACTAAACTTAATTTTAACATAATCACAAACCATCTGTTTTTTTCTGGTGACTGATATTGTCCACCTAACACATGAGGGGCCGTCTTTTTCATTTACTGTTTTCAATCTCCACCACATGTATTACAGACGGCAAATTTTATATCTTTCCCAGACGTGTATCTGTTGTTGTGTATCTGCCCTCAGAGCTGTCTCACATGCCAGGCTCAGAGAGAGAGGGAGGGAGGGAGGGGGGGAGAGAGAGAGAGAGAGAGAGAGAGAGAGAGAGAGAGAGAGAGAGAGAGAGAGAGAGAGAGAGAGAGAGAGAGAGAGAGAGAGAGAGAGAGAGAGAGAGAGAGAGAGAGAGAGAGAGAGAGAGAGAGAGAGAGAGAGAGAGAGAGAGAGAGAGAGAGAGAGAGAGAGAGAGAGAGAGAGAGAGAGAGAGAGAGAGAGAGAGAGAGAGAGAGAGAGAGAGAGAGAGAGAGAGAGAGAGAGAGAGAGAGAGAGAGATACGTGTATTTATATACGTCGGACTCATGTGGTCGGTGTTTATGAGCGTTTCTGCGTTCATGGTCACTTGGAACGTCTTTTCTTGTAAAGCGACAAGCAACCAAGCAGGGATTACATGTTCCCGACATGGGATGTGGAAATGGCAGAGGAAAGGATGGATGCTGTATGCTTTTGAAGAATGGCGTCGTTAGGCGAAACCAAATGGACCCTTGCAGAACCATTTGATTTCATGTTTACACTCGCAAGAGTTAAAATATTTATCATCTGCATTAGCACCACTTAATTAAGAAGTCTACACAATTAGAGAATGTAGAATGTACAGTAGCCTAAATCATTTTGATTTAGGCTACTGTATGTTTGTCTGTTTTGAAAATCCAGTCTGAGATTGTGGACAAAACCAAAAGAAATCTTGGTAACACTTTAGTTTTGGGTCAGGGGGGTGAAAATGACGTCAAATGGTGGTCCGTGGCTCAAATGCTGAATAAATATTGGGCCCTGGTATGAAAAAAGTTGAAAACCACTGTAATAGGTCATAAAACACAAAAATAAAACAAAAACAAAAATATATATATACTGTATATTATGTAATATGTAAAACGTTGATGCATGTGAAGACCTTTCTAAATTATTATTATTATTTTGTCTTTTCCCCAGGTTGTCACCTGAGGTCAGGTGCAACTTTTTGACAAATGGTATTTTTGAGTATAAATTAGGATTATTCAGGTGTTACTGCCTGGTCTGGTCTCTGAGTGGGCCTGCTGAGTTTGACAGGCATATCACTCCCCATATTGCTTTCAATTGTATTTGTGGTTAAACTGATACAAAATTGTAAGACAGTAAATGTTGTTTTTGACTTGTTAACAAGCTGCTGAAGAGGTCATAACATCCGTAATATGGGGTAAATATAAGGGTAAATATTTGAATTTAACAATAAATCGGTATCGGTATCGGCAGATACAAAAAAAAAAAAAATCGGAGATCGGGATCGGCCCAAAAAAACCTGCTCGGAACATCACTATCTACCACTGAACATCACTATCTACCACTGAACATCACTATCTACCACTGAACATCACTATCTACCACTGAACATCACTATCTACCACTGAACATCACTATCTACCACTGAACATCACTATCTACCACTGAACATCACTATCTACCACTACTGAACATCACTATCTACCACTGAACATCACTATCTACCACTGAACATCACTATCTACCACTGAACATCACTATCTACCACTGAACATCACTATCTACCACTGAACATCACTATCTACCACTGAACATCACTATCTACCACTGAAGCAGGAGGAACAACGGCAGGACGGAGTTTTCCTTTCCTCGTCCAGCATCACCACTTTTATCCTTTGTAAAAACTTTTGCCCCATGTTTTTTTTTTCTTTTTTTCTTTTTTACAAACGTCCATCTTCAATGTCTCAGCTATTTCTTGCCATGAATTGTAGTCCATCTGTTGGTTATGATAATCTACCATTGAGCCCCAGAGTGAAAGGACTTGTCGCATATTAAAAATGTGTGTCAGGATGCGCAGTGATAGCTGATCACTGTAGTGATTGACGTCATGTTGTAGTTGGATAACCCTAATAAAACTACACCACGGTGAAACCCTTTCACTGTGAGTCACTTCACTGTGGAGTATGATTGAGCCTTTAGATAGCAACTTTATATGCAGACTTTTTCATATGAATTTGTTCCCTTTACATCTCTTGCTAAAAAGGTATTCTATCATTACACTAGCAGGCGCCCATGGCGAGCCAAGCCTGCCACCTAGGAGAGACCCGCCAGGCCTGGGTACCATCAGCGTGTGGCCCTCCATAGAGGGGGTTTCTGGGGGCCGACAGGTCATCCGCGGCTCCGTCTTCACCATCGGATGCTACCATCCTTGGTGGCTGATTGAGAACACAACCTTCGTCCCAGAAGGATCCTACTATCTCACATTTGACTCTGGGTCCAACGTCACACACAGTTACGCCCCGTCCTTTTTTCGCCACAACAAAAATGTTGCAGACTTCCAGTTTCCTGCGGCAGACCACACCCACCAGGGCGTCTACAGGTGCGGTCACGGCATCGTGGTGGATGGTCGCGCCCATGGGGAACAGTGGCAGAGCGAGGAGACCCTCTCTCTCAGTGTGGTCATTACAGAGCACACTCCGGTGGTCCGTGTCTATCCCTCCATCACAGGAGTTCCAGAGGAGAAGAGGCGACCCTGGCAGAGGGGTTGGAGGCCAGAACGGCGGCGGGAGGAGCGTCTGCAGGTCATTCACATGTTTTAAAGCGCAAATAACATTGATTCCTAAAATTGTTTTTAATACTTAATATCATATTGTATATGTCCCTCATGCTTATTTCTAACCGTTAGAGCCTCCATCCTTGGTTTCTTCCACCTCTGCAGGTGATGGTGCAGGAAGGTTCTGTCTTCAGCGTCAGCTGCCACATCCATCCGCCACATCACCCTAACAGCTCCTTCCGGCTCCTGGCCGCAGGTTCCACGCCCGGCACGACGCAGCCATGCGTCAACGGCTCCACCCACTTCCAGTTTCCCGTGGCGGACCGCCGTGCCCACCAGGGTGACTACGCATGCGTTTACGAGGTGGTGGCGGATGGCGGTCACGTGTACACCAGACTGAGCGAGATTTCTCTCAAGGTCACGAATCTGACGCTGGCCATCGCCGTCCTCAACTCCTCCTCCATAGACAGGGTTTCAGAGGGCCGGCGGCAGGGGCAGGTAGGGGTGAGCGATAAACACCCTTGTATATTGTGATCAAATATCTCCACAATATCTTTTTTCAGAGATGTTGTATATATTAGTGATGCACCGATTTATCAGTCCACACATCGGTTTGGCGGTTATCTGTTTATACACTGTTAACAGCCAATATCGGCATCAGCAAATAAAACTGACATTAACCGATGGAAGTAGCCGATGTTTATCTGTTATATATAATGTTGAAACATACATTTAGCATTGCTTATGATGGCATGGTGGTCATCTGTAGTCGACTAGCTGTAGATTCTATTTTCTAGCTGTACACTAGCTGTACATTCTATGTTGGTGTTTGGTCATCTAGTCTACTAGCTGTAGATCCATTTATTTCTTGTATTGAATATGTATAGTTTCCCTGGCACAAAACAAGATGGTTCTTACTGCACCAGGGCTGATTTCACCATGTGGTCCACCTCTATAGGAGCAGGATGAGATTCATATTTCTCCATGTGGTCCACCTCTATAGGACCAGGTGTCGCTGGAGAAGGGTTCCATGTTCACCATCCGCTGCTCCATCCAGGAAGAACAGCATCCTAACACCTCCTTCTACCTGGAGTTCAGCTCTGGATCAAACAGCCACTCGCAACCATGCGCCAGCGACGGCTCCGCCCTCTTCCTGATCCCAGTGGCGCGCCACGCCCACCGGGGCGACTACACCTGCGTCCACCGTCTCACGGCGGACGGCTACGTCTTTACCCGCCGCAGCGCGACGCTCTCTCTCGCCATCAGGGAGAGCAGCGAGCGGCCGAGAGGTCGTCCAAGCATCGGCGTCTACCCGTCTCTTGGCCGGTCAGGTTCTCCTGAGGTGTTGGACGGGTTCAGCTTCACCGTCACCTGCTCTGTGCAGGGACCGTGCGTCGGCAGCCTTTTCAACCTCACCATCCACGCCCAGGACCGCAAGAACGTCCAGAAGCCGTGCGTGGACGGCTCCGCCAGCTTTGAGTTCCCCACGGCCGACCGCAGCTCCCACCACGGTGTATACAGGTGTCTGTACGGGTTCACCGATGTCGGCGGGACAACATCCTCCGCCTGGAGCGATCCCCTCTTCCTAGCCGTCACCACCCCGTCCGCCGACTCTTTTCGTGACGACTACGACTACGTTCCCGATCAATCGGATAATTGAGATCCAGTTTTCTTCCTCTTCTGATGAGCTTCTGAGACTTTTACAGATAACTATAATCAAACTTCATTCTCCTCCACACCCTCTCTTTCCCTTTACTGGTCCTGTATGAATGTAAAGAGAAGATATGATTTTTTTGTATCTTTCACGTTGTATTTCATACATGAGGTGATACTAATATCACATCACGTGGCTCACCTTCTGAGCCACAGTCACTGCAGGCCCATTCTCTGTCAGGACTACGCACAAGGCTCACTCTCTGTCGGTCCTACCCTGCAAGGCCCACTCTCTGTCAGCCCTACCCTGCAAGGCCCACTCTCTGCCAGCCGTACCCATATATATATATATATATATATATATATATATATATATATATATATATATATATATATATATATATATATATATATATATATATATATATATATATATATATATATATATATATATACAGGCTCCTCATGACTGAAGTCCAGTGGTCCTCCTCTTGCCTCTGTCTTTCACCCCTTAAAGTGCTTCATTGGATCCGGTTGCTGGGGTGGAGGCCTGTGACAGGTGGCCAGGTGGCTTTGGAGTAGAGGTAGTAGGGTAGATAGGATTGTGTATGTAAATAGTATTCCGGTGATCCCTTTGGGACCCCGTCTTTATGGGTGTGTGTGTGACGGTTCCCTGAGTAGAGTATAGTATGGTATATGATATTATAGTATTTATATTATGGTATTCATTGTATCTATCTATTGGGGTTTAATATATTATATTATAGTATATTATAGTAATTTGTATAGTAATGGTCTGGTGTAGTTTTACAGTTTATAGTATAGTTTGGTATAGTTTGGGTTTAGCTTTAGGTTTGTTTGATGGTTTTGAGTTGTTTTCTTTGCTTTGCCCTTGATCCGTTATTTCTTTTGCCCACAGGACTGGGGAGCAGAGCTCCAATCAGGCAACTCAGCCAATTGGCAAAGTGTGGCCACCTGATCGCGGTGTCCACACCCACCTATATAAGCCTCTCTCCTCAATCCTGTCCCTAGTTCTGTTTGCAGTTTCTCCCCTTTGTTCCCCTCCACTATGTCTACTTTGGTTTGATACATCCAACATACACACACATACTCCACACATCCAAACACGCACTACACTACTGACTTACTGACTCTCACACCTCATCTTTACATTTTGATTCATTCTTTAGTTGTTTAATAAATTTAAGCTTAATTTCGATACTGTGTCTCCCCTGATCTTTTGTTGTGTAGTGGTACCCTAGGCCAGTTTCATAACAATATACCTTGTAATAGGCCTATATAATAAACCTTGCAGAATTGCAAGGTGCAAACATTCTTTCTTGTAGGATACAAAACACTGAAGTCCTTAAACCAGAACTTAACCTTACTAAAAACACTATGCCTAAACCTAACCTTAACTTCACTAAGACTAACACCTAATTTGAGGGAGCATAGAGCTGAGGGAACATTTACAGATCCCCTCTCCCACAGACAATTTTACTTTTTCAAGCAGGTGCTGCCACCTAAGCTCCACTAGGTGGCAGCATCATTCAGACAATTTCTACTAATGTCCGACTTGTTCTCCAGGTACACGCGCGCGCACACACACGCGCGCGAGAATCGATGGGGTACCCCTTTAAGGTCAAATTAGGGGTCCTTGAGGCTTGACATGGTAGAAGTTTGAAACCACTGGTCTATGTCATGAGAGTCACTGGTCACCACACTATGGTCAGTAGTACTACTCAGCAGCAAAGTGGGTGGAGCGTCCACCAGAGGGATTACAACAGCCCCAGAGCCATCGAGTGTCAGAGTTGCGACACTGAGGGGTCAGAAACTGAGAATTCATGCAGCCTGAATAGGGACAAACTGTGGATGAAAATGCATTGTTCTCAACGAGGGCGGCGCAAATAAGAGCAACATGACCACTGTTTTACAGCAATGCACACAACTAAAGGCTCTGCAATGTTTATGTTGTAAAACAGGGGCTCTAAAGTAAAGATCATTAAAGCTGGGCTGTTCCAGTGTATTTCTGTACTTCTAGTCCAGGACCTGTCCCTATGGAGCAGAGCAGTCCCTCCTCTTTCATTACGTCGCCCGTACGTGTTCCAGAAGAACAGAACAGAATAGAAGTCTACGTACAGTAGAAGAACCGCCATTGGACTGGCCCAGTGAAGCGAACGGAGTTGGCGCAAACTCTGTGTCTACTGCTCTACGGCTCACCTATAGGCTGCTCATGGCGTGTGGAATGGATCAGGTTTGTGGCTGTCCAATTTCCAACCACACTTCAACAACAACACGAGCGCATAGTACTGTACGCCGAGCTCATTCAACGGACGCATAACTTCGATCGACGCCTAAAACAAACAACAAAGCAAGACAGCGATCGGACCCACCACGGACGCGTATAAGTTTTTTTTGGAAACGTGTATTTCCCTGTCCCGAAAATAGGTTGTACTTTTTTGGTGTGTTTTGGTGACTGGAATTCCATACGCGAGAGAGGGTAGACGCGGCGGCGGCGCTCGAACAGTTTTATCAGTGCGCCCCTTCTACCAGTGAATACGGTAAGGATCTCTTCTATAATAACACCATTAAACGTGATCCATGAACACTAGGCCTATATGTATTTTTTGGAGGGCAACTGTTTGTTGATTACTAATGAGGGTAAAGGCAATCCGATTCCACACTGACAGCTGTTGGAGGCGCGGTAGTGATAGAGAGAGAAGGAGAGAGAGAGAGAGAGAGAGAGAGAGAGAGAGAGGTGGTAGTGATCAGTCAGTATACTCGGTACCATGTTCTAAACATGTCATTATCAGGTAGTGCTGCTTATCACGTGACAGTCGCACATGTTGGGTCTGTAAATTGCCACGTGTTTTTGTTGTGGCTCCATAAATATCACATGCACTAGACTAGAAGTAGTACACACACACAGTACACACACACACACACACACACACACACACACACACACACACACACACACACACACACACACACACACACACACACACACACACACACACACACACACATGTTGCATGAAATACTTTCCATTAGTATAGTTGTGTCAACTGCATTAATTGACTGTCTAGAGTCCCGAGGTGGGAGATCTGCTGTGGTCTTGGTGAACATTAAGTGAACATTAGGCTAAGTATAGTTTTGTGGGGGGTAAATGGGGCCACGCAGTAAAAATAGCCTAAATGAATCCACAAGACCAACATAATTTGTAGGCTATTGTTCAATTATTTCTAAAATATTAGCACATCCTAATATTTTAGAAATGGGCCAACAATACAAAGATTTTACTACATAGCCCCAGTGACAACCACAAAATGACTGGAACCACTTGATATTTCACAAAACAGAGCAGCACTCCCACTATGGGACTCTCTCTGGACATTGGTTAATACATTTGCTGCAACCACTATATTAATGGCAAGTATTTCATACAAATTAATGTAAACTTAAAATCTATCTCTAACTATCCCTTTAAAGATTTGTTTTTGTAAGGACCATATGCAAAACCTCTTGAGGGACACCACCTTTTTGAGAACCACTGGCCCACATTGATTTCCTCCATCATTATTGTTGAACTTGAGTTGTTTAGGGGGGACTGGAGCTACTCAAATTCCCATGCATGGAGATGAAGAGAAGCGTCTGTGTGCAGTGTTGAGTTTCCGCACTTCCAACAAACAAATTAAAGTTTAATGCTGGGCCCATATTTTATTTAACATTTAGTAGGGGTTGTTGGTGGTGTACTTTTACCAAAATAAATAAATAAATAAAAGGTTATTGGATTGTAAATCATTGTCTACAATAATGGTTTGTTGCTCAGCAGTCTCTGGAAATGTTGACAGTAGTAGACTATTTCTGAACTTACTGTAAGTATATTATTAGCAGCCTACTACTCTGTTGGCTTTGTTGGCTCACACTGAGACCTGCACCAAGTTTATATATACCAATATAGTTATTAGATAATTATTTTACCGGCACTATGTGGCTTTGAATAATTTTCATGAAATGGATGTGCTATTCTAGGGTTTTATTTTATGTGTAGGACAACATATACAGTATACTCCATGTATGGTAGACTTATTGGCCAGGCCGGGCCATCTCCAAAGAGTAGAAACTACAAGTTCACATTCAACAGGCGTAGTGGTAGCTAGAACACTTCTTGAAATTCAATTCAAAGGCTTGACTTGAGAACTTGAGAAACTAGACTTGAGAAAACAAACGTTTGCTTTGCCAAAGCAAGTGTCACAACAGCCTACAATGCAATAAAAAACAGTTAAGTTGTACATGACATTGTCAAGATCATAACATGTTGCATTGCTATGCATTGTGAGCTTGTAGATAGATTGGTTGTATCCATATAATGTTTACCACCTGTTATGACCTGACCAAAATAGGGACCCTAGTAGTTCATACCTTTGTGTGACTAACCACTTTGAACCCTAGCATCCATATTCTGAGGGGAAACATTAGCCCAAAAATAGCCGATAAATGCGTTGCAATGTGAAACATTATCAGCTTGTAGATTGTCTGTTTTTGGGCAAAGACTAAATAATTTCAGGGACAATAAAGTGGCCTACAGTAGTTGCAAGTTGCAACTCTGGTTTGATTTATTATGATGGATAATGGTGGAATTGGGGATAAATAACATTGTCTCAGCTTGAGGTCTGCATGACAGCTACTGCATGCTCCAGTATACCAGACTAGCCGGTTTGGTTTGTATTCTCATACTGTAGCAGAAAGTCTGGTCGGCCTGCCTTTTGTAATACAGAGAGTGTGAAACCAAGCTGTCTGACGCCTCTGACGGCAGATAAGATCATCGTTTTAGTGAGCGTTGTTTATTATCGCTGCAGGTTGAAATGTGAACAGCAGTTATTCTCAGGACTAAAAGGTGTGTAAGTGATATTTTCTTTGTTAAAATAAATTGTTAAGTAGCTGTAGGTACTGTATATTCACATAATCATGTTTGTTCCGTTTCGGGGTGGGCTCACCAGCTCTTTAGTTAAAGCTCCTATATGTAATTTTATGGTCAAAATAATAATTACATTGTTTTTTTATTGTTTTTATGTCTTTTATGAAGTCTCTCATTAAGTTCTTTTAATTAGATCATCTCCAAAAAACAGGAAGCAGGAAGCCTCCAAAGAAATCCCTATAAGCTTTGTGATTGGCTAACAAATAGTCCCAGCGGCAGTGCGGCACTATTCGTTAGCCAATCAGGAAGAGGCTCGCTGAGCTGCCTGTGATTAAGGAAAGGGAGGACTGGTGGAGTCAAATGTGGAGGTGGTGGAGGACTATGATTTTTAAAGGGCCACTGTGGTTCCTATGGTTGTCATAGATAGTAGATAGATTTCAAGAAGTGATCTAATAATGAAACAGTCTATAAGATAAAGAAGAAAAAGATGCCAGGAAAAATGTCATTCAAATTCTGGGATTTATTGCTTATACTGTATATACTTTAAAAGTCTTATCCAATCAGAAGAGATGACTTGTACAGCATTAAGTTCACGTTCATGAGAAAAACATCATTGCATAACAAACGTATGAATTATGGTATGATGTTGTTCTTTACAATGGTGGTGTCCTTGGGCACGGAACCTGAAATGACTTCCAATGTGCTGGTTGATGCCTTGCATGGTTTTCCCCACGATCTGTGTATGAATCTGTATGTGAATGGGTGGATATAATAAGTGTCTTTGATAAATGCAGCACTCACCATTTTAACACCTTCAGTTTTAGGAGAGTTGAGAGATTGAGACTGAGGTCAGTGATCGCGTTGCAGCCTTGCTTAAGTTGTTGTTATTGTGAAGCGAACGGAGCAGAATGTTGCACAGTGCTGTGAGTAAGCAGTTGGGTGTCGTTTGAAAGCTGTGTGGCTGTAAATGAAAAATCACATGCGTCCGACAACCTATCAGTGTCAGGTGTTTGGAAAAGATCACAGCTGTATTTGGCACGCACGCACACACACGCACACACACACACACACACACACACACACACACGCACGC
This sequence comes from Benthosema pterotum, assembly GCA_039105355.1. Taxonomy (NCBI): domain Eukaryota; kingdom Metazoa; phylum Chordata; class Actinopteri; order Myctophiformes; family Myctophidae; genus Benthosema; species Benthosema pterotum. Next base: position 32,852,257 of record CM076973.1, on the reverse strand, counting down.
ACGCATGCACGCATGCACGCATACACACATACACACAGGACAGTGAGTGTTTGGAGTGGTGGCATAGCAGTTTACAGGGGCTGTAATCTGCTCATACTTTGTGACCAGAACAGTGGAGAGGTGCCAGGGTCACCATGCCAACGCAACAGGTGTGTGTGTGTGTGTGTGTGTGTGTGTGTGTGTGTGTGTGTGTGTGTGTGTGTGTGTGTGTGTGTGTGTGTGTGTGTGTGTGTGTGTGTGTGTGTGTGTGTGTGTGTGTGTGTGTGTGTGTGTGTGTGTGTGTGTGTGTGTGTGTACATGCACATGCACATGCACATGCGCACGTCTGTTTTGCAAGAGTTCACTAGCCTGAGCTCCTGTTCACAGCATGAACTCAGCATGGCTCAGCCTTATCCCGTGTTTGGGATTAACACACAGACACGACCCCCAACCCCCCCGGACCCTGACTGGCCCTGGGAGGTGACTAGGAACAAAGAGGGATGTGTGTGTGTGTGTGTGTGTGTGTGTGTGTGTGTGTGTGTGTGTGTGTGTGTGCGCGCGCGCACGTGCGCGTGCGTGTGCGTGTGCGTGTGTGTGTGTGTTCTCCCGGTCCTGCTGTGATGTGATCTATCTGTAGTGTCGTGTTACCCCTGTGTCCCAGCATGGCCCAGTTAGTTTACCTGTGGAACGCTGGTGTGTTTCTCTGGACTGACTGAGTGCATTATCATTATCAGGACTGGAACCAGACCAATCTGTTATCACAAGTAAGATGCCTTAAAGGAGAATTCCACACCAACACACACTGGGCACCAATCTACCTCGATCCCTGTGACATCATATACAGTATACTGTACTTAATTTTTGTCATAGATGCCCCCTGCTCTACATTTTGTTCCTGAGATCGTTCTCCCCTCCCACAGTTGCACTGCAGCAGGTTGTCTTTATTCCAATGCGGGTATTTTCGTAGCTCCAAGCATATCTGTTATTCTGTTTTCACACATCATGTTTTAATAGTTTACTAATACTCATGCATGTGTTTTATATCACTCTGGGGCAGACTTTACATGTAATCCCAGAGGTCATCTATTCCTCCCCCTTCTGCCACTCTTCTCTCCAATCACTCAGGTCAAACCTCCTCCTCCAGAGCATCTCCACACATGAAGAGTTGGTGGAGCCTGGGTTCTTAAAGTCATGTAGTGTGTGCTGAATGTATGACAGCACAGGGATCAAGGTAGATTGAGGCCAAATGTGTTTTGCTGTGGAATTCTCCTTTAAGGGCAAAAGTGACTGTAATCAAGACACTTTGATGTCTCATATCACGCTTATCAATCGAATTTCTTGGGATTGATTTGCGTGGTGGACATTTACTCAAGTACCGTACAACTCATTTAAGTAAGTGTAGTATGTTCACTTTATTTCAATCTTTTCAATCCACTACATCTAATGAGAACTTAATATACTTTTGACTTCACTAACAATGGATTCATTTTGCAGCTTTAAATACTTGGGACTGGATAATCTTTACTGTAATCTCTACTACGAATTCATGAAGTCATAAAAACAAGCTCAGTTTCATCAGCTGCAATATTAAAGTGATTAAATTGTCCTTAACTGAATGAAACTGAATGTAGCTCCAGCAAGTCCATATTGCCATTGAGTTTCATATCCCTTGGGACGTGTTAATGGCTGCCGACGGCAATGCAAAGTGAAAACAATTACAGCCAGACTATATTAAGCTGCTGCATTGCATGAGCTAATATTTACTGTGTAACGATCAGCCTGGAGCAGTATGTGCTGGGATTTGCATCTCCTTTGCCTGCCCTGCACATGTGAACGATGCACGGAAAGAACAAAACACAAGGCCACACACACACACACACACACACACACACACACACACACACACACACACACACACACACACACACACACACACACACACACACACACACACTGAAGAGGAAGTAGGGCTGGGGGATAGGATACGCAGCCCGTACTAAACACGCCTTATCTTATCTCCAGCGTTGGTTGGCGCTATTGTCCGTAGGGAATAGGTCAAGGCAGAGACATGTTATACCCACATCAAACAGAGGATGATGTCACCATGGTGGCTGTCATTGTACAGCCGCTGTGATGAGGCCATTGAAGCCTGTGTGGGTGTGTATGTGTTTGTGTGTGTGTGTGTGTGTATGTGTGTGTGTGTGTGTGTGTGTGTGTGTGTGTGTGTGTGTCGGGGTGTGTGTGTGTGTGTGTGTGTGTGTTTGTGTGTATGCGTGCGCCTGTGCCTGGAGGGTTAATGTGGAGGAAGTGGTTCTCAAATTTAGGTCCGGTTAGCGGGAACCCCTGGAGGTCGTTTCTGGCTTCCTGGGGTGTCCTTATCATGTGAAATTGATTATTTTTGGAATAGTTTGGAAACATTTTAACACCGGAAAACCTTCAAGTATAACTTTGTCTTTTCGTTTGTGGCAAAAGTGTGCAAAAGTTCCTCCTTTCTCTTGCTCTGTTGCCAGTTTTGGCAACACAGGTTGGCCAGGTTGGCATCCTCCTCAGACGACACATACACATACTGTATCTGGAGAGATATCAAGAACCTACTTGACTGTCTTGCAACAAAAGGTGTTTTCCAAATGGCTTCTTAAGAGCCACTTAAGCTATCTATGCTTCATTGACTGGAGTCCCTCAGGGGCCTGTACCAGTAGGCCCCATAGTCCCCCCCTCCCTCTCTCGTGGGCCTCTATTTTGGTCCATGCTAAAGCCTTTATTCCTAAAACCTAGTCAACCTTTTTTTTACTATTTTGAAAAGTGCAGTTAGCCAGTCTACGAGCTCACAAGGTGTCTATGTAGAACGGCTAGTCGAAATGTTTTCAAAATATTTGAGGAAAAAAAAGAAAAAAGGCAATGAACTTTAGGGATAAGATGTAGGCCTATAGGATAGAGAAAACAGGGCTCCAAATCTCTTTAGCGAAAGTAGCCGACCGTCACCCAAGTTTTGCTTGAAAATGTGAATTATATTTATCTTTTTATTTTATGAAAAATACATCTTTTTGGGGTGTAAAAATGCACTGGGAAAAACACCTACAATCTTGAAAAAAGTAAAAATCATGGTGGAACCTCTTTTTAAAAAGCAATTGAACAATAAACACATAACTTTGTGCATTCAGTAGTCTTTATACTAAGATCATATATCGAGTGCCGCCGGATATTTGACGCTACTGTGTTTGTTGTTTGTCTTTCCTGTGTTACCGCAGACACTCCTAGTTCTCCTTCTCCTATCCCCTCCCAGCAACGCTAGGTGTGTGTGTATGTGTGCATGCGTGCGTGCGCGTTTGGGCAAGGATACTAAAATCGCTGAACCTTTGGGCCTCATTACAAAAATGGCAGGCGGCCCAGTTGAAAATGACAACATCAGTGATACTTGATAATTTCTTATTTGTTATTTGCCTTATTTCCGTAAAGAAACCCAAATGCAACATGCATTCTGTCAATGACAGTTTGTAATGCGAATAGCCAATTTTTCCCCCACATTTACTCTTCGTTTCAATAGGATAAAATATTAATAATAATAATAATAATAATAAGAAGAAGAAGAAATAATAATGAGAAGAAAATTGATTGATTGAATCCTTTACTAACAGCTAATGGTATTGTCTGTAGCATACAAGATGTTTGGGCATTTTTTTATGAACTTAAAATTGGATGCATGGCTTTTTTTTTAGCACTCTTTGAAAGGCGGGTCGGTCAAAATGAGTTTTCTCCGACGGGTGGTTGACATCTCCCTTAGAGATAAGGTGAGAGAAGTTCAGTAACGCGAGAGAGCCTCCGTTTCTTCACTTGGAGTCAGGAGGTTCGGGTTCATCTGGTTGGGATGCCTCTCGAGCGTCTCTCTAGGGAGGTCCTCTATGCATGTTCCACCAGGAGGAGACCCTACTGGGCGCTCAGGAGGAAATCGCTAATGTTGCTCTGGAGAGGGAGGTATGGAGTTCTTTGGTGGAGCAGTTGCCCCCATGATCTGACTACAGATAAGCGGTTGATAATGGATGGATTGGGCCAGTCAAAATTGCGTCCGGCCCGTGGCGCCTCAAATGCTCTGATCTCCAGAGAGAGCCGGCAGGTTTTGGTTCATTGCTTTCGACTGGTGGTTCGGTCAGGAGTTGAGAGATACAGCATTGGCTCATTTGTGCTCCAGGATGCTTAAAGGGGAATTCCACCCATTTTCAAAATTTTCCTGAGAGGGTACAAATGTGAACCAAATGGACCCTAGCGGGTCCATTTGGTTCCATTTGTACCCTCTCAGGAAAAAGGGGTCTGAAAGAAAAATCATTAACATGGTGAAATACATCTTGATAATGTCATCAGATGTATTTCACCATGTTAATGATTTTTTCAGACCTCCAATTTTAGGAAATACAGAATTGGGGGAACTTTTTTTTTTTTTTTTTACCATGTCCACACAACATCTCTAAGGTATGGGTGGAGCTCCCCTATAAACTAATTTCTGGTCCACCCTGGCCTGCCGCTAGCTTCCTGTGCTGGTGGTAACAGCCCACAACAGCACAGTACAGGCTGCTGCAGGCCAGCTACTTACTGTATGTGTCTGCTTACATAATCACGGCCTTATCTGATCATCTAAAACTTCTCTGAAGGCTTCCCTCCTGCAGTCAACTCCATTTGGTATTCGGTTTCGTGCCAAGCATTTCCCTTTCGGTGCATCCCCCAGGCATAAGCACTCTTCTTCTGGTTTTATGAAGCACATTGTGTGTGTTGTGTTTAAAATCGTTGAGTTTAAAGGTATACTAGATATCTTTTTCTTTAAAACAAATTTTGATCTATGACTGGCATATTTGTCACAATCCATTCCTTGAATTTCAGCCCTCAAATCCAAAGTGATGGAGATACTGTTTCCTGTTAAAAAAAAGTCACACACATCTGATTGGTCCTTGATTTCCAGGATCAATCAGAATGCGACTTAAAAACACAAGGGATGCTGGGAAATGTAGGACTCGATCTAAAAAAAACACCAGTCAAGTTACCATGTACGTGCCTTTAAAATCTTTATAGCAAGCAGCCAATGCACACTTCCAAAAGGCTGGTGACAGGTACGTAAAGCAGTATAACATAGCAATAAAAGGGTATCCTTGAGACCACAGTGTTAGAGTCAGTGTTAAATTAAACAGGAAACTGGTTTCTGAACTACAACACAGCCCTTCGGTGAGACATAGGCCTAGTAGAAAAAGAATTGTGATATTTTATTTCATGTACATTAGTGAGGACCTATTATGTCCCACATGTAAAGAAAATATATGTACATATATGAATTTGGCCTACATATATGAACCTGACTGTGGCATACATGTAGTTATATATGCCACATACAGTATATGATGCATATATTGGCATATACTGTATGTACATACTGTATATTTTCATTCCATGTGGAATGAAGATACGTTGAAAAGTGGTGAATGCTGAATGCTGAAATAGTGGGCCCTGATATCACAAAGGTTGAGAACCACTGCTCTAGGTGAATAACGGTTCCATCACCAGTGTATTCACTTGCTGTCCTGCTGGACAGCCAAATGAATGGCCACACAGATAAGAGTGCACATGGAGCGCTGTATCTGTGTGCTGTTGACAGGTTGGGTGGTGTGCATGTGTATAGAAATAAATGGCAACCGTGGACACTAGGGCCAGGCCCTTTATCTGGCCTTATCGACACTGGCTGCACCTGCAGGCTGTGGATATTTCAACAGCTGATGTCACTTTTAAAGGGGACATGCAAATATGTCACCCGATAAAGGACTGCTATATGTTGATAAAGGACGATAAAGGACTGCTTCACTGCTTCAGCAAAGGCATCATTGTTCCATGAGTCACATGGAAAAGTACAATTGCCACCAAACTGTACTCTAAAAGCAAAAGTACCTGTCACATAAAATGTCCCATTTCAAGTTTTCAAATGTATGCAAATCTCTAAAATAGCAGTACTACCGTTTGGATCCAAGGAGTTGCATGCATGGTGACCCTTTCAATGTGACACATTGTGTGCTTGTAGAGTGGCTATGTTGGAAGGGCTGGAATGACGGCCCGCTCTGTCGATCTCTTTCACGCCTGTCCAAAAACACACACGATCCCAATAGATTTAGTGTACGAGTCATTGTTTGGTCATAAGCAATACCTTCCATTGATTCACCATAAAACCATTTTAGGCATGTGTCTGTGAGGGTGTTGATGGAGGAGACCGGAAAAGGTCTGTCTTGGAAGTTGGACAAGAGCTGGTGTTTCTGGAGAGGTGGCTGCTATAGTGTGTGTGTGTGTGTGTGTGTGTGTGTGTGTGCGTGCGTGTGTGCGTGTGTGCGTGTGTGCGCGTGCGTGCGCGTGCGCGTGCGTGCGTGCATTTCGTTTTGGTTGCATTTCACTTCCACAAACAAACATTTTCATGGTCAAGGTCTTCCAAATAAATATGCAGCTGTCATAGTTAATGAGCTTGTTAATAAAACAAAGCCAAAAAAGACTTTTGGGGTGATAAGCAGACAACACCCACAAGTAAATCTATCAAGGAGTTAATTTGTTGATGATTTTTCCCTAGATTTGTTTGTGAATACCTTGTGCCACGTGCCTGCTCATATATGGCGTTTCTTTGGGGCTGTTTTCATAGAATAGGTTGTTTGTTTCTCTCGCAAAATCTGGCCTTACTGGTTGCTTCAGTCTCTAAGTAAATACTGGTCTCTAGTGGTGTGTGTGTGTGTGTGTGTGTGTGTGTGTGTGTGTGTGTGTGTGTGTGTGTGTGTGTGTGTGTGTGTGTGTGTGTGTGTGTGTGTGTGTGTGTGTGTGTGTGTGTGTGTGTGTGTGTGTGTGTGTGTGTGTGTGTGTGTGTGCACGCACACAATGCGCACCCCGTGGTCGGTGGTACTGCTGCAGAAAACGGAGCCGTTGGTTTTAATCCTCCCTGTTCCCTCGGTTTCGTTCAGACAGACTCAAATGTCTGGCCTCAAGGTGTTTGAAACGAGCTGTTCGTTTGTACAGTCGGTGTCAAACGGTATGGAGCAAAAAAAAATCTAAATCACATGTGCTGAGTTTGCACTCCTCTGCAAGTTCCAGCAGCTTAGTGTCTTAAGGTGTGGCTGGATTGTCAGCTATTCAACCACACCACACCCTCGTGCGTGTGCGTGTGTGTGCGTGTGTGTGTGCGTGTGTGTGTGTGTGCGTGTGTGTGTGTGTGTGTGTGTGTGTGTGTGTGTGTGTGTGTGTGTGTGTGCGTGCACACGCACGCACACGCGCATACAGTGCCGTTCTAAGAGTTAGGTGGCACTATGCGAGATTATTTTATGTGCGAGATTATCTTATGTGCTCACTGCTTATGAGTTTTTAGGTCTGATATTTTTGAAAAAAAGTGAAAATGTGTCTCAAATCTTTGAATGTGTGTTCACCACGGCCAACATTTTTGAGGGGGGGGGGGATAAAAAAATAAAAAGGACAAATTCATTCTTACAACCATAAAAAATCAAAAACACCAATTACACCTCTCCTTTCAACTTATATACAGTATATAGACCATTTTCCCCAAGTCATCCATTCCATTTGTGTATCTTATGTATAGTATCCCACAAAGGGTTTATTTCAGGGCAATGCCAGAAGACAAGTGAGTGGTTAGAATTGCAAACGTTTATAACTTTTAATTACTTGCTTTCCGACATTGGAACTACATATTTTCAGATGGGGTCGGTGGCCATATACAGATGATTTTGGGGGTCCCTTGACATGAAATATTGAGGAACCCTGATGTAGAAAGCTGAGGTTTTATTCAGAAAACTCTACGGGTTTAGAAGAGATTTTGTAGAATCAGCGTTCAGGTCAAAATAGGTTAAGTGAAGGTGCAGAGTCACATGCTCCCAGGACACCAGTATACTCTCTGTATGATATAAAGGGGGATACATACAAAAATAAAAATAAATCTCCTCCCTGTGATGTTGATGATGCCCTTGCTGGTTTGTGGCCCCAAGGCGACCTCTTACATTGCTTATGCCTAGAACCGGCCCTGCCACGCACGCATTTGCGTTATCGCCTGGGATGTCAGAAGGACATGACACAGTGCCAGAAACCAGATCCACAACTATCCAGAAATGCCTTATACAAAGCCGCCATAGACACTCATTGTGTTTTCAGATCTGTGGTCTGGTTTCTCCCATTAGCCCGTTGGGTATTTTACTTGCTCTTTAGAAGAAGCCTCCAGGTCTGCTATAGGGACCTGACCTCACCTTTAGTATTTAAAAATGGAGAGTTCAATACAACACGCCCGCAACATGATATAGGCGAGTTTGCCTTCTATAGTTTTATGTTTGCCTTGGGAGTGGAGGAGGGTTGGTGAGTCGTATGACTAAAGGCTGGGAGCAGCCGGCCATGCGATTGTTTGTGTGTGTGTGTCTGACAGGGTGGTGGTGGGGTTACTGTATAAGCTGTTGCGGTACGGTAAGGCTGCGCGTTTGAGCCCCACTACAACAGCGTGAAGCTGGAGTGTGTGGCAGTTACCATAGTTGGGAGACGCTATGTAAGATAAATGCACGCACACATACACGTGCATTTGTACACTTTTGCAATGCACACACTATAAGAGATACGCACTATATTTAGCATTTAACATTTTACAATACTTACAATACCCCTACAAGTCAATGACATGTCAAATCACATTTGAACCTGTAATGTTTATGGTTTTAGGTCAAGTTTTAAGAATCATTTTTGGTGTTTTTTTTGCCTTTTAACAACACAGTAATTAAAGAGGAAAGGGGGAGAGAAATGGGTGCACCTTTGGCACCTATAGGCAAAGGTGCGTTTCGTACGACATATCACTGATCCGATGCACCTAAACTTAGTAAACTAACTGGCTGAGTCGGGTCTGTACTTTGTATTTGGAGTTGTTCTCCACACAATCGCTCTGCCAAAAATAGCACATCTGCAAGCTAACAATGCAGAGGTGCTGAGTTACCTGTAGACACTAGCGTCATTTATAATGGGTGCGTGGGTGCGTGGCACCCATGGGCCCCATCGCCACTCTAGGGGGGCCCCGAGGCCCAAACAGACTTTTTTCCTTCTCCTTTTATTAAAATATATCTTGTCGCGTGGGGCCCACGCGAGCAGCGTGTGATGTCTGTATTCATCTATCAAAATACATTTATCTAAATACATCCATTCATCTTCACCTGCTTATCCATAGCATGGTTGGCTGATTGGTAGACTCTTGTTATAATTTTCTGGCTATTAGTATTCAACCTTATAATGTAATGTTGCTTGTTGATTTTTATTAGTCAAGGTGGGATAGGACGAGAATATAGGCCGTAAAAGAGAGCCTTCCCAAACGATCCAAATTATCTGACAAACACCTCTGCACACGCATGTGTGAGCGCACGCTGAGAGGGCCCTTTTGATATCGGCACCCATGGCTGATGAACCCTAATGTCGCCACTGCCTGTAGATATGCTTATCTATCTAATATTCCCTCTCATTCATTTATTGGCTGCTGTCCAAGGGGTCCATGCTTAATTTTTTGGGTGATTTGCTTGGACAGTATGATGTAAAATTATCGATTCATTGTCAAATGGGAATTTGTGTTGTATTTGTGTAAGACAAATAGCTGAATATAGGAGTGGCTAGCGCCCTAAGGTGATATAGCCAATGTATCAAGCTCACAGCATGCCGCAACATGTCGCAAGCTTGTAGATCTGCATTTATTGCCAAATGTTTGCCCCAGACTATAGATGCTAGGGTTCATGTCGTTAAGCCTTTTGACTCGTACTTGAATAAAAATGGTATGTGACGCATTGTGAGCTTGCAGATGTGCTTTTCTTGGCTCGCAAAAAGGCATATCTCGGGCTTAACTCGTACAGCATGCATGCATGATCGCAACCTTATGGGTTACAAAAGGCACCGTGACATTTTGTCCTATATGTCGCACTCTCTTGGTTGTGCTGTCCGTGCAAACAAGTCACCAACATTTCCCTTATTAATCCTCCGGCGTAGCACAAAACCTGCCAAGGTGTGTTGATCATCAGCTAATGATCATTGCGTGTGCATGCATCAGGCGTGTGTGCACGGTGTGTGTGTGTGTGTGTGTGTGAGAGAGAGAGAGCAGGCAAGTCAAGGCAGAAGGCAGTCCCTCCCTTGTCCAGATTTGATGAGCCGAAAGGCTTTAATCTGCAGGAGATAAGCTTTAGTCTGCAGGGTGCATCAGCACGCCGTCAGGGAGAGCTGCCAGTTCAGAACGGCACACTGTGACGCGGGCGTTAAAGTTTCGATGCCATAATGCCCTGCGCCTGCGCGCTTTAACAAGGAGTTTCTGTGTTGTCATGCCCAATGCATCTGCGCGCTTTCACGAGGTGTTTCTATGTCGTAATGCACTGATGTCTGCAACGCTTTAACAAGGCGTTTGAGCGCAAGCACACTTGACTTTGCGTCCGCTTGTGTTTTCGACATTCTTTTGTGACGCTTTTTAATTTTTATTTTGACTGGTGGTGGATGGAATTGAGGCTCCACGCACGCTGGAGTATTGTGGCAAAGGTCAGATTCCCGGGAAAAGCTCACTGTCGCCAAAAATGCAAGCCAAACCGAGCTTCACTTTCCATCCACTACTGTTCTTAAAAACCTGGAAACGGACAATGCATCCATCTCCTTTTTGAAGTTCATGGAACTTCGTATGTGCCCACACCCTTTCTGATTGTCGGAATGCAGTGCATCTGCGGGCTTTAACAAGGAGCTGTGATTCCTGGTGAAACCTGCATGCCACTGTGAATTCAGAGTAGTTGTTATCATGGTTATTCTCTTCTAGAAATGCTTTCTGTAGAAATCTGTCACATTCTTAAAAATGTACATTTTCACAGAAAAAGTTTAGTCAACCAAATCTAAAGTTGATTCACTCAACTAAATGATTTTTTGGCGGGCTTGATGACATAGTCTTAGTTCATCCCTGACATGTTCATGTACTTTAGGACATCACCATAGTTTTATGCATACAAAATAACAACAATTGCACAGCTGTTGGCCTGCACCGGCTGTTTGAGTTTGCGGAGAAGACACAGAAGCAAGATATTTTACTAAATTACCAAATTAGTCAGGATGAGACTGGTATGTGGTCAACTCCTGCACTGTACAGTACATATAGTACATGAGTCACAAGAGTACCAATGTAAAGACACAAAATGTCTTACCTGCATTTCTTGAATTAGAATTACAGATGTGCATATCTATTCTTACATTACATACAGTAAGTGTAGACAGGTGCAGTACGGATACAGATTTCATTTTAAGTTTCTATTTTTAACTTCTACCTTTCTACCTACGCAGTCGCAATGCCAAGCAGGATCCTGCATGTTTTGGTTCCACTTGGATTCTTTTTTTGTGGTTATTTTAAAGATCTATTAAAGTATTTCGTCCCAGTTGTGTTTGTGTCGTTATAATCTACTTCATAGCAGTGTTGTTATTTTCGTATTATTTCGTCTTAGGCCTAGATTTTCATCACAGCTAAACCACTTACCCTTAACTTCTTTGTATTTTTAAACTATATATGTTTATATATTTTTTTATAGTTAAAATGATATAGTTAAAATGGCCAAAGTTAAAATACCGCTTTTGAATCCACAGTGGTGCGGAACTGGCCAGTGGAACACACTGGCTTGTGTTCAGGGAAGTGAACATGGGTGGGAAGCGTCATTTTTGTAACTCTGCACATACTCCTACAGGCCAGGGTTGGCACAAGGTTGGGGTTTACTGCAGGACAGTTCAAAAACTAAAAATAAATGAATTTAAGAAGGCTCTACATGCCGTTAGAGTAGCAGGTAGCAGGTTGCAGAGCTCTGAGCTCTGCTGTGCAACAACTTTATCATGTGACGTGACTTTCATTCCCATGGTGCCTCAGTGCTTGTGTCACAGAGCGTCGGTCAGAATGCTGGGCCCTCACAGGGTTACCAATGCAGAGTCCAATTATACTCCAGTCACTAATTGGAGATGACAGTGTTGTATAATGCCCCTGCAAGCATGGCAAACGTGATACTGTAGGCACACAGTAGTCCACAGTTGTTTTGGTCACCCTTGCATAGTGTTTGCTGGTGTAACTTAATTTGTCTTTTGCCGTTGATCTGAAGATCTGTTATTTTTGTTGTCACAAAATAAATAAATAAAGAAAGAAATAGGTCAATGTTTCTCAAAGTGTGTTGTTTGATGAGCGTTCTCGGGGCTCCCCAGCTAAACTAGCTAAGGTATGTATTATAGGCAAGTTTTTAGCCAGAAAAACAACAACAAAATCCTGTATATTTTTCACTTCTACATTGATTCTACTTGTGGTGCTGCAGCTGTTTGCCGGCAGGCGGACACTTAACTTTGCCCTGCAGACGATCCAAAACTTCATTGTTGTCAACAAATCCTTTTGGGGCAGGAGGATTGTGGGGGGTTAAGGTGGCAGAGTGGAGGAGGTGAGGCAGGTGAGGCAGAGTTAAGGTTCAAATCAGTTGACAAACACAGATTTTGTACAAGTTGCCTATAATACGTTTAATGTAACATTACACCCCCAATCTCTCTCTCTATGACCCCTGTGACCTCCTCTCCCCATCCAGCGGCGTTCCTCTAAGCTGCTTACTCATGTCCAGTCATTTCCTCACATACCTCGCCTGCCTCCGCTCTCCCAAACACAGCCTGGACATTCACACCGTCGGCCGCTCTGCAGCTTGGAGCAGTCGTTCTTTCTCTCTTCCCACCCCCCTCAAAGCCCTTCGCCAACAACGGGACAAGGACGATATGAGGCCGGGGGGTGGGGGCTCTACGCTCTAACATTCTTTTGACATTTCTTCCAGTCAATGTTTTATTTATAAAAAAAAGAGAGACTACCCAAGTCGCCATGCTCCAGAGGAGGTAGGAGGAATATCTACCGATATGGTATTCCGACACAGTTCTCCTCCTCCTTCCCTGCCCCACCTCGTCTTCTTAAAATTCTTTGAGGGGGGAAAAAAGAAGAAAAAACAACCCACTCTCTTGCAAGCTTTACATTCTTCGCCATAACTCAATGCAGATGTTAGCGCCGCAGTGAGAGAATGCGAGGAGCGCGTGGCCGCTATTGTCTCCCTGGACTGTGGCGTTTTCTGTGGTATCTGCGTAGACTAGAGTTCATTCAAAAAGTAGAGGTTGCGCCGTGATTGGCCGGCAGGGCGTTTATAAGTGGGGGAGGGGTACTGTGGCAGCATGCGTTGAGCTGCTTGTGTTTTCATTGCTTCACTTATTTTCACCAAAGACAGAAGATCTGCAAGCTCACCCGTGTTGCACTGTGTGACATGCTGTGAGCGCCCTACACAGTAGATTTGCTGGTTTTGGTGCTTGACAAAAAATAAATCACCCTTTAAATTTGGTCTCCATGTGGTCACATGAGCTGCCCTTCTAGACAGATAGACGCTGTTTAAAATTTGGCAGTCTTTTCTATTGGCCAAAATATTGTATATACTGTGCATACATGTCCATATTGTGATTTTTTTTTCTTTTGAACCAGGAAATCAATAAAATCCTATAGCAGAAAAAATGCCCAAAATGCCAACCTTCCTTATGTTTCAAATAGCATGCAACATGTCAAATTAAGGTTTGTTCATGATTCTGAATCTATTCCGATAATTACTTTTGCAAACTTAAGCCAAAAACAGCCATAGCCTCTTCCCCAAATGTTTAGCCCCAGGACTTTTGTGTGTGACTAAAACTACTGCTTGGAATGGATTAGGACTCATGAAAACCCTGTAGTTTTACAAGTCACATGCTACTTAAAAATGTCCCCACATGGAAAGAAAATACATGTATACATATATGCAATAATCACATGCATATGTCCATATATGTGGATATAGGACATATGTGTCACATATATAACCCGACTGTGGCATATATGCCACAGTCAGGTTCATATATGTAGGGGGTCAATTTCATATATGTAGATATGTTTTCTTTCCATGTGGGAAATACCTAAAACCAGTCAGCAAGTGGATTCATGATGCATGTATATAGATAATAATTTACGCCGATAAACTAAAGACTATACCAACTTTCCCACTTTAAACAAAAGAATCATTTTGGCCGACCGACTATATTCTGTTTATTGCGTGCAAGCAACAAACTTGTGTTCCACATCAACATTGTTTTTATGTGGATAGCCTCAGTGCTGTCTTGTATTCTAGGCCCATACTGTATAATTAAAGATGCATAGCTTTCTCGTACAGTAAAATGCCACCTCGGAGCTCTCCCTGTTGTTGTTTTGTTTCCACAACCACGGTCACAGTTGAGTTGAATTGTCGTTGCACGTTGAAATACCATTATTGTGCTTTGAGGGGATATCAGTTTATTCTTATCTGTAGTCTTACATCAAAGTCTTTGATAAGGTAGGGATAGGATCTGTGGATCTGTGTATCTGTGTTCTATGGGTTTTAGCCACAGGTATGCAGTACCTCATACAGGCACTGGGCTGCATGACATCATTCCATACTGGAATGATAGTTATCATGGGATTCATTCACTTTTTGTTTCTTCCTGCACAAAACAGACAGGGTGTGCACACATTGACATCAAACGGGGCTTCATCAGCCCCCTGCCCCCAGTATTGTGAACCATTTCTGAGTTAGTGCAAGTAACGAAGACAGGAATGAGCCCTTCTCAAAACCGCACCCTTTGGGGTGGGGTTTAGTCACTGTCCAATGCTAATCCAAATAGTTTATCAAGTATTGTTATGCAGGTCAAGCCTTCCTGGTCAAATCTTACCTCTTCTAACATGCCTATTGGACAAGGACGGATTGGGGAGGGACTTAGTGAAGGGCTCATTGAGCAACATGGAAATCAATGAGTAATTTCCAATAATTGTTTATATATGTTTGACATGACCTTTTGTCTGAAATGTACCGTTTGCCTTGGCAGGACTGAATAGCTCTCCACTGAGTGCATAAGGAATTCATATTGTTTGGATCCAAACCGCCTCAGTCCTTCCACTGCTAGGGTTGTCAAAGAAACTCTTTGTAATATTTAACAGCAATGGCCTCTCCAGTTAATGACAAATGATCCTGCTGCCCCTTTCTACGTTTCCACCTCTGTACTGTATTTCACCGTCTGACAGTTAAATGCATTATTTACAGTGTACAGGTCCATCTCAATGAATTAGAACATCGTGTAAAAGTTCATTTTCGTACATAATATAATTCAGAAAGTGAAACTTTATTATATTCTCAAGCCATTGTGCATGAACTCTATTTAAAACCTTTTTTTGTGTTTTATCTTGATTACTATGGCATACAGCTCAGGAAAATCCTTTACAAGAAAAAAAAAATCTCTCTCTCTCTCTCTCTCTCTCTCTCTCTCTCTCTCTCTCTCTCTCTCTCTCTCTCTCTCTCTCTCTCTCTCTTTCTCTCTCTCTCTCTCTCTCTCTCTCTCTCTATATATATATATATATATATATATATATATATATATATATATATATATATATATATATATATATATATATATATATATATATATATATACATATATATATATATATAAACAAGAAATATTGATAGTATATTAATGTATGCTGTTAATACTGGGCTACT
Organism: Benthosema pterotum; assembly: GCA_039105355.1. Taxonomy (NCBI): domain Eukaryota; kingdom Metazoa; phylum Chordata; class Actinopteri; order Myctophiformes; family Myctophidae; genus Benthosema; species Benthosema pterotum. The sequence continues at coordinate 32,836,682 of CM076973.1, read as the reverse complement.
TTTGAACAAATTATTATTTCATCAATGGGGTGTGTCATGGAGGTGATCGAACTGTTGTGTTGTGGAAACTCAGTTGTTGCTTTGATAACAGATTTGATTAATTTGTATTGTTCAGTCTTCTGTCTCACACCTTCCTCTTGACAATACAACCCAGATTCTCTGTGTAGACAGCCTGGAACATGAACCTTGGTTGGAAAAAACAACAAAAAACTAAAGTTGTCCTTTAAAGTGAAATGTCTCTTTTTTAAATAAACGAAATAACTCTGACGTGAAATGTGGCCAAGAGCCCAAGACTTATGTAAAGGTGGCTGAGAACACTTGTGTTTTTTCATACCATACATACGCAGACTGTCTGTGGCATCCAAACAAATGCAACAAGGCTTAATTCAGACAAATCTGCCCGTCCCCCGGTGCCAATTAAAAGCCCATGGGTAACACAGTAACCCTAACCCTAACTGAGTTTCAACTACCATGGGTTTGTTCTGCAAAATTCTTTGATAGTTGGGGAAATGGAAAGAAACACATGGAAAGAAAGGAACCCTTGCGTGTCCATTTAGGGTCCTTGACATGAAAACGTTTGATATGGATTGTGCACTTGACATTGGAGGCGTTCTTGCAACACAGCATTCCACCATTAACCTGACGTGTGTGTGTGTGTGTGTGTGTGTGTGTGTGTGTGTGTGTGTGTGTGTGTGTGTGTGTGTGTGTGTGTGTGTGTGTGTGTGTGTGTGTGTGTGTGTGTGCGCGCACATGCATCTACCCACTGTGCATATTTGTAGGCTTTTGGACTAAAAAAGGGGTAGTGTGTGTGATTTTAACTCAAACAAATATAACTGTGACCTAGTATTGTTGTGCCTTCGTCTCCCTACATGCTTCACATAACTACTACCTTGTGTGTGTGTGTGTGCGCATGCATGTGCATGTATTTTGCCATACTTGTGAGTGCCAGACGTCCCCACATGTATAAAATAATTTTCAAATTTGAAACCACAAGGGAAAATCTTCCTGGTCTTCACAAGAAATCTTTTCATTTGTATGGTTTACACAAATGGGTGGAGTTGGTCTTATAATTATAGGAAAGGTTTCGACTTTGGGTTAGATTGAAGCATTTAGAGGTTGGTTGGGTTTAGAGGGTTGGGTTATATAGTTCCAGTGTAGGAAAGTAACTAAATGCATTTTCTTGTACATTTATGAGTATTTTCAATGTCCAATACTGTAACTAACACACATTAACCACTTCAGCCCTACATTTTTTCAGGCATGTGAAAATCGTAGATCTAGCGGTTCACAATGAGCTGTGATGCAATGAATTGTGATCTTATAGATCTGCAGAGTATTTCCATATTTCAGTATTGACTGTTGCTTAAAGGGATACTTCACCCCTGTGTGTGTGTTACAGACGACAGCATTTTTTTCCTGTTTCACACAGCATTTACAGTATACTCTTCTTATTTTGATTATTTGATTTATTTGATGAGACCCATTCACAAATGTTCTCATTTTGATGATACGACCCAATCACTGAATTCCAAGTCTCCAGGTTTTCTTCATAATATACAACACTGTGTCACAATAGAAGTCCATATACTATTAGAGGTTCCAGTTTGAGTTAAATATACAACACTGTGTCACAATAGAAGTCCATATACTATTAGAGGTTCCAGTTTGAGTTAAATATACAACACTGTGTCACAATAGAAGTCCATATACTATTAGAGGTTCCAGTTTGAGTCAAATATTAACTGTTCTGGTCATTCAGGAGAGGCTCTGACTGTGTTTCTGGTGACATCATTGAGCATTCATTTATTTTTTCCCGCAACAAAAACGGCCACAACAAACCAACGTGATAATGACTCCTGACGATGATGTCTGTCTGTGTTTTCTCCTCAGATCCACCGCCTTGACCGTCTGGTTGTGATAATGGTGGCCGTCCAGCAGTGAGGAGGACCCCAACCTCAGCCTCCAACCATCCTGAAATGGTGTAGTCCGTGGCGTAGGCCTGGTCAGCGTGACATGGTTTAGTCCGTGGCATAGCCCTGGTCAGCATGATGGCTTCCATGGTGGCCAACGGCAGGAGAAGCTCTGCTCAGCAGCAGCAGCAGCAGCAGCAGCAGCAGCAGCAGCAGCAGGCTCTGGTGCTGAAGGGGGTGGACCCAGAGACCTGCATGATTGTGTTTAAGAACCACTGGGCTCAGGTAAACCGACATCATTGTTAGTGTTTCCATAGATTAACACTCTTGCCACCAGTATTTTTAATGTTAGTAGTTAGCTGACGCCAGCATTTTCCACTGTTGAACTCATATTTCAAAGAGCCAAGTTTCCGTTTCCGGGGGGACATTTTAGATCAGCGCACTGTTCTCTGTTGTTTACCCCTGAGTAAGATGGTGGCCTCCAGTTTGTCTGTCCAGTTTGGGTGTACACTGTACAGTACTGATGAAAATATAGTGGAAATAATACTTAATACTTATAATACTAAAAAGAAGGAAGCAACGGAGGAGCAGGCCTTATTTTGAAGTTTCCATGTTTATTGTCATCTTGGTCACAGAAGCCACCACTGCCTCACGGCTGATGGGGCAACACAAACACCTCGACTCTCTCAACTCTCTCAATTCAACTCCCAGTACATACAGTATAAGACTTTATTGTTTCATGTAACAGTTGGCATGCCCCAACCCCAAAGGTTAGAGGTGTCAAGAATCCCAAATTAGGCATTGTCCTGTCACTGAAGAAGCTATAGTAGATGTCCTCACAAGTCCTGACCATAGTGGCCAGGTGGCCCTATAGTTATTTCTGTAGAATGACAGCTGCAGGACTCCTTACTGTCCTGAGATAAGGTGTCAAGCATTTTAGGGAGAGACAGCCAATTGTAATTATAACCAATATTGCAATGTGCAATATTGTAATGTATAATGTGGTTCATAATACACAACAGTACCCAGTGGGAGTTTAGCGCCTTGGCCTCGCTCTTCTCTTCTTCACCACAATGCACTATGGGTGTTTTTTTAACCTATGCAGATAAGGTCCAAGTTGCATTTCTGAGTTTAAAACATAATTAAACCACTTAAGCCTGATTTAAGCAGACTAAGAAGTACCACAACCTTATCAGTGGAAGGTGTCGATTTACAAGGTCACGACGGGTCACATCGCAATGTGAGGTTTTAGAGTAGTGATTTTGGTAATATTTTTTGCCAATACGTTAATGTGGTTACTGGTAATTTGTTCAGTCCAACTTTAGTTGTTTAAAGAAATCATTGTACAAACACATGATTACGCCACGGACAAAGCCAACTCAAGGTCTCAACACACTCAATGTTATTGTAATATCTAATTAGCAAGAAGAAGAAAAAATGGCAGGATACAACAGTTTTTGTTTCTTTCTTCTCTTCGTTAAAGGTATAGAGCTCAGCTCTATACCTTTAGCTTACAGACGTAAGGGAAGGTAGGAACACAACTTCAGTCAGGTGTGCAGATTTAAATATATTCGAGTCAGGTGTACAGATTTAAATATATTCGAGTCAGGTGTGCAGATTTAAATATAATCTAAAAAAAAAAAACTAAATCTGCCTGTTAGATAACCACAGATACTGGAATATAACACTGAACCTCCCTTTGTTTGTGTGTGTTTGCTGTAACAGACCTGGGTGTACCTGGGTGTTCTGTTACTGTGTGAGCCACATACGCCATCGCTATGGCAGCACAGGCAGGCTGGGGACACTGGGGCCATTGTTGTTCAACTCTGGGGATGGTCTTCTGCACTCAGGAGACACACACACACACACACACACACACACACACACACACACGCATGAACGCACGTACACAGAACAGGCTAGCGACTGTCAACACAATGGACTGCTTCACTGCTCTGCCAAACAGAGCTGACCTCTACTGGACTTGACCTAGTTTGCACATTGCAGATGATATGACTGGACGACGACTGCAGCTTTATTGTGTACAATTTAACAATTTAGGGGCTTAGCAGACCACTCTTAATCGAAACCGGCATGCGCGTGCGAGGCGTGAATGAACCCTGGTCTATAAGAGCTGCGCAGTCCCGCCCCTTTGCGTGGCGTCGCCTGCAGCCCAGAAATTAATTCTCTATCGGTTTTACTCAGAGTAGAGTTTCCAAAATGATTCATATCAAGACGATTACGTGGACAAAGCCAACGCACAGAATGTTTTGAGACGATCAAATAATTTGTAAAAATAAAACAAAACAAAGTTTTATCCCGCCATTTTTTTCTTCTTACTGTAATTCAATATTGTATGATCACGTTGTGATTGTTGTCATGATTTATATAAATCCAGTGTCCATCTTGTATTTGTATAAATCATAGTCTTATGTCGAAAAGTCTTATGAGGAATATGAATAGGGAAATTACTTCTGCGCGCGGGCAACATCATGGAAATGGCGGTAATGCTCAGCTCTATAGACTAACGAGGTAAATGTAATAAACCTTGCCAGCTGTCTTATATACGCACATACAAAGCACAATGGAAAAATGCAAATCCTAAAAAAAGCATCTTGATACAGTCCATGCTGCCATTAAAAAAAGTAACACACTTAGTTCCATAATTTAGTAACAAGTAATAAGTTTCTTTTTCAGATAAGTAACTATAACTACAGTATAACTCCTTACTTTTTAAAAGTCAACTTTCCAACACTGCTAGTATGTAGCAGGGGCCGTTGCCGCTGAGTGAGTGGAGCAGGGAGTATGGTATGAACTGACCCATGGGATTGAACCATCGACCTTCCAGTCTCAGGGCCAGGAATGGTGAAATCCATTTGCTACCGTTGTGCACAACAATCGCGACCGTTTTGCATAACGGTCGCAACAGTTTGCAGGGAGTTCTCAGTACTGGGTACTGATTTCAGTACTGAGGATTTCACAGGGGTCATTTAATTAGCTCAGTGTTTGTTTGCAAAAGATCATTTTCAGTCTCAAGATTTTTTTTTACTTTAATCCCTGAGTTTGCATAACAGTCGAGGGTTAAGGTTAGATTTAGGCATAGGTTTTACTGAGGTTATGTTTAGGGTTATGGGTTAAGCTTAGGTTTAGTAGGCTGTTATGCCAAACGGTTGAAACTGTTATGCAAAAATGGTTGTGACTGTTATTCAAAATGGACGATTGTTGTACAGTGTGGTACGGAATGAAGCGCTATGTACTAGTCCAGAAAAGTAACAATTTAGAGACCTATAACCTTTGTGCTTAACAATGACCAATGACCATTACCGTTGCAGTGATGTCCAGTTATCTGAATGAAATGGGGACCAGGTCAGAGTCTCCCCTGGTATGATGCGACGCAAGCGCTGCTGCTAACCCACATTTACTTCTATAAAAAGAAAATGCTGACACACACCATATGTTATGTTAAGGGGCTTTGGGAAAATATACTCAAGCACGTATTTTCTATCACGCATGGTTGCCATATTGCACTGTACTACACACAAAAAACTAATCGGTCAAAATTGCAACTAAACACTTCAGTCAATGGTGTTAGGTCACTTTCCTGGGTTATTTCTTGAAGTAACCATAACGTAAGTTACGTATGTAACTATGGTTCTGTGAATTCCTGGATGACTGCCAGTAGGCAGTAAACAATAGTGAATAATGCCTCTCGCGCTCCGCGCAGGTCGAGTCTTAATATAAACAAGTCACGTGATGCGTAGGCTGTCCGTGCGTGCGTGCGTGCCCCGGTAGTCTATATGAGCACGTAACAGCCTACGCGCGGTCTCTTAAGAATCTTCTCGCCCTGAAAGATTCCGAGTGACCGGTATTACTGGCAGTCATCCAGGAATTCACAGAACCATAGTTACATACGTAACTTACGTTCTGTTTCATTCCTTTCTGACTGCCAGTAGGCAGTAAACAATAGTGGATGACTCATACCAAAAGTGTCACGAGGAACTGTACCCACCTACTAATCTGCCGTAGCACCCAGCGGCAGGATAGCCGATGTCAGCGAAGAACCAGAAGCCACATCAAGGCGATAGAACCTCGAGAACGTGCAAGGTGCCGCCCAAGACGCCGCCGCACAAACGTCCGCCAGAGACACCCCCCTCATTGCCGCCCAGGACGTGGCAACGCCCCTGGTAGAATGGCAGATGATCTCGGAGGGGGCAGGTTCACCAGCTGCTTCATAAGCCTTCCCAATCGCATCCACTACCCAGTGAGATAGCCGCTGTTTAGACAGCGCGCCTCCCCTAGTCTTCCCGCCATAGCAGACAAACAGCTGCTCTGAGCGCCTAATACCCTGCGTTGCCTGGATGTACAGTCGCAACGCACGAACTGGACACAATAAGTGTGCCCTTTCCTCCGCCTCAGATGCAAATGGGGGAGGATGGAAAGCCGCCAACTCAATGGCCTGGTTAACGTAATCGGGGGGCAGAACCTTAGGCAAAAATGACACATTTGGCCAAAGTGTGACCCCAGAACCGTTAGCCTTCCACCGAAGGCATGCGGGACTAATAGAAAGTGCGTGGAGCTCACTCACACGCTTGGCCGTCGTGACCGCCAACAGAAAGGCAGTCTTAATTGATAAAGAGGCCAGGGACGATTCAGCCATCGGCTCAAAGGGCGCCCTGCCCAATGCCCGGAGGACCAGAGGCAGGTCCCAAGTTGCAGCACGCCTCGTCATAGGGGGGCGCAACCGCCTGGCACCACGCAGAAACTGTGTCACCCAGCAATGCGCACCCACTGATCTACCATCAATATGGCTATGATTGAAGGATATAGCAGCCGTGTGCACCTTCAAAGTGGAGGCTGCACGGCCAGCATCAAGTAGACCCTGCAAGTAATGCAGCACGTGATGTATGGGACAAGAGACCGGGTCTAGACCCCTGTCGTTGCACCAGGAAGAGAAAACAGTCCAGCACCTAGCATATACTAACCTTGTGGAAGGGGCTCTCGCATTCCGCAAGGTGTCACATACAGAAGGGCCAAGTCCGCTCAACAATGACCGATCCCTCTCAGTGGCCATACCCAAAGCTGAAGGAGGCTCGGCGACGGATGCCACACCTTCCCGTCCAACTGGGACAGGAGGTCCATCCTCACTGGGAGCTGCCAAGGATCCCCGTCCAATAGACTGAGGAGTGTCGAATACCATACCCTCGAGGGCCACCTGGGGGCAACCAAGAGAACTCGGTGATCTGACGACCTCACCCTGTGAAGCACCGGCAACAACAGGGGAATTGGGGGGAAAGCATAAAGGAGTGCTCTCGGCCAGGCATTGGCGAGAGCGTCCATCCCCAGTGGGGCACTGGCCTCTGCCAGGCTGAACCACAGAGGACAATGAGTCGTGCCCTCCGAGGCGAACAGATCCACACGGGCCACCCCGTACCGATCCCAAATCAACTGCACAACCTGGGGGTGCAGTCTCCACTCCCCCGGAGGCAGTCTCTGACGGGACAGATAATCCGCCACACAGTTCTCTCTGCCCGGCAGATGCATTGCTTTCATCGATGAAAACAGAGGATAAGCCCATGTCCAAAGGCGCTGGGCTTCCCTCAGGGACTCCAGAGATCTGGTCCCTCCCTGATGATTCACATGAAACACCACTGAAGTGCTGTCTGTCCGAATGAGCACATGCTTCCCCTTGAGAAAGGGCAAGAGGTGCCTCAGTGCCAAGTAAACAGTCCTCAGCTCTAGCACGTTGATATGGCGCCCTCTCCACTGAGAGCACCATATCCCCTGGACTGACCTCTTCTGCCATACCGCGCCCCAACCATGAGGCGAGGCATCTGTCGTCACCACCTCCCGTCTCGCCGGGACCGAGCCGAGAGGGACCCCGTGCAGAAGGAATGCCTTGTCCCGCCAGCGGCGGAGATAACCAAGGCACCTGCGAGTGACTCGGACCTTGACCCCCTTGTGTAGACGAGGGTCCATATGAAGACCATTGAACCACCTCTGTAATGGGCGTAGATGTAGCAACCCCAGAGGAGTGATTGCTGAGACTGCAGTCAACATCCCGAGCAGCCTCAGCCACGTCAGAACAGTCAACCTTGCCCCCAGACGGAAAGACTGCAGGAGACTCTGAATCTTCTCCACCCTCTGTACAGTCGGCCGTGCCTGCATTGTCACTGAAGACAGAGACATGCCGAGGAAGGTGGTCTGTTGTGTTGGGATCAATGAACTCTTTTCGAGATTCACAGTCATGCCCAGGGCCTCGATGTGGGCGAGCACCCTGGAAGTCACCCGTTGCGCCTCTTCGAATGAGGGGGCGCCAATGAGCCAATCGTCGAGGTAGGGAAGTATCTTCACTCCTGACAGGCACAGCGACGTCAAGGCTCCCCTCATGCACCTTGTGAAGATGCGGGGAGCCAGAGATAGGCCGAACGGAAGTACGGCAAACTGATAGACCTTGCCTTGAAAGGCGAAGCGTAGGTATTTTCTGTGGCCTGGATGTATGGGCACATGAAAGTATGCGTCCTTGAGATCGATTGTGGTGAACCACTCCCCCTGCGTGACGGACTGTAGGACGTCCGCTGTGCGGAGCATCCGAAATGGTAGCACCTTGAGGTATTGATTTAACCCTCTCAGGTCCAGAATAGGCCTGAGAGTTCCGTCTTTCTTTGGGATCAGAAAGTAGGTGGAGTAGAACCCATCGTTCTGTGAAGGTGAGTGAACCATTGTTATTGCTTGTTTGTCCAAGAGTTTGGCCACCTCCTGAGACAAACACTGGGCCTTCACGGGGTCTGTGACCGAAGTCACCCTGACCCGTGAAGGTGGTGGGGGTCGGCGGCGGAACTGCAACCTGTAACCTTGGGACATCGTTGTAATGACCCATGCATCCTTGGCATGGTCTGCCCAGTACTTCAGGTGCTGTTGGGAAAATCTGCCCACCGCCGGCCCCAAACCCTCAGGCTCTGCCTGGGGGGTTATTTGGGGGTTTGGGGGGGCGCTGACCACGCCCCCGCCCCCGCTGGGACTGGCGAGGCCGCTGCCCACCCCTAGGCTGATGCTGCCACCCGCCTGCCGCGGCCTGATCATACTGCCAGGCCTGCGGCTGAGCAGTCAAGTAACCCAGGCGACGCGGATCCCGTGCGCCCCGTGGCCGAGGCTTAGAGGACCGACCGGGTGCAGTCTGGCCTCTGGCCCGTTGACCCCAGTCCTCTGAAGCCTGCCTAGACTCCTGCCTACGCTGCAGTGCTTCTTTTGCCTCCGGACCAAACAACTGGCCCGGCACCACCGGCAGCTGCCGTAGCGTCTTCCTGACCTGATCAGACATAGGCGCCTGAGCAAGCCACACCTGACGCCTCGTCACGACCAGGGTGGACATCAGTTGGCCGAGTTCACTCGCCATGAAGGCGAAGGACTCAAGTGCGACATTATTAAAGTCGGCCAACTCAGTCCCTGGCCCACTCTCCAAGATTTTGGACTGGGCAAGGAGGAGCACAGAGAGAGTGTTGCCCAAACGGGCCACTGTGGCAGCCGAAGCATATGCCTTTGACAGGAGGTCATCAGTAACCTGGCACTGCCCACTGGGACAGCGGGGTTTCTTCTTCAGTGCCTCATCTGGAGAAAGAACCAGTGATGCGATGCACTGATCTACCGGAGGCATGCTAACTAGCCCATGCTTCTGCGCCTCCGCCTTGTCCATGGAGGCCAGAGTCCTTGCATCAGTGCCTTGACGGACAGATGCACCTGGCTCAGCCCAGCGTTCTTTCAACTGTGCTATGTAGTAAGGTGAGGGTGGAACAGAGAAGGGTGGCCTTGCTGTGGCGGCCACCCGCTTAAAGAACGGGTTGCTTGGCCCAAGAATGGCTGACGGGTCGTCCAGCCCCATCTTGGCCAGGGCCGCACGTAGCGTTGCACGCAACGCGCAGGGCCCATTCCCTAGCTCAGTGCTCTCCGAACTCCTTCGGGAAGTCTCAGAGCCATCCTCAGCCCGCACACTATCCTCCTGGAGTTCACTCTGAGAGAGGTCTCCTCTGGAGCCATCATCATCGCCAAGAAACATAGAGTTTGACGCTCTAGTCGACATGGCGTCATCATCATCATCATCATCATCACCATAGTCCAGGACCAGACCATCATCTCCCTCTGGCTCCCCGACCTGTGGCTGCTGGACCGCCTGCTGAGCGGCCTGCTGAGCCACCTGCTGAGCCACCTGCTGAACAGCCTGTGGGGCAGCCTGCTGGACAGCCTGCTGGGCAGCCTGCGGAGCAGCCTGCTGGACAGCCTGCGGAGCAGCCTGCTGGACAGCCTGCGGAGCAGCCTGCTGGCCAGCCTGCGGCTGTTGGACAGCTTGTGGGGGAGGCGGTAGTTGTACCATCGCCTTAAGGCGCTCTATTTCAGCTCGTAAATCGTCCAATTCATGGCGATGTGGAGCAGTCGTGGCCGCCGTGGCCGTCGCTGTCGCCGATCTCTTCCGGGACGAGCGACCGCGTCCTCCGTGAGACTCGCGCTTTCGCTTTGCCTTCCCACCATCAGGAACACCAGAAGGTGGAAGGTCTCCTCCAAACAAGAAGTTCTCCACATCACGCAGCCTAGCCTCCCTTACAGAGAGCGGTAGAATGCCGCAGTTCACGCAAGGGTCAGACAGGGCTTCCCTGAGATGGGTAACACCCAAACACTTAGGGCACAAGTCATGACCATCATCGACATGGAGCTGAACGTGACAGGTCGTGCACGCCATAGCTCCGTAGTCTCAGCCGGTTGTAAGGCCAGGCAATACCAGCGAGGACTGTGCAAATACAGGCCGCGTGGGAACCTCCAGCACACAACCAAGCTAATCAGCTAGGCTAAGATAGTCTGCTGTTAGCTTACGTCAACCAGGCAATCCTAGCGAGAACTGTGTCAAAACACAGGACACGTAGGAACCTCCAGTCACAAAACTTCTTATTCTCTTCCAATTATCTTTAAGCTAATAGAGATTACAGATTAATTAATTAATTAATTAACAATTAATCTAACAAAAAATATCAATCAGGTATTTTACCAGGCAACCCCAGCGAGGACTGTGCGAGCACAGGCCGCGCGGGGACCTCCAGCCAGCTCAAGTAGCTATTTATTTACTTAATTAATTAACCTTAAATCAAATTAAGAATTAAGTATAAGTTAAATTGTCAAAGTATTATAATTACCCAGTAGATTAGGTGAACGCTGTTGGAAACCAGCAGCCTGCAACAAGGAATAACACACAACCCTGATGAAACAGTGTATGTATAGCTACTAGCCACAATAGCCAGCAATCCTCCAATTTAACAACAATGAGGTGTTGATAGTTTGACAACCACAGCCTTAAGAGGGCAACAATTTGCGCTCTTGGCAATAGCCACAGGCAGGATGTCAACACCACGACACATATAGTGTCTAAATGACTCTTAATGACCTGCAAATATAGAACTGAGATACAAATTCTATAGGAGCTTACACTTACCTGCGATCCATACGTCAGGCAGCGAGAAGTTTCAAAGAGACCGCGCGTAGGCTGTTACGTGCTCATATAGACTACCGGGGCACGCACGCACGCACGGACAGCCTACGCATCACGTGACTTGTTTATATTAAGACTCGACCTGCGCGGAGCGCGAGAGGCATTATTCACTATTGTTTACTGCCTACTGGCAGTCAGAAAGGAATGAAACAGAACCTTTTCCTGGGTTGCAGGGATTTTATTTTGACCGAATTCATGGGTTGTTTTATTTGGTTATTGGTTTTGGGTTGTTTTAATGAGAATAACCAATTTGTTAGGTCACAGACTTTGGTTGATGCCGCGGTGCACTGTGGGTATTGTAGAATTTCTCGGACAAAATGACGAAAAATGAAATTATTTATACTTTTTACAGGAACAGATAGGATACTAATGCCGAGGAATGCATCCAACACTGTAAACACAACACTGCAACGACTTTTCCTTCAGACCGGCACTCAGACCGTTACTCAGACCGGTACGGTAACCAATTTGTTAGGTCACAGACTTTGGTTGATGCCGCGGTGCACTGTGGGTATTGTAGAATTTCTCGGACAAAATGACGAAAAATGAAATTATTTATACTTTTTACAGGAACAGATAGGATACTAATGCCGAGGAATGCATCCAACACTGTAAACACAACACTGCAACGACTTTTCCTTCAGACCGGCACTCAGACCGTTACTCAGACCGGTACGGTAACCAATTTGTTAGGTCACAGACTTTGGTTGATGCCGCGGTGCACTGTGGGTATTGTAGAATTTCTCGGACAAAATGACGAAAAATGAAATTATTTATACTTTTTACAGGAACAGATAGGATACTAATGCCGAGGAATGCATCCAACACTGTAAACACAACACTGCAACGACTTTTCCTTCAGACCGGCACTCAGACCGTTACTCAGACCGGTACGGTAACCTTACCCGTCCACATACTCGCTGTAGTTTAAGTCAGTGGGACGTTCTGACCCAATGACGTCACTGGGTCAGAATCTGACAACTTGGGAAGCACGGCGCTGGAGCCACAGAATCCCAATGTTATTAATCAGGAGGCCATTAGCATGTATGCTAATGACCAACACCACACAAAGAGTGTTGAAAAGTGGCGAAGTTCCCCTTTAAATGGGTGGAATTTCCCTTTAATAAAACAAATGGGTTAACTGAATATTCTGTATCAATTCAACTGGCATTTGGGTAATCTTGACCCTCAAAATTAGGTTATTAATGCAAGCTAATATGTTCGGTCAAATCAACTGGTACTTAGGTTATGTTGACCCTCATAATTGGGTTATTAATGTAACCAAATGCATTCGGTCAAATATAATAACACGCATTATTCGGTCAGATTGACCAAAGACCCAGTTGGTCCTTATTCAACCTCTACGTTTGGTTGAAATTTGACCGAAGTTAGGTTGTTTTTGACCATTGGTTTTTCTCTGTGTAGTGCATAACTCAGCAGCACGTGTAAGCATGCACACACACGAAAACAGAACACAGCAGCACTAGTGCGGTTACACCACTGCAAGGGAATGTAATTGACTACCCCGAGTTCGATGTTGTTTTGCCTGATATTTGTCCGAACGGCTCAAGTCAAAAGTGCAAACACGCTGGACTTAATCGGAGTCACTGGACTCGTTTCAAGATGACGATGGGGAGTGAAAGGAGAATTCAGAATTCTGAACAAAAATACACTGGTTGTTAACCCATTAAAGGTAATAGAGGCAACTTTTAGTCAAAAAACAAAAATAGCTATATTTTATGCCTCCCCGCCCCCCTACGTTGCTTATACTTTGAAGCTGCAGCTGTTTCCATGCAGACAGACAATTCCGCCCTGCAGACGGTCCAGAACTTTGTTGTTGCCAACAAATCATGAAAACAAAACATTCCTCAGGCTCAGGAAAGGCGGTGCTAATTTTTGAGGGGGGGCAGCGTTTTAGCCAATCACAGCACAGCACACAGCAGCCTCCATCAGATTCATAATGAGCCTATACAGTTGAGGTGAGGTGGAGTTAGATTCTGTTTGTAAACAATTCTGTACAAACACAGTGTTTGTACACACTAAAGTTGCCTCTATTAGCTTTAAAGAGGGGGTGCCGTGATTTTTGTATTTTTTTCCAATTTTGTACATGTTTAAGAGGTGACAGTATGTAAATAGACCCCTTGGTGTGTTTTTTTATGTGCAATGATGTCTTCCCTTTGTATTTAGGGTTTCTTCCTGGGGGCTGAACCTTTCCAGACAAACGTGCCAATGAAAAAACTTCAATATAGTGACATCATGTGTTCAGCCCCTCCCCTAACTCCTCCCCCTTTATCATGCAACTAAAGCTGTGGGCGTGGCTTCAGTTCAGGTGGATCTCCACCCATCACCACCCACCAGGCAAACCAGGCATACTTAATGAACTGGCTGGGTGGAATCATAAAAATCACAGTTTAACAAACACTGTACACTTTTTGGGGAAAAAAATCTTACTTTTCATATAACATTAATACCTGATAATCATAACCCTGGTTGTCCTCTGGGTTAACTCTGCAGGTGGTGAAGATCCTGGAGAAGCATGACCCGCTGCGTAGCTCCTCCTCCTTGGGGCCCATCCCCGGCGACGAGGCCAGCGCCGTGCAGAACTACGTGGAGCACATGCTGTTCCTGCTGATGGAGGAGGAGGCGGGCCAGGCGGGCGCCATGGGCCCCATCCTGGAGTTCGTGGTGATGGAGAACGTGATGGAGCGCCTGTTCGTGTGGAGCCTCCGCCGGCAGTTCACCGACGACATGAAGCTGGAGCAGCTGAAGATGTACGAGATGCTGGTGGGCGGCGCGCGGCAGCCGCTGCTGCACCACAAGCCCGTGCTGCGGCCCCTCATGATGCTGCTGTCGTCCTGCTCCTCGGCCGGCGCCGCCGGACAAGCACCGGAGGTCAGTATCATGGAGTGGTGAAGAAATACTCGAATATTTAGCTCGAGGTAACGATGGAGAGCCATTCTGTTTTGATCGTTTTTCCAGAGATTGCGTGTGTTACTGCCACCTACTCCCACACAATTCTTTAGCTATTGATATAGAGATTACCACGGGATGCATTTTGACTTTATTTGATTGAGATTACATTTAAATTGTGTAAATAGCTGGCCTTCTAGAGCAAATAAGTCTAATTAAGCTGGCAGGGAAAGGGTTCATCTCGAAAATAAAATGTAAAAACAAACTAAAACTAAAATGAAGTAGCCTATCCAAAACTAATATGGGTTCATTTGGCTCCAATTGTACACTCTCAGAAATGGAGGTCTGAAGAAAAATCATTAACATGGCGAAGCACAACTTGATGATGTCATCAAGTTGTGTTTTCACCATGTTAATTTTTTTTATTTTTCAGACCTCTTTTTCTAAGAAACACAGAATAGGGTTGTTTTCTTCTTTTTTTTTTATCACATCCACTCTCAAAGGTGTATTAATGACTATTGGAAATGGGAGGAATTCCCCTTCCCATTTTGATTGATCTTTGTCTGTACAGTATGTATAGTACCACCTCAATACAGTGTGGAAATGTGTACAAAAAACAAAAAAACCTATCCAACCATAACAAATAAATCTCATCAAATAAGGGTCTGGGGCTCAAATGCTGAATAAATAACAGGCCCTGGATATGTTTCTTTCCCCAGGTGGAGGCTGAGCTGGTCCTGCTGCTCCACCAGCTGTGCTGCGTTCTGGCCAAGGACCCCTCAGTGCTGGAGCTGTTCTTCCACACCAGTGAGGACCAGGGCGCCGCCAACTTCCTCATCTTCTCTCTGCTCATCCCCTTCATCCACCGTGAAGGCCCTGTGGGCCAGCAGGCCCGCGACGCCCTGCTGCTCATCATGGCCCTGTCGGCGGAGAACGCCCGCGTGGCCCAGCACATCGCCCAGAACACTTACTTCTGTCCGGTCAGTGCTGCCCCTGACCCTGACCCGCCTGCTGCATGGAGCACAGTGCAGTGGCTTTAACCCATTGTGTCCTGTCTAGATTTCTTGTTTCTGAATATTCAAAGATTTGCACCACGTTTTCACGATTTTTCAAAAATAGCAGAGATACAAGCTCATAGCGCGCCACTCGGTGGCGCGCTATGAGCTTGTAGATCTGATATTTTTCAATAGTCAAAACATAATGCTTAGACCACCAACACCCATTGTGTCCTGTCTAGATTTCTAGTTTCTGAATAACATAATATTCAAAGATTTCCACTCGGTGGCGCGCTATGAGCTTGTAGATCTGATATTTTTCAATAGTCAAAACATAATGCTTAGAACACCAAAACCATTGTGTCCTGTCTAGATTTCTAGTTTCTGAATAACATAATATTCAAAGATTTGCACCACGTTTTCACGGTTTTTCAAAAATAGCAGAGATACAAGCTCATAGCGCGCCACTCGGTGGCGCGCTATGAGCTTGTAGATCTGCTATTTTTCAATACAGTAGTTAAAACATAATGCTTAGAACACCAAAATCTTTGTCTTCTGGGGCAGGGGTCTTCAACCTTTTTCATACTAGGGCCTACTACTTATTCTGCATTTTAGCCACGGATCACCATGACATTTTAGCCCCACAGACCCCAGAACTAAAGATTTCTTTTGTTTTGTCCCAAAATACCAGGCTAGATTTCGCAAACAGACTGGTGGTGCTAATTCAAATGATTAATATTCTAACTCTTGAGAGTGTCCACTTGGTTTCATTTTTACGCCCTCAAGAGTTACATCTACTTAACCAACTTTCATTTAGCTGCCTGGGACCACCTGGAATCCTCTCAGGGACCACTGGTGGTCCCCGGACTACAATTTGGGGGTCTTGAAAACGTTTTGGAATCACTGGAATAGTGCACACACAGATATCATAAGTCCAGCAGTCCATATTTTGTCATTTTTATTGAGCCACACAGACATACTTTATCCACTTTGGCTACATATCAGTTCCACAGCCAAAGAAAGCTGCATGGTGAAACACCAACACCTACTAACAACCTACAGTGTGCCAGTATCTAATGAGAGAGAGAGGAAGGGAGGCAGAGAGAGAGAACAAGTGGCATATTGGATTTCAATAACACATTACATCTGACCCGTACACACACACACACACACACACACACACACACACACACACACACACACACACACACACACACACACACACACACACACACACACACACACACACACACACACACACAGCTGAGGCTGGGCGTTGTGCGTGCTCTGTGGATGTAGGCTGCTTATGTAATAGGGTGTTGTGATGATGTAAGTGGCTCTGTACAGCAGCAGGACTCTCTCTGGACTGAGTTACTTGCTGGCCGTAGTAGCACAGTCAGTGGTTCTAGAATATTTGTTCATGTGAAGGACATGCGTGTTTCACTGTAGACGCTCCACATAAAAGGATGTTCTTTTTGGCAATGACATGCCACATTTTTATAACGTATTGCTTTTTTAATGTATTTAAAAAAAGGTACTGGTCACTGTCTAATCTCTGCTCACTGTCTACCATCCCACGGTCATCAATAAATATACCTTAATTTCAATTAAAATACAATGCACCCTGACATTCCATGTAGATCTGATATTTTTGCTGTACCACCTTGCCGTATGACTTAAGGTAATATTATATGTGGAAACCGGAGCTTATTCGTCGTCTATGTTTAGATTGCTTTATTGTTTACTTAGCAGAAAGGAAAGTACAGTGCTTGAGGAGAGGTCCTCATGCTAAATAGAGTTTCTAGGGCCAAGTACAGTTTCGCTGGCTAAATAGTTTCTGTAGCTAAATTAGAGTCTATCTGTGTTAAGTACAGTTTCTGTGGCCAAAAAGTTTCTGTAGCTAAATAGAGTTTCTCTGGCGAAGTAGAGTTTATTTGGCTAAATTGAGTTGCTCTAGGTAAAAAATGACTGATCATAATCCTTCTAATGACTCAATTATTGCATAATACATGGGTACATGGGGATTGGGGACAAGACTGGTTAAATGGTATGACTGTTTTCAATGGGGACACACAACAAATCATACAATGACAGGGTTCCTGGTACCACTTGGCACTTAAATGTTAAGCGTCCTGTGTGTTGTGTGTCTCCAGGTGCTGGCCACAGGGCTGAGTGGACTGTACTCGTCGCTGCCCACTAAACTGGAGGTGCCCAGTGAGGAGTGGCACTGCCTCCACAGGGAGGACTGGCTCACCATGCCTGCACTCATCCAGTTCCTCAACTCCCTGGAGTTCTGCAACGCCGTCATCCAGGTGAGGAGGAACTGACATAGAACCACAGACATACCGTCTATACTGCTGCTTGCTGTGCTGTAGATTTATTTATTTTTAATCTGGACTTAGGCCCTCATTTATGAACCTGGCGTATGCCAAAAAAATGGCCGTAGAGCAGAATTCCCACATTGTTCGACATTTATCTTCCCCACCTTGAACTTGAAGTTCGACCCACGTTCGCACAACCCACGTCAGGTCAGCTGTCGTAGGATTTGTCCACAAGTGTATTTCTGTCCTACAAAGGTGGAGCAGCATTGTCTGAACTGCTGAAAGGCATCCAAAGTTATCTATTCACTTCTTATAGCTATAAAACGTAATAAATGATACAATAAAAATTTGTTTTTAATACGTAATATCATATTGTATGTCCCTCAATCTTATTTCTAATCTCCAGACTGACTATTGACTCTTATTTTCTACTTTAAAGGGGTACTCCACTTTCAATATTTGAATAAAGTTTGTGATCATTTCCACCTTGTGTCTGCCGTTCCCTGCAGGTAGCTCACCCTGACATCAGGGATCAACTAGTGGGATACATCTACAATGGCTTCCTGGTGCCTGTGCTGGCACCGGCTCTACACAAGGTTGGTCAATCCAGGACTTATTACTTGCGCAAGCAGAGCTTTTGTTTTCAGTTCGTGGTCGATCGGTGGACTTTTTTAAAATAATTGATTGGCTGTTTAGTTCATGATATAATGGTGATGTAATTAAGGGGATAGTTCAGATTTTTTAACCCATTGTGTCCTGTCTAGATTTCTAGTTTCTGAATAACATAATATTCAAAGATTTGCACCACGTTTTCACGATTTTTCGAAAATAGCAGATCTACAAGCCCATAGCGCGCCACCAAGTGGCGCGCTATGAGCTTGTAGATCTGCTATTTTTCAATAGTTAAAACATAATGCGCAGGGGTGAAAGTGAGCCGGGTCCCACCAGGTCTGAGACCCGGTAAAAGATTTCACGCCGGGTCCCGCCGGGTCTATTAAAATATTACGTTAAATAACCTGTCACCGCACGGAGAGAAGTCAGCACAGCCAGAGCCACAGAGACAGAGTATAGACAGAGTTACGCAAACTCCGTCTATAGCCTACAGTATAGATAGAATTATGCAAACTCCGTTCACTTCATGGGGTCAGTCCAATGGAGGCTCTTCTACATAGACTTCTATTTAGAATAGCAACAGCAAATAGGGACAAGTCCTGAAGCTGACCTAGAAAGAAATGCTGTGGACTCGGGCAACAGCCCGGCTACTGGTGTTATTCTTTCTCAACCAATTTTAGATCGTTTTCACACAAATCACAACATAAACAATGTACCGTATTGTCCCGAATATAAGACGACTCGTTTATAAGACGACCCTTATTTTTCAAGACCCATTTACAGAAAAAAGAACATTGAATGTCATATTGTATAGCCCCTGAATATAAGACGACTCCATTTTTGGGACATTTCCATTGGGAAAAAAACATAGTCTTATATTCAGGCTAATAGGGTATTTCCAACTCCACGTTGTCCCTATTCAGGCTGCATGAACAGCACTCAAGCGCTCAGTTTCTTACCCCGCAATGTCGCAAAAGACCCCCGAGGGGGGATAGCCTGCTCCTGGCTGGTTGATGATGATGATGATGAAGATGGCGGAGACATTCTCGTAAACAACCAACCTCTCTTCAAAATGTCCAAGAAGAAAACGACATTAAGTCATTATTTTGGTGTTCTCTGGACCAAAGTGCTTCTAAATAGTAACCGCGTGTTTTTGTCAGTTTTGCGATGCAAAATGATGATGTTGTTAATTATCCCTCCACAGTCACTGCCAGACTGCCAGTGCGCAGTGTTGCCAACTGCAAAAATCCAAAATGCACTAGTGGCATTCCCGAAATGCGTTAGAAGTTGGAAGGAGGATGCGCCAGGTTGGCAACACTAACTCTGTGGTGCACAGACATCCGTATTATAGCGGATACGGAAACCCACGTTCGTTTCCCTATAGTAAGGCATCTGTGCAAACCGGATATAGTAGGCGGGCTTTCTACTACTAGAGCCCTCTCAGCCCTGGAAAACAGAGTGCCATCAGTAATATGCGGTAAACCCACACGTTTGTCACAGGGAGGGAATGCACTGCTTAAAAGGTCAAAACAAGTAAACAACTAAAACAAAATGGCTTTGCAACAAAGTGTAACAAAGTTTTTCAAGAGGAAGGGGGAAAGAGCTGAAAATGTCACTGAACCAAAACTCAAAAAAACGATTGTGATATTAGACAGTGACACAGAGAGTGAAGGTGGGGAGGAGAACCCACTTACAGAGGAACCAGCAGCAAGCACAGGTAATCAGTGTTAGTAGCCTAGTGCTTTCACTGGGGGGGACGCCTCTTAAAGGGGAATTCCACCCATTTTATTTTTCTGAGAGTGTACAAATATTATATATATTATATATATATTATTCTCCCTTTTCTAATTGTGTGTGGTTGAAATAATGCTGTTTTGCAGTAGTTTGTAACAAAATAAAATCTTAAATGAAACCTATTTCTTGTGTAGCGTAATGTACAAATACAAAACAGTTTAATCATGCTGAAATGGAGTATAGGTAACCTAATGCAGGTGTAAGGCAGACCTGCTGTGTTTTATATTATGTTCCAGGTTAGGTTAGGTTAGGTTACTGTGCCACAAAAAGGCATTTTCCTATGCATTTTAGGGACACTGTGGAGTTTGAACCTCCAAAAAAATTTACGGCCGCGCCGCTTTGCGGCGCGGCCTGAACGCGTCACACGATGCTGTTTCCTATAGACCCGGCAAAAGCTTCAAACCACTTTCACCCCTGATAATGCGTAGAACACCAAAACGCATTCAGTACACTAAGTTAAGCTGTACAATCCTTAGCTTTGGGTCCGAGAGACTATCAAATGGTGGTCCTAGGCTAAAATGCAGGTTAGATAGTGGGCCCGGGTATGAAAAAGGTTGAAAACCCCTGACGTACAGGACACATTTCTACCTCTTCTACATCTACTCCTTCGCATGGAAGAAGTATAAGTCATGATATCCTACATGCTTGTGCACGTACACACGCCAACACTAACGCTCCTTCCCTCCCTCCCCCCTCCCTGTGGCGTCCAGCTGACCCTAGAAGAGGTGATGACCACCACAGCCTACCTGGACCTGTTCCTGAGGAGCGTCTCGGAGCCGGCCCTCCTGCAGACCTTCTTGTCCTTCATCCTGCTCCACCGGCATGAGAACGTTCACATCCTGGACACGCTGGTCAGCCGCATCAACACGCCCTTCCAGGTACTGTTACACACAGCACCGTTTCAGCCGCATCAACACGCCCTTCCAGGTACTGTTACACACAGCACCGTTTCCACAAACACACACACCATTTTTATTAGTCACATGTTTTTTGTTTTTTTTTTCCCCTACACCAGTGGTTTTCAACCTTTTTGACACCAGGGCCCACCATTTATTCAGCATTTGAGCCACGGACCAGCATTTGATGACATTCCAGCCCCAAAGACATAAAACTAAAGAAATCTTTTGGTTTTGTTCACAGTACCAGGCTGGATTTGGGAAACAAAGCAGTCAAACATATACAGATCAAAATGACCGTTAATCTTCTACATTCTCTAGTTGTGTAGACTTATGGGCTAATTCACATGATGAATATTTTAACTCTTGAGAGTGTAAAAATGAAACCAAATGGACCCGCAAGGGTCCATTTGGTTTCATTTTTACGTTCTCAAGAGTTACATCTGGTTAAGCAACTTAGCTGAGGACCACCTGGAACCCTCTCAAGGAACACTGGTGGTTCCCGGACCACCGGTTGAAAACCTCTGCCTTACACAATTACATGGTCTCATGGGAGAAATACATGGAGGGGGCTATGTATATTGTTGTTATCATGGTTGTAACTTGTTTATGTTCATTATGTTCAACCACCATCACTCATAGTACGTTGTACTTAGAATACATGATGTGACATGGTGTGTATCTTGTGGGGGCCTAGATGTCTCAGCAGGACCTGATAGCTGTTGTTTTAGTTTAGCTTGTTCACACCGTGATATGGTTCAGCTTGTCCTTGGAGCAGCTACTGTAGTACCAGTTGCTTACTCTGTTTAATTGTGATGACCTTCCGGGTTTAGCCTATTGCAATTCCATTCAGATTCAGGGTAAGGTCAATAACATTCATTTTGTGCCCAAGTTCAACCCAACATCAACTTTCCAACATCAACAATTCCCTCCCAATCAATGTGTCCTACATAATTTCCAAATCATATATTACGCAACGGGTATAGGACTAGTAATAATAATCTGCCAAATGACGATTGGTAACTGGAAGACAGTTCCTTCATAACTGTGGAAAAGTAGAAATGGAGCTGAATCGATTGTGACCGATTTATAAACACTGCTTAAGTTTTTCACAAGTGTCTCTTCATTGTGTTTTCAGCTGGGCACCGTGTCTTTGGCTCTGTTTCGAACACTCATCGGCCTGTACTGTGAGGATGTTATGCTGCAACTCATACTGAGGTTAGTGCACTTTCAATCCATTTTGAACTAAAAAATGATTGTACAAATGTCTTCCAGTTTTCTGGAAAGAAAAAAAAGTCATGTTTCTATGTCTGTGGTGCTTAATATTTCATGTCAAGGACCCCTGAAATCATTGGTATATGGCCGCTGATCCCCATCTGAAAATGTGTAGTTCCAGGGAATCCCCAGAAGTAAACTTTTTGTGAAAATATCAGATCTAGAAGCTATGAGCTTGTAAGTAGTTCTGTCATTTTGTGGGGGTAACTGGGGCCACGCATTAAAAGTAAAGGACCGAAACCACTTCATATTTCACCAAAACCAGAGCAGAACTCCCACCACGGGACCTGTACATCAATTAATACAGTTGACACCACTTTTAATGGACAGTATTTCATACAGCTTTACTTCTAAAAATCAGAACTATCCCCTTAACCAAACGTTTCTTTCCCCCACTGTGCGTGTTTGGGTTTTCCATCTCAGGTACCTGATCCCCTGCAACCACATGATGCTGAGCCAGCGCCGCGTGGTCCGAGAGAGAGACTGCTACTCTGTGTCGGCCGCCAAGATGCTGGCCCTCACGCCGTCCTGCTGCTCCCCCGAGCGCAGCCCCCCGCCGCTGCGCCAGCTCAGCTCCATACACTGGTCCAAGGGGAACAACAGCCCCCCCGCCAGCACAGGTGAGGAGAACGTAAGCTTTGTGGAACAGAGGTCACATTATGTGAAGGTCTCCTTCCAAATGAAACGGGTCCATTTTGGTTCATTTTTACGCTCATGTTTACACTCTCAAAGAGTTAAAATATTCGGATCTGAATTAGTCTACTCAACTGTAGGAAGATTAATGGTCATTTTGATGTGTATGTTTGCCCATTTTGCCCAAAAGCAAAAGAAATCTTTAGTTTTGGGGTCTGTGGGCCTAAAATGTCCTCAAATGGTGGTCCGTGGTTCAACTGCTGAATAAATAGTGTGCCCTGCTATCAAAAAGGTTGAAAACCACTGATCTAGAACAGTGATTTCAAATGTTAATCTCAGCTCTGCAGCGTAACAGCAGGAGCTTAGAACAGTGTGCTGATGGCATGTTGTTTAATGTTTATGCTGGCCTTTAGTTTGTCCTGCACCTGATCACCAGCCTGACGACAACATGAACTGGATCTGAAAAGCTTATAAAACCCACCTCAAATGGCAGTCCCTGATTTGAGTGGCTAATAAATAATGGATCTTGATACGAAAAAAGGTTTGGAAACAACGGCTGTGCGTTCCTCATTTGCAGAGCTGATTGTTTTGTCATGACTCAGACAGATCTGCCGCATATTATCTGAAACGATTTGGAGGCCACCTTTGATCCAGACGTCTGGCTTCTTTGTTTAGGCTGCAGGCAGATCTGATGCTGCTCCTCTGAGCCTTTCATCTTCAGCAGGCCTTTTCATGTCAAGGACCCCCAAATTGAGATGTGTTATTTGGCCGCGTCATACACCCGTCTGAAAGGGTTGTATGCCAGACCCTCAGAAGAGAAGATTTGTCTTCCAAAAAATCTTTTTGGATGAGATTCAAACATCTTAAAAGAATAGCAGAATAGCAGAATAGCAGTTAGATCTGCAACTTTTGAATTCTTAATAAACTGGTTAAAATGATTATGATGCTATGTTAACTACTGTTGCTGAGAATGTGGATGTCCCCAATTTGAGAAGCAATGAACAGTGTCCACACTGCTATTTGCAAGTGATCACATCAGATTGCATTGCACTGCTTTGTAGTACTTTGCGTTATCGGAGGGACAGAATGTCTTTGGAACACAATGAAACCAAGTGTACAGTAAATACAAGTAAAAGGCAGGGTAAAGATGTCAACAAGGTTGCTAATTGAAATATCCTTCATGTATGGAATACAATTTATGATTACTGCCACTGCACTTTATTAGCCCAATAATACTCCATTAAGTACCGAAAGCAATGACTTAATTAGTCAGCGGAAAGACACCATTAATGTTGTGCACGCCAAAGCCCTGCACATTCCATATAATGCTGTTATTATGACTACCGTGCATGCCTAAGTCGGCGCTTAATTGGCCTTCACTTGGCTCATGCATACAAGGCGCCTGATTGGAGGTGTTTTATCAATGCTGAGCCCCTCCTGCTGGGGAAACTCTATTAAATCGCTTTACCCCCCACCACTGTTCGTCACAGTCATTAGTTCTGCACTGTATGAGGCCAAGGCGACGCGTGCCAACATTCATCTAATGCTGCTTTTCAACCCAGCCCATCGCATGTCTAATACCAGAAAGACTAGCACCCGTCTCCACCTATTCTTGGCCGAACTCTTCCTTCCATACATGTTTTTGTCCACATTTACAAAACAGAAATCATGGCAGTTTGCGCTGCATTATGGGTCTTGCCTGATTGTCATCGATAAATGTTTGAACGGTTGAAACGGACTCTCACTTTTCTCTCCCTCCTTCCCCTCCCATCACTTCTCCTACCTATGTCTATGGAGCAGCACAGTCCCGCCCCCGCTGCCCGGCCCAGAAATAAATTAATTCCCCATTCTTTTCCTCATAGACCTTTAAAAAAAACAATTTATATAAAGACCATTACACCATGGACCATGCAGCTCCACTTAGACTCAATCTTTTTTGCCAACTGTCGGGGATCTCCCGAATATATGGGCATGTGACATCAGACACAACATAAACCGTTGCCCGGGTTTAGCCGTAGCTTGCACTGTTGCTGGCGCAGGCTTCTGTGGCCAACGCCGGCTCTTAGTGTACATTAAGAATAGGAAAGACGTACAATAAACCGATCATGGGCGTGGTTGTGGTCGGACCGGACGTTGTCGCACAGAGGGTCCGGCTGCTAGAGCTGGTGGACGAGCTGACCACGTCGGGGGCACCGCAGCTCGGCCGAGAGGCGATGACAGAAGTGAAGAAGATCTGCAAAGCTTCCGCTGAGCACATCGACCACGCCTACCACTACCTCATGTCCCAGCTGGGCCGGAACTGTGCTGAGATCCGCCTCTCGGCTGTTCTCGTGGCCTCAGAGCTCTTCTCCAGGTCGCACCGCTTCCGGACGCTGCTGCTGGACGACTTCGAGGAGTTCCTGGCGTTGACGATGGAGACGGACTTTGGCCGCCCTCTCCCGCCGCCCAAAGAGGCTGCGGTGAGGCTGAAGCGCCTGACCACCCAGGCTGTCCGTGTGTGGCACGCCACGTACGGGTCGGCCTACAAGAGGCTGGCGCTGGGCTACGACTTCCTCGAGCGGGTCAAAAAGGTGGACTTCTCCCACAACGTGGAGGAGGAGGAAGAGGAGGTGGAGGACAGCCGGAGGAAGAGCATGGAGAAAATCTACGGAGAGGCAGTGGAGAAGGCCACCAAAGAGATGGAGGAGGCGCGCCAGGAGATCGAGGAAACCTTGCGGGAGATGGACTCCTGCATGAAGCTGCTTTTCTCCGACGGGTTTGGCCCGTTGCCGGGCATCCGGATGACGTGCGACGATCTGCGGTCGCCCGACCCAATCCGTCAGGAATCGCCCAACAATGCAGGGGCTGATAGAGAGATGGAAGAGAAGGATAGGATAGACGTTGGAAGACTGGGGGAAGAAGAGGGAGAAGAAGATCGGGGGAAGCAGAGCGAAGCGGAGACGGGCGAAAGGAAAAGGAAGAGATCGAAGGAAGACGGAGGGGGAGAAGACACTGATTGGGAGAAGGATGAGAAGAGAAAGTGGGCCAAGGAGGAGGAGTGGAAAGAGGTGGAGAAAAGCAGCGAAAAGGTAGCCGATGAGGCCGAGGCCGCGTTCATCCGCAGCTTCGGCCTCATCTCGCATGCGTACAGCCTGGACATCCGCCTGGCGCCTTCTATCCACGTCAAGGAGACCAAGGAGAACCGGGTGGCCATCTCGGCAGCGTTGCGCCTCCGCAGGCTGATTGTGGACAAGCACCTGCCGGCCGCCAAGAGATGGGTCCGCCTCTTCGCCGCCGCGCCGTGCCTAGACGACGACGGGCAGCTGTCAAGGCGAGCGCTGGAGCTGAAGACGTCCCTGGAAGCCGCCCTGGAGAAACACCAGGAGCTCCACATCGAATGCAAGAACGGACGACGAAGTGAAGAGACGAAGGACTCTGACGACGACGATGAGTTTGAAGATGTTCCTGACCAAGAGGGATTCGAACCGCACATTCTTCTAGAGCGCCTCCTCCAAGAGGAGGAGGAGCGCGCCCCAGATCCTCCTCCCTGTCCCTCCACTACGTCGTCTAATATGACAGCGGCAGAAGAAGTCGCCAACCTTCCTGAGGACTTCTTCGCTCCCATCACACACCACTGCCACGCGCCGCTGGCCAACGGGAAGCTGTGTCCGCGGCAGGACCGGTTCAAGTGCCCCTTCCACGGCGCGATCGTCCCACGCGACGCCTGGGGCCGACCCACCCGGCAGGAGGACAGGGAACGGGAGGAGAGGAGGAGGCAGCAGCACGACTGGCGCGACTACAAGCTGATGCGGGCGATCGAGGCAGCGACCGGGGAGGACCTGGGCTCTGACCTGCCGTTTGGGAGGAAAGGAGGAAAGGAGAGGAAGAAGCGACACCCATTCAACCTCAGCAAACTGAAAGCTCACACCGCCAGCAGTCGTTCGCGCCTGGAGAGAAAGGTGAAAAGCAACCTAATGCGGAAGGTGATGGATAGGGTTGTGGCGAGGGATGTGAACATACTCTACAACACCCCGAGTGGATCGTGACCCCAAACCCCCCAAAAAATAAAATTTAAAAAAACATACCTGTGTGAATGCTTGTGTTAGCAATGGGTGGTGATGTTTTTGTTGGCGACAAAACAAGTGTTAATTATTCTTCATCGTCAATGGTGTTCTTTAACCCATTTTGTCCTGAAAAATATTTGCACCACATTTTCACTATTTTCCAAAACATATCAGATCTACAAGCCCATAGCATGCTACTGAGTGGTAGCAATTTGAGCTTGTAGATCTGATATTTTTCATTAGCTAAGTAATGCTAACTATTGCTAGTAATGATAATGATCGATCTGAGCTAAAGTGTGTCAATGTGTCAAGTGCCAACTTGCTCATTGCACACAAATAGGCTGTGCAGGCACTACTTATGTGCGAGCACAGGTAGCACATGTATGTATTATGTGCTGTAGATATAATAATCAACACAATACGATAATGTTCGTGAAAATATCAAAAAGCGCAAATAACATGTTTCCTTATGTTTTTAATATCATAATGTATATGTCCCTTAAGTTAATGTCTAATTGTTTGAGCCTTGTTTACCATTGATATAACTGTCCTTGTCATTTCTTTCTGGTCAATTTACCTCCAGTACCACAATGTCCTCAAGTGGTGGAGGCGCTGATATGCAGGGTATTTAATAGTAAAGTCAATATAATACAGATGAGTGCAGTCCTTACCTGTGTGAGCAAAGCGAGCACAAGCACTGCGATCGATTTGCGGCCTTCTCCATCCCTCACTGGACTCCTATTGGCTGTTGTAGGTCGTGATTAAGAGACCTATTATTGTCATGAGTATTATCTCCTTTATGTTTGACTGTTTTGTTTCCAAAATCCAGCCTGGAATTGTGGACAAAAGCAAAATAAATCTTTAGTGGGGCTCAAATAAATAAATATTGCGGCCTGGTATGAAAAAGGTTGAAAACCGCTGATCTATTGAGAATAAAAGTGTTTTTCTCTCTCTCTGTCATGAATCAGAAGGAGAGGAGTGCTTCCTGGAGGAGGAGTCTGACAGCTCTGGTAACTCGTGTGTGATTGGCTCAGAGATCTACCTGGACGTCAGTTACCTGCACTACCTGTACGACGCCCGCAGAGGCATCACCAGCTGCCTGCGCGCCTGCCAGGTCTGTTGGCTGCCCATTATGTCTTCAACCTACACAGGGGCGTTTTTGCCATTAGGCAGACTAAGCAGTTGGCACTAGGGCGTCATGAAGGGAGGGGGCGCCATGAAGAGAGGGGGGTGAGGGGAAGGGGCGACCACCAGACATGCTTTAAAAGGATACCAGGCTAATAAGACTAATATGGATAAATACATTATACTTGTTCTCTATAACTAGAATTGAACATTTAAAACACATAATATGGTCTATAATATGAGATTTTCCCTCGAGTCCCCCCCCTTTTGGTAAGGAGGGGGCCTCCAGGGAAAATCTTGCCTAGGTCAGAAACGCCACTGAACCTACAAGCTCATAGCGAGCTTGTAGATCTCATATTTTTTAAAATATCGTGAAAACTTTTCAGGCACCCAAAGATACAGGGCTCCATTTTCGTCACCGCTAAACCCCTTATCCCTTAACTTCTTTGCCTTTGTAAACTATTAAAAAAGAACATTTTCAATAGTTTAAATGGCCAGTCTACAAGCTCACAATGTGTCAATAGATTGGCACGTTGAACTATTCCAAAGAGTTTTTCAAAATAGTAAAAAATGATAAGGGGTTTAGGATAAGGGGTTTATATGGTAACGAAAATGGAGCCTGCAATCTTTAGTTCTAGGGACGACATTTTAGTTCCAGCCGCCTCCAAGAAGGTTCTTGGATTTCTTTTGTTCCAGGGATGAAAGGTCAGTTCCAGGAACAAAATGGGTTAAATTAAAGGACCACTTCACCACTTTTCCATGCATCTTCATATAATAGGTCCTCACTAATGTACATGATAAAATACCACTATTTTTTCTACTCAGTCTGTGCCTCACAGGAAGGCTGTGAAACCCGTCATATTGTTTCGATTTGCTTAAAATTGTAGTTCAGTGGTTTTCAACCGGTGGTCCGGGTACCACTAGTGGTCCTGGAGAGGGTTCCAGGTGGTCCCCAGCTAAATGATGGACAGTTGGTTAACCAGTTGTAACTCTTTGAGAGTGTAAACGTGAAACCGAATGGACCCTTGCGGGTCCATTTGGCTTCATGTTTACTCTTTCAAGAGTTAAAAATTTCAGCTGAAGTCTGTAGAAGATTAATGGTCATTTTTTATCTCTCTTTGCCTGTTTTATTTCCCAAATCCAGCCTGAAATTGTGGACAAAAGCAAAATAAATTTTGTGGGGCTAAAATGTCATCAAATGGCTCAAATGCTGAAGAGAATAGTGGGATCTGGTGCCAAAAAGGTTGAAAAGCACTGTAGTTGATTGAGCATTTTCGCAATGCACCATTAGCATCTGATTATCACTTAAAGGGGAATTCCACCCATTTACAACATTTTTTCTGAGAGTGTATGAATGCAACCAAATGAACCCTACATCTTGATAATGTCATCAAGATGTTTCACCATGTTAGTGTTTTTCTTGGGAACACAGAATGGGGGAACTTTTTTTTATCATGTCCACCCAGCACCTCTAGGGTATACTAATGACATATTAGAATGTTGAAAATGGGTGGAGTTCCCCTTAAACCCTTTGTGTACTGAACGCGTTTTGGTGTTTTTAAGCTGTTGAAAAATAGCAGATCTACAAGCTCATATCGCGCCACCGAGTGGCGCGATATGAAAAAAAAAAGTGAAAAGCATCAGAAACTAGAATCTGATCAGGACACAATGGGGTAATAAATGTTCATCACTTACTAAATGTTATTGTGTTGTCGGCCTGTACAGGTGTGGTCAGCGCCCTACGACGGGGAGCACCCTCCTCCTGAGGACTACCAGCCTGGGGTCCTGGAGGACGTAGGGCTCAGAGGACGACAGGTCCCCACAGTGCCCAAAATACTGCCCAGTCACCATGCCAAGGTTGGCATGCTTCACTTCACTTCATTCATTTGGATTGCTTTGTATTACTAGTTTGCTTTAGTTTATTTTTATTTTTTAAATGGCTCGGTTGTACTTAATTTTGGATTAGTGGGGGGAAAAAAAAGAAAGATCTACAGGCTCAGAACCCAGACAGGGTTTGGTACTAGCAAAGAAAAGAAATATGTATATTAAGATATTAGGCAAAAACTAGACTGTAAACCCACAATACAGTTACATGGGTATATTATCACCAGTACCTTACCTCTTATCCTTATCTTTTCTGTCTTTTAATAACGGGATTAAAAAATATATATAATAAAAGTAGCCGATATACGAGTTTGTTGATCTGCTAGTTGAACTATTCAAAGAAAAACAATAGAAAAAAGAAAGACGATGGATGGATAAGGCACTGACAGAAGTAGGTAGGCAAGTGTTATCCTACTCACTACATGGCTTAATACATTACCGTAATAAATAACAAATAATTGACAGAAATAGTACATAGCAAGGCTGCTTTTATTTATCTGCACGTGCCCAGGCTGGCTTCTGATTGGAGCATTCATTCAAGCCATGTAATAATAATTATTATTATTGAAAAATAGATATTATGTCACCACAAATGTGGGGTGGGGGGGGGGGGGGTAATATATTGACCACCAGTGACAGAAAAGTCTCAGGATTTCGAAGTCATTGTATAATCCTAACCCTGCATCATAATCCTAATCAACAGCAGCAGTCTTCCTCTTCGTGTCCTCCTCATCCACGGCCCACAGACACGCCCCCCTCAGTGGCCCAGCTGGAGCTGGAGTGGGATGACAGCTATGATGCCTGTCCCATGCAGGCTGCCCCGCAGGAGGACAGCAAGCCCCCACTGGCACCCCCTGCTGAGCCACCCAGGTACTGTCTACTGACTACTACACTGATTATTAGTCTAATTCCAATTAATCTAATAATGAGTGTTTTTTTTCTGTCTGTCTGTCTGTGTCTGTCTACTAAGAGATAGCTATCAGTCTACGACTGGATCAATACGAAACAATGTGAATAGATTTGTTTATTTCAGACAAACTAAATCAATGAGGTTGACCACCTGCAACAATGCAACACCTTCAACAATTATTATTATTTACATCTTACACATCCAGAAAAGGTTCTACCCATGTTGACCTTTTTAAAGGTAATTATGTTTTATATTGTGTCAATTTCATATTCTCCACCATGAACTTTACATTTTTCAAGATTTTATCACCATCCCCACTCCCCAATTTATTTTTACATCCCAAAAAGCTGTTTTTTAAACATAATTGTATGTTTTGGGATCATAAAAAATGGTGGTAGTGTAGTTAATATCGCGTTTTAAGTAATGTACTCTAGCTCTCATATTTCACATAATGCCTATTCAACTCTATGCCCCTTTGTTAAAAAGAAACAAAAATGGAGGGAGGCACGCAATGTATATATTTCAGTAGTTTTCAACAAGTGGTCTGGGGACCACCAGTGGTCCTTGAGAAGGTTCCTGGTGGTCCCCAGCTAAAAGATGGAATGTAGGTTAACCAGATGTAACTCTTTTAGAGCGTAAAAATGAAACAGGGTCCGTTTGGTTTCATGTTTACACTCTCAAGAGTTAAAATATTCATCAACTACGAGAATGTAGAGGATTAATGGTCATTTTTGATCTGTATGTTTGACTTTTTGTTCCCAAATCCAGCCTGGTATATTGTGCACAAAACTAAAATAAATCTTTAGTTTTGGGGTCTGTGGGGCTAAAAGGTTATTAGATGGTGGTCCGTGGCTCAAATTCTGAATAAATAGTGGGCCCTGGCATCAAAAAGGTTGAGTGGGGTGTGGTGTGACTAATGGGGTTTGGCATTTCTCCCTCCATGCAGGCACATCCAGGAGATGAGGAGGAACGCCACCCTGCTGATCAAAGGCTCCTCCTACATCGAGGAGTCGGACTTCCAGGACGACGTCATGGTCTACAACCTGGTGGCCGAGAACGACAGCAGGGACACCGGCGAGGGTCCGGCGAGGACGCAGGAGGAAGAGGAGGAGGAGGAAGAGGAGGACTCCTCTTCCCCCAAGCTGCTCAACCTCCCCAACGGTCTCAGCCTGACGCTGAACCCCTCCGCCACGTTGGAGGACGGCAGCGAGAGCGCCTCGGAAGACGAGGATGTCTCCGCCGCAGCCAAGGCAACGAAGAAAGGTCAGCTGGACTGCAATTCCAACCTCCCTGCTGGCGAGGACCTTCTGGCTCAGTACGAGGATCTAATAAAGACGCTGAGCGCCGAGGCGGCGGCAGCCACGGACGGTACGGCTGCTGGTGGGGTTGCTTCGGTGAAAGGGGACAGAGAGGGGGTCCGGAAGCCCACCGTGGACATGGAGGAGGACGAGGAGGACATGGATTTCGGCTCCTTCAACGTGGACAGCCCAGAGCCGGACAAGCTCCTGCAGTCCCCGTTTGGGACGGCGGCCAAGACTCGCTCGACTGGAACCAGAAGCCATTCTGCGCCTTTTACAGGTGAGCCGTTTGTGAAGGTGTCCACCAAACCACTAAGTGTATGTGTGAAAATGAAGTGCACATCTTTGGATATATTCTTTCGGAGTAAACATTTTTAACTCAAATTTTTGCTTCTGGGGGATCCATAGCTCATGTCATGTTTTGACATGACATGAGCATTGACATGACATGAGCATCGCTGACACAGAAACTAGAATCTAGTGTCAGAAGCTAAAATCTAGTGTCAGAAACTACAGTATAATCTAGTGACAGAAACTAATCTAGTGACAGAAACTAGAATCTAGTGACTGAAACTAGAATCCAGTGTCAGAAACTAGAATCTAGTGACCGACAATAATCTAGTGTCAGAAGCTAAAACCTAGTGTCAGGACAAAATGGGTGAATTTGAGCAATAGAATGCTGTGTATATACTGCAGATACTGCAGTTGGAATGGAAGAAGACAAAACCGTGTTGTCTCTGTACCGTTAGGTCCGTTTGTCAGTGTGCTGTTGTCCCATTGCCCTGTGTCTCTGTACCGTTAGGTCCGTTTGTCAGTGTGCTGTTGTCCCATTGCCCTGTGTCTCTGTACCATTAGGTCCGTTTGTCAGTGTGCTGTTGTCCCGTCTGGAGAACATGTTGGAGAACTCGCTCCACGTCAACCTGCTGCTCACCGGCATCCTGGCTCAGCTGGCGGCGTACCCACAACCCCTGCTGCGCTCCTTCCTCCTCAACTCCAACATGGTGTTCCAGCCCAGCGTCCGCTCCCTGTACCAGGTAACATGCTGTGGTGTGTGTGTGTGTGTGTGTGTGTGTGTGTGTGTGTGTGTGTGTGTGTGTGTGTGTGTGTGTGTGTGTGTGTGTGTGTGTGTGTGTGTGTGTGTGTGTGTGTGTGTGTGTGTGTGTGTGTGTGTGTGTGTGTGTGTGTGTGTGTGTGTGTGTCACACAGGTACAGTATGATAGGAGGGAACAAACAACTGACACAGAGATATAACCGAATAAGAAGCACCAAACACTGCAATGGAGTGCCTTAGCTTCAAAAGACCTTTGTTCAAATTAACAAATTGTTGATTAATAATGCATGTATTAGTGCATTTTTTCCAATACAGTTACATTGGCCAAGCAAGCAATTCCCTTTTCAGCCATAGGGGCAATGCAAATAGCAAAATGCACATATGTGCGCACACACATGCGCACACACATGCGCACACACATGCGCACACACACACACACACACACACACACACACACACACACACACACACACACACACACACACACACACACACACACACACACACATCCTGTGAGTGACTCTAGTAAAAACATTGCCTCGGTTATTATGTCTCGATTATTACACTCCCACAACAGAGATGTGCAATTTTCACAGTGTGTGTGTGTGTGTGTGTGTGTGTGTGTGTGTGTGTGTGTGTGTGTGTGTGTGTGTGTGTGTGTGTGTGTGTGTGTGTGTGTGTGTGTGTGTGTGTGTGTGTGTGTGTGTGTGAGTGTGTGTGGGCGTGTGTGTGTGTGTGGGCGTGTGTGGGCGTGCGTGTTTGTGTGTGTGTCTGAAGTTGGGTAGGAGCCGGCTCAGCCCCATTCCCCCGATTGATCAAATGGCTCAAGAAATCTAAAAAAAAAGAATCTTGTCTGTAAACATGAAAATAAACCTTAAAAGTGTAACTGATCTACCAAAACGCCAGCAACTTAGGTCTGATTTGTTTGTATGAGTATTGAGTTGTGGCATCGGTGTCGCAAAAAGACGAAAGCCCATATCTACACTACAGATTGGGTATTTTTAGTGCCAGCTATTCCGATGCCAATTATACCAAGTATAAAGACTTGGGAGACGTGACGCCTGCACACAGTGAAATCAGAGCATGGTGTCTCCTCACCAACATATCAGATTAGTGTTTTCTTCCATCTGCTTGGCTTCATCCATAATTGATCCAGAGAGTTGGAGGCTGACAATCACACTAATGAGAATGGCTGGGCCTGTGAGAGCAGAGCTCGGGTTTAACTGGAGGACATCAGCCATGCATGCCTTTGTTTCACTGGAGCCTCTTCCTATTAGTTATTATACAGTAGATTTTAAGTGGTTGGATTATTTTTTAGAGAGGTATTGATAGTTTTTTTGTTCGAAATACCATCATTTCTGTGTTAGCTAATACTAATAGTATACCAATACCAGTGTTTTGTATTGTCTTAGCTGTCTAGCTATGCTGTACTGTATATCTGGTGTTGTGTTTACCTACCTAGCTATATACTGTATCTGATGTTGTGTTTATAGCTACCTAGCTATATATCTGATGTTGTGTTTATAGCTACCTAGCTATATATCTGATGTTGTGTTTATAGCTACCTAGCTATATATCTGATGTTGTGTTTATAGCTACCTAGCTATATACTGTATCTGATGTTGTGTTTATAGCTACCTAGCTATATATCTGATGTTGTGTTTATAGCTACCTCGCTATAAACGGTCGCAACGGTTATAAAACCATTGCAACGGCTGTCGTGGCCGAGGATTGCTTTCACTGGCTCTCAAAAAAGGTCTGATACATTACCGATGCAGCAATAGGATATCGGGAGAACTCTAATTATTATTGTTTTTCTACTCAACATGTTTGTTTGATGAATGGCACAAACTACACCGACAAAGGTGCTGTTCAACAGTCTCATACCATAGATGCAGCTGTCTGAAATTCAGTGACATGACACATCGCTGTGTGTGTGTGTGTGTGTGTGTGTGTGTGTGTGTGTGTGTGTGTGTGTGTGTGTGTGCGTGTGCGCGTGTGCGTGTGCGTGTGTGTGGTCGTGCACGCACAGGTCCTAGCTTCCATAAAGAACCAGATAGAAGGTGTGTGTGTGAGCAGGAAGGATTTCCCAGAGATGATCACAGCAGCACAGCACTGGCTGCTGGCTAGAGAGACCTCTGCTGGAGCACATGGTGAGTTGCTGGAAATAGTCTGTTTCGGCCGCTAGTTCAGATTTTACATATTCGTATACCTTTAAGCTTCATTCCTGTATCACCAACCAACCAAATACCGAAAATAGCTGCTATACAATTTACAGTACAGTTACATTAAATATAGTGTCTCTGCTACTAAACAGAAATAGCACAAAATAAAACCATAATATTGGGATAATTAATTATGCATTATTAGTATAACTTAGGTAAAACTTCTGTCTAACAACAACCAATACTTTATAATTAAGACTTATTGGGTTTTAGACTGTTGTATTATTCTGTGGTTTTGTCGAGGCCTACACCAAGGTTTTACATTGATCTTGTTTGGAGAAAGAATTTGCAAATGAAACGTTGACTTCATACTGTTGTGATTGACTATTGAATAGGATCACTTGTTTTCCTATTTCTGACTTTATTATTAATTATTCTCTGAATGAGAATCATCGTTACTCTGCACATAGGTTTTTTAAGTTTTTACAAATAGAAATACATTGTTTTGTCTCCTTCGTTCTCACTGCTACAGATGAAAAAAAGCATCTACAGAACTATCTGTCTGGTTCTTATAAATTCTACTTTATCTTGCATTGATCAAGTAGAATCGCTGATGCTGAACAAGACTGCTAGACTTTGTAGAGTTTTACAATACACTACACTTACAATAATAAAAAAGGCTGGATTTACTAAGTAGGCTAAATAATTGAATTGGGATGAATAGAATCTTTATTCTTTTGATACTTGAGTGCCTTGTTTATTGATTGAGACTTATGTTTATAGGAAAAAAGAGAGACCCACATACCATATGCACTCGCAAGATGCTTTTGACATTTTTATGTCAATACATATAGTTAGGGAATTTAAACAGATATTTTACCAATCTGGGAACTAAATCGTTACCAAGATATGTCTTCCCCAATGTGTTTCTAATGATGTCTAATAACATGCTGACTAAAATGTTTAAATTCAGCACCTGCGGAAAACCTCATAAAAATACAGGTCATAGTCTGGGTATTAGTTACAACTTATGGAAGGCAAAACATGCAAAAAGTCACCATGCTTTAGCATGTGATATGTCTAACTAGGGGGGTTTCATGACGCTAAATCCATTCCAGTCATTAGTTTAGCAAAAAAAAAAAAAAAAAACACACACTCATTGGGCTGAACATGGCCATAGTGCTTGCCCAATTGATAACGGGTATGGCTGTTTTTAGGAGTTGTTGTCTGAGGAAGAAGTAATGCTTGGGATGGATTTAGCGTCATGAAAAAAACCCTAGTTAGGCATATCACATGCTACATAAAGCATGATGACATTTCACATGTTTTGTAGGTTGTAAATAGTACCCCGACTTTGACCTGTTTTTTATGAGGTTTCCCACAGGAGTTGAATTTCAACATTTTAGTACATGTTATCAGACACCATTAGAAACACATTGGTGAAGAAATTTAGTTCCTTGGTTTTCACAACTTTCCATAACTAATATATTTATATCTTCTTTCAGACAAAAGCCTGGGCCATCTCAGAGGTTCCGGCCACG
Organism: Benthosema pterotum; assembly: GCA_039105355.1. Lineage (NCBI taxonomy): Eukaryota > Metazoa > Chordata > Actinopteri > Myctophiformes > Myctophidae > Benthosema > Benthosema pterotum. The sequence goes on along the minus strand of CM076973.1, from coordinate 32,799,790 downwards.
GGGAAGGGGCGTCGATGATGTTGCAGAGTTCACCACCGCCGCCACAACCCAAAACCATCTCTCTGGCTCGCACCGACGTCTTCGCCACCGTCCTCTTCTCAGAGTTCCTTAAGGAGCTGGCGGCCATCGCTCAGGAACACTCCATCTTATCCTACATTCCAATGGAGGAGTGATGGCATCCCTCAGGGCTGTGCCATGGCCCCCCCTTTGATACAAAAAACATTTTAAAATAACTATTTCTAGACTTTTTGTCTTGCCGTTTGATTCAGCAAAACTTTGGGATTACATTGTCCGTCTCGTATGATGTCTGGAAAATGTGTGGCCTGCAACGTCATTGGTGCAGGAGCTCCTGGTCGTCATTATCGTGACGACAGTGGCAGCCACATTGCATTACCACATTGACACCGAAGTAAACTGACCCATGGTGTGACTGGTTAGTGATCTCACTAGTAATGATTGACTTAAGTTAGTCTGGCCTCAATCTGACTGTCTCTGATCCATCCAGGGATGTCCGTTTTTAGTGGACAGGATTTGTGTTGGTTGAAACCAGGTGTTTTGACTAGTCTTGGATTGCTTTGATCTGGATACAATCAAGACGTCACTAATTCGTCCCAGTCCTGACCGTGTTGTTTGCTGGGTGGACTATGGATAGGTGTTAGTGTCCACATGGAGTCAACAACATCCACATTCCCTTGTCGTCAACATGGTACACAAAAGGGTATGTAATTAGTGTCAGCCTCATCTGCATCTTCTATTTTCCGGCACTACTTGATGAAGAATGAATCCTTGGGTATCAGTTTGTTTCTACAGCTATTTTTTTAGGTTACCTTTTAAACGAAAGAGAAAGTATATATAATATATTTTTCCAAGATAATCAGTGGGCCTTAGCAGAGTACATATTTTAGCCTAAATTAATTTTTAACTGCAATACTGTTGGATTGTTTATTATTGGCACTTGCCTCGTGTAGACAAAAAGCACAACGTTCCAGATATTCAGCATCGAGAATGCATATCTGTGACATTCGAATGAACCAGCAAATAAATATTTTTGAACGCAGCCGAATTCGAATTCGACATAGGTCGATACTAAACCAAAGACACCAATGGAACCTTGGAACTGTCGGAAGTTCAAAAGAATATCTGAGTCATCTTTTTTCCCCCGTCATCTGTCCTAATCAGTTTTGACTGTTCCCTTCAAAATACCAGGCGTTCTGCCTTCCTGTCTGAATGTCTTCTACAACAACCAGCTGCGACTATCACGTCCAAAACTCAAATATGGTACTACGATATACTGTATTGGTACTAGGATATGTAACACTAATAGCACATAAGGCAGTTCTACCGTTATGTAATACTAGTGAATATTCTGTGGCCTTTCTCCAGTGCTGCCTTTTAGATGCCACAAGACAAGTGGTTCTCCAAAGAAAGATGTTAACTAATTTTGCTGGCAGCCCTTTCAAGGACCACCGGGGGTCCCCCGTGCTCAACAGAGCAGTCGTGTGGACAGACAGTGTTCCCATGGTGTTTGTCTGTGAGGATTGAGACTTTGAAAGTGCAACACAATCTGTATTCTGACGCTATGTTAACACTAAAGTTCTTATTGGAGTAATGTTTGCACAGGTGGCGTTTTCACTTCGCACAGGGAGACACATTAAAGGTAGTTTTCCTTTCTTTTTTTTTTTTTAGATTTGTTTTGTTATTGTTTGGTTAAGTGAGATGTCTACATTCTGATAATATTCAGAATGAATAGAAAAGGTACATTTTCAGGTGGGTTGCCAGTTTCATCCAGTCAGGAGAGAGTATAGCCGCAATGCAATTCTAGATTCTTTTATAATTGGGCTGAATCTAGAGTTGACCATAACAAGAATTTTCATCTGTGATTTGCTTGTATTAAACAACGTTAAACTCACCAACATCGCAGCTATATGGAAAGGTTGAATTATCCTCTCTCTATCTGCAAAGTATAATCATACAAGCAAATTGCAGATGAAAATTCTTGTTATGGGAGAGTCGATGGACCGAATTGCAACTCTAGATTCATCCCAATTCTAAAAGAATCTAGAGTTGCGTTGCGGCTAGAGAGAGTAGTACTCTGTTATCGGCTTCAACTGTATAGTTCTTCATTTCTATTTGGGTTTGATCAAATTTGTTCCTCACTTACAATTCCACTTGTTCCTATTTATTCTTAACCTTTTTTTGACCCAAGGTCTACTTTTGAGTATCCAACCCCTCTGGAGTCTACCAGTCCAATGTCAAAATTTTGTTGCACGCACACAGACACACACACAGCCTGACTGCCAGTCAGCTACAAGTTGCATATTTAGGCAGAAAATACTGTTGAAATACTGTTGGCACAACTAACAGGGTAGAGGATTAGGTTGAGTAAATCTCAAATTGGGATCCTTGCCTGAAAAAAAGCCTTTGTAATCATTACTATCAGAATATAGATGCATTTATCACTTAATCAACAACATCACACACAGGAAGTGACAGCACCTTTCGTTTTTCACGCATTGACAATGTACACGTACCTGTTAAATCACTCTTTTTTTGTGCAGAATGAAAATCATATTTATTGTGTCTTTAAGGTTCTTATCACGTCATGAAATGAGGTTTTAAGAGATTTTTTTTCATGTTGTGGATATGACTTTGTATATGACTTGTTCAGAACCGTACCTCAGGAGTGTCTAATCTGAATGTAGGCTACACAGCTTTTCTACTACAGCCTTTTTAATGAACATGTTTTTCCCACAATGCATCACGGGTAGAATCACAGACATCACATGTCGCAAACAGAATGTTTATTAGTGTTTGTACTATTTCACCTTCATTTAGTACTGTTTGTTTGTAACACATCAGTGGTTCTCAAACAGTGGAGTCGGAAGTGAGTTTTATCCACACTGCTAATAATTTGTAGAACAAAAATATTCCATACATTAAAAAACAAACAAAAAACCCACCTTGTACGATTGTAGTTGAAAATAAGAAATAAAAAAAAAAAAAACATGTCCAGTCTTCGAGGACCTTTATCCCTGGGTAATAAGACAAATATGCCTCAAAACATTATATAGTACTTGCCTTCTATAACTAAAATGAACAGATACAAATACCTTAATTATTTCATTTCTTTTGTAAAACGATTCTAATTTAACTTAATACTTTTTAAATGTAATATGAGCATCAAAGCAGTATTTTAACTAGTTCCATTAGCTATGTGTTCTGTATATTCCCTAGGGCTGGTACCACTCCTAGACGTATGACATCATCAACATACGACAGTATCAGTCCCTATTGAGTGAAAGACACTATTTATGAGAGAAATAAAACATTGAAGGTGTTTATTATCTTTATGCTTTAGTTAAGTTAGGCAAGTATAGTATTAGCCAGGGATCCAGTGTTTTAATTCATAATTCAAATGTCTGAAATGTATCTTTTGGTGTCTTGAGCTCAGCCGTTTGGGAACCACAGATGTGTATTATACACACTATGTAAACACACATTTCAAGGAAGTTTAGCACTCTATGCAATGTTTTTTTTTTTTATATATATATTTCAGGTATTTCACTAGAGGTTGCATTATTTCCTGACAGACACGGGGTATTTATGTAGGGTATTTAAAGGGGTATACATTTTTTTTCTTTTCGAGAAAGTTTCTATTGCCATATTTTTGGTAAGGTTGTGCTAAAGATGAAAGATTTTTTCCATCACTGTCCTTTTGTAATAGAGAGCATTTAAACCTTTGTACTACATGTTGTTCGCTACTGTATGTTCAGATCTAAAGCAGTGTCTGTGCATCTCACATTTCTTTTTTGTTTTTGTTTTTTTGAGCGTTACAGACTGCTTTTTGTTGCCTTTTATTTCAGTCCAGACTGGACTGAATGAGGGTTTTCTGTCAAGTACATGTTGTTACATGAAGCGGTACAGTTGTATTCCTGTCCATTCCTCTGTCACAGCAGTTTGCTAGGATTAAATACTAGGGATGCACTGATGTATGGTAACGGCTGTACATCAGTATTGGGTGATATTTGCCGTTATCGGTCGGTACCGTTAAAATAAATTGACCTGAACGGATGGCAGTAGCCGATATTTATCTCTTGATGATAAATAAATCTACATTTTGTGTAAGCTAGGTTGGTTAAAGGCTAAGACCACTTTTTTGTGTGTTTACCACAATCTAAAACCTTGCCATGATGTAATTCCAAATGTGGACAAGAAATTGGAAAACAATGTGATTGCGATTTCGAAATTGATAATTAAAATCAAAATATTCTCCTCATTAACTTACATTGTATGTGAAAACAGCTCTCAAAGTCCCTCTTTTATTATAGAAACAAAGTTGATTCAGACATTGGAGCATCACAAAAACTGTTAATATTTTTAATGAACTCAGTTATGTTATGTTGATGCTCTATATTGTCTGAGCAACTCTGTGTTTGTTTACCTACTAAATGAGTGACTGAGAGCTGTTCTACTGTACAGTGTAAGTCAATGAGGCACATGTTTTGAATTATCAATTTCTAATTACTGTAACATTATTTTATTATTTCTTGTCCACTTTTAGAATTAAATCATGGCGATGTAATCACACAAAAAAAAAATAAGACTATGGACATATTGAAGAATTTCTTGTACTTGTTCAACCAGGAAATAAAAACAACAAAACACTGAATAAACATGTATCGATATCAGTATCAGCTATCGGCTCAATTTTAAACATTAATATTGGTATCGGACAATAATCTCTATCCCTGCATCCCTGTTAAATACCTATAATTTAAAGCATCAGATTTCTTTCTATGTTTTAGAACTTATGCACAGGAATGAATTAAACAATCCTGCAACTACTTGTGAAGTTTGCGCTTTTTTATTTTTTAGATTTAATTACATTTCAAGTCACATTCTGGGCTGTTTGGTGGTGTTTTTCCCTTCAGTCGGTTCCCCTGGAAAAGAAAAATTAAATATTCATGCCTGCAGGTGATTAGTAAATTAAGACTTGTCTTTAGAGGTCATCCAATATAAAAATGTCAAGGCTTTAAATGTTCTTTATGCTTTGACAATGGGGACACACACACACACACACACACACACACACACACACACACACACACACACACACACACACACACACACACACACACACACACGTTTCTGTACTGTTGTGCAAGCCTGTACTGATATGAACCGGTGCATACACACTTCCTTCTCAGATACATGATACAACACTGTGTGTGTTGTTGCGTCACAGCAGTGTTGTCTGGCAATGTGCTTTATGAAAAGCAGCTCCAAATTGGCATGCAGGATGGAGGAAGCCACATTTCAGGACAAGTTTTGCCACTATTGTTTATTCCAAAGATACGGTTACAACCTGTTCTCACACATCATAGCTAGGCTCACATTTCCATCCCTGCATTGGCGATTTTAGGAAGGTTCCAGGGTGTCACTTGTCAGTTGTAACTTCACTGGCATGTCGTGTCAGTGTAAACAAATCACATAGGGCCCTATTTTGGCCACTCAAAACAGCTTTGCCACACCTCCAAGTTTTGACTTAAGACTTAAGACCTGATAGTTAAGACAATCAAAAGCCCATAGTGTCTCGAAAAAACAACTACCATTTTCATATCAGGGCTCAATATTATTCTGCATTTTAGACCCAGAGGGCCACCATTTGATTTTAGTTTCTCTGACCCAAACTAAGGATTTTCAAGTTTTATTGTCCACAATTTAGGAGAGAGAAACCGGCAAATTTCTGGTGAAATTTAACTCTTGAGAGTGTAAATTGAAACCAAATGGACGGGCAAGGGTCTATTTGGTTTCACTCTCAACACTCAAGAGTTACAGGTCTAGTTCTCAAAAACAACTCTGGTCATGGCCATGCAGCACTTCTACATATGCTGATGCATTTCAATGGGAGTAGTAAATGGTGCATTTATATAGCGTCTTTATCCACCCACTAACTGGAAGAAACCATGCAAGGCACAACCAGCACATCATGAGCAATTTAGGGTTCAGTGTCTTCGGCATGTAGACAGGAGGAGCCGGGATTCAAACTGCCAACATACAGACCAATGGATGACCTGCTCTGGTGTTCACTGTTGCCCTAACAGATTATTCCAAGAAAAAACACTGTCAGAATTCAATTTCAACACTTAATAGTTGTTTTCCTCTGACGACTGGTCCCTGTGGTCTTGGCTTGGGAGGGACTGTACTGTGTGTTCTGTGGTAATTGAGTGAACAACAATAAAAAGCCTCCGGCAGACTTTATCCACGTAAGCCTTTGCTCAAATCTAGGTCTGTCTAGTGTGGAGAAAAGAGGAGATCCGTGCGAAAAGCTCTTTATATTGAGCAGCTAGTCACCTGCAGTGTTTTCAAAGTTGTATATTTTTCATTTTAGTTTAGTTTTAGTTAGTTTTTGACATTTTATATATTTTTTTCTAATTCAGTTAGTTTTAGTTCTTAGAGCGGGTTGGCTAGTTTTTACTTAGTTTTTATTTTGGTGATTTAGTCAAAAATACCTAGTTTTAGTTTAGCTATAGTTTTAGGTATTTTATTTTTTGTGCTTGTCAGGTATAGGATTAAAAAATATCAGAGTATAATAAAAAAGTATTTGTGTGGTGCCTCCATGAATGTGCCAAAATTTAAAAGGGTTGGTATTCAAGCCTTGCTTTGAGTTTCTTAGACCGGTTTTACACTGGCAGCCAAATCTAGCCTGAATCAGACCTGAGCCCCAAAAGCATGTACAGTAACTACATGCTTCTAAAATATAGGCCTGTTCTGTATAATTGAAATCACTCTTCAAACTGAAATTCATTATGCAAACACACTTATGAAGTCTTGCTTTGCCTCAGGGCTACATAAATAGTTAATCTTTTATTTTTATTAGACCCAGACTAGTACCAAAACATAACCCTTTACTGAATACGTGACCAGCATGAATCCAAACCCTATTTCATGATTCAAACACTTAGCACTTACAACGATAATCAACCATAATAAACATTCCTCGCATTCACCCTATGCATTCATACTTAGTTATGTTTAAATCAGATGATAATATGATCTAAAAAAAAGTGCATAATTAAACTCTACAGTTAGAATTACATATTTTACATGACATAGACATGGGATGTCTTTAATCTGCAGTGATGTTGGGCAACATTACTTAGGAGAGTAATATCTTTACTTTACATATGGCCCCAAAAGTAATATTACTTCCCATTTTTGTCATCGTTTTGACAAAACATTCAGGAATGCATTGTCTTCACTCTAGTCTACTGGAACTCTTGTCCACTAGTCCCCCTCCTGGAATTTTAGTATTTTGTTTGACGAAATTGTCATTAGATTGAGTCATCATACTTTAGTTTGCATCTTTTTTTTTTTTAATTTTTTGGAAAAGGGTAGTTGACAAACAATTCTAGTTTTAATTGACTAGAACAGTGTTTCTCAACTCTTTTTTTCCCGGCCCAAGGCACACTTTTCATAGCCCCTAAACGTCACACCTAGATATACTGTGTGTATGTATATATAAATAGTCACTAGAACACTGCTATCATGGAACCAATGTTCAGTGTTGATAAACTGTAAACATGTGCCAGTGTATAAAAGACACACACTCTGGCATTTTATAAAAGACAGACACTCTGGCATTTAAACTATGAATTATGCTGTGAAAATACAGCCACATGCTGTACCTGCGCTAACCACAAGAGGGAGCTCATGGATCACTGTCAGGCCTCAGAGCTGTAGATTCTACAACGGAGACAGGTTCTGTGGTCTCTTGTAGCTATAGAAGGTTCCTCATTCCCAGGATAATCTAAAATGTCAGTTACTTTATGTATTGATAGATCAAGATTCAGAAACTAATCTGAGTCAGTGTAAACTATAAATCTCTCATCTCATCCTGGTATGGTCTACATTACAACATCCATCCACGGAAAACGTGTGATTACCACTCTAAGCCTAATTTATAACAGTAAAAACAGTGTTGCTTGCCATTAAGAACAGATCTTTTCCTTCTCAATACTATGGTATTGGGCACAACCCCCCCCCCCCCCCACCCCCCACCACCAGTGCAAAACACACAAAAGACAGTAGGTTGAACTGGAGGCATCTCTTTACTTCAGGAAGAAGTCAGTAATAAAACCAATCAGGCAGTAACAATACATTAACTTCACATATTGACCTCAACCATAACAGACAAAAAGATGATCCCCACAGACCTTACATACTCCATTAAACAAGTGGTTCTAAAAAACAAAAACAAAAATAAAATCCTCCCTTGCATTGCCAGTCATTCACCACAAAAAGTAGCACATACAAGATCAGTATGTATTGCACTACACTTGCAGATCTGACTCAGATTTGTTTTGAAGCATAACTGCCAGGCAAACCAAGATTACATCGAGCCATACCACTCATTGGAAATCAGCTTGAGAGTAGATGAAGTTCTCAGTGCGATTGTCCTACTCGGTGAGGGAGGGACGACCACATCAAAATGTAGAGATTCCTCAAGTGCGCTTCTTAACAGTTGTTCATTTTTTACTTTGGGCAAGTAGCTAAAAACAATATATATTAAAACCGTGAATAAGAACAATCAACGTCTTTAGCTTTTTGTTTGATCAGCACAGATGGCAGATACAGCAGTACATACCATTATCAACACACATTGTCCAAGAAGGGGAACATTCAGATAAACATAGTTTTCTCCGCTCTGAGTTAACCCTAATTTATAACTCCAGTAAAAACAGTGTTGCTTTCTGCCAAGAACACATCTAAAACCTGCATTGGCTCAAGGCACACCTCTGCGTGATTAAGCAGCTTAGAAGAGCAAAATAGGGCTATTTTTCAACATATGCTCCATTGTACTATGCGATTGCGTGCCAACACCCGATCCACAAGCTCACGTGTAGTCTTGTAGATCGGCATGCAACATAGGCCTACGACAAAGTACAAGATCGAACTCAAGAACAGGTTTCGTCTCAACATCGCAAATCTCCGGTCCAAGCAAGGCTTTTCTTTCTTTATTTTCCCCCCCATTTAGTCTTTGTACTCTGTGTACTTCTTGGCGGATCCTTGCACCTTGCTGGCAGGGTACTTCAGCCGGTTGAGGGCCATCTTGCGCAGGACGGCCTGTGGCAGGTCCACGCGACACTTCTCCGCAAGCTCCACCAGGTAGATGAGGACGTCGCTCAGCTCCTGGGCCAGCTGCTCGCGCTCGCCGTCCGTCCAGCCGGGCAGGCCCTCGGCCACCTCGCCGCGCCACTGGAAGAGCTCTGAGACCTCGCCCACCTCGCCCACCATGGCCAGCAGCAGGTTGCGGGGCTGGTGGAACTGGTTCCAGTCGCGCTCGTCTGTGAACTCGGCCTGCAGCCGCCGGATGTCCTCCAGCGTGGGCTGGCCGGTGAAGGTGAATCGTTGGGCAGGTTTGGTTCCATTCTACACACACATTAGAGGGAAGGAGGAACCTCAATTCAGTGGCTGGGCCAAATTGGGCAGACTCAAATATCACAATGCAATTTAAAGGATAACCTTTTTTCCCCCAAACAAAGTTAATGTTATATGTTATTAGAGAAAGTAAAAGATGCGTTTTTCTCCTTCTTTCGCTGTTCTCTTTAGTTTTGGAGTTTTCTTCTCTTAACACATTTTTTTAATCAAACAAAACACGCAACATATAAAACCATGAAATGCTCTCATTTTGTCCCAATATCATATACTACTTCTCAGTCCTGCCATATCTATGATCTAAGGCCATGATCTAAGCTATATTGTTAAATGAATAGTAAATACCTCAGTTCCGTTCACTGTATGCTGTTTGTTGGGACTTTCCTCCGTGGTGTGGTTGTTGTTGTTGTTGTTGTTGGAGGGACTGTCACTTGACAACACGCCGTTCACAGCGTGGACATCTTTACCGTTCATCGCCATCCTGTTCCGTTGATGTTAACACTTTAAAAAGAACGAAAATCTTAAAAGTAGCAGTGAAAACCTGCTGTAAGACTTACAAAGTAAACAACAACAACGATTTCCAAGATCACCACGCGATGAAGTCCCGCCACGACGAGTCCAGAGAAGGAAATGACGTACCCGGCGTAGGACTTCTTCTTCTTTGGGGTTAATGGCGGGTTGCAACCAATAGCTTTACCCGGCGTAGTGTTGCCATGTATGCTTCTTATAAGCGACTGTAAAGCTGCTTACAGTTTTTTGGTAGTTGAAAGTTGTTTGTTGTTTGGGTGCTAAATTAACATTATAAAGGGTTTTAAACCCCGGTTTATTACTATTTATTTGTATTTTTCCACATTTTCAACACCCACAAATGACAGTAATGTATCTGTCTGCCTCCCTGTAAAACATGATGGATGGATTGATTGATTGATTGATTGATTGATTGATTGATTGATTGATTGATTGATTGATTGATTGAAATATGTATTGGATTGAACAGTTTCTACTTATTTACAAGTTGGCCCACCATGTTAATTTCATCAATACATTTAGAAACCTACAATTACAAATATTCACTAATAGCCTATGTATAGCCAAAATCAGGGAATCATCATGGTGGAGGTAAAAAGTAGAAAGGGTGCTTACGAGTCCATGCTATTTGGAGCTTGTTTTCACATACCGGCTGGGTCGCTCGTTTCTCTCATACAATCTGGCAACGCTGCTGGTGACGTTTTGACAGAGGATGCTCTGGTTCATGCTGGTCTTTGTAGTTCTGTTTGGGGACGTTGCATCACTGAGCTCGCCCCAACAAACTGCATCCCCCATAATCCTCCACGACACCAACCACTGTGTCGTCGGCAACATGGCAGCATCCTCTGGTGTCCTGCTTCTCTCAAACATCAACAAACCCAAGATGTTTTATCATATAACTACCTTCAATAAATATAAAGCACACAGTCTGTGCGTCATCAGGCTAATAGGCACGTCCGTTCCACGATGCAAAAGTCAACCACAGCTGAAAAGAAAAAGGTACAGTACTATAATACAGTACAGTACAGTATTCTAATGTTGACTATAGGCTACACAGTCTGTCATTTCAAAGTGAACTTGCCTATACATTAATGCAACCTTTTTGATACCAGGGCTATTTATTCATCATTTAAACCACGGACCACCATTTGATGACATTTTAGCCCCACAGACCTAAAACTAAAGACTAAAGACAGTTCCAGGCTAGATTTGGGGAAAATAAAAATCCACCATAGACATGTTATGAGCTACTTTCTGTCAATAAATTCTCTGCACATGATTAAGTGCTGGAGTACGTACATTGTGACTGATATAGTTAATTGTGCAAATGCTCTAATAGTTACCTTTTTCTGTTGTCTTTTCCTGTATAATGGGATGTTCACTATCAAAAATATATGATCTATTATAGATCAACTATTTTTGAATTGAAATCCTGAATTCTCTTTTGAATATGACATTATTCAGACTGAAGTCCCTCTCCACCACAACAGTTTCTGGGATGGGCGTTATCAAAGGGGCAGTCTGGTGATTGGTTCATTCATATCAACAATCAGAATATTGGGAAAGCAGACAACATTGTTGTCATTAATGTGGCTAATGTTCTAGTCTGGTTGCAAACCAAACAAACGGGAGTGTTGCTAGCATGTGAACAAAAGCAGTAAAATATGTCGGATTATGACGTTTATAATACTTTTGTCCCTCAAATGAACAGTTACTGTAGCTAGTTTTGAAGTAGGACACACACACACACACACACACACACACACACACACACACACACACACACACACTATGTGGCGGGAAAGTAATGGGTTTTTACTTTTGAGGCTTTGTGCCAAGTACGACCCCTTTAATGTTGAACGTACAGTACATGAGTAATGCTGTAATGACTTAACACTGTCCCGTCTCAGACAGTATCACTGCTGGCTCACTGTGTTGACTGTGTGCATGTGTTTTTGTGTTTGTATTTGTATTGTAGTGCTGCCCAGGAGCTGGTCAGTGTGGTGGGTTTGGAGATCCATGCTCAGATCCAGTCCAGCACAAAACTCTTCTCAGGGTCTCCGGTTCGATTCATGGCACCACCTAATTCCCTGGTGTCCTTTTTTGATGCGTCATTGCCTGGCACCTTACCGGTAAGTTTGTTTACAGAACAGAACTGTTTAAACCAGTTTTCAACAGGTGGTCTGGGGACCACCAGTGGTCCCTGGGAAGATTCCAAGTGGTCCCCAGGCTAAATGTTGGAAAGTTGGTTAGCCAGATGTAACTCTTTGAGAACGTAAAAATGAAACCAAGTGGACAATCTGAATTAGTCTACACAACTAAAGAATGTAGAAGATTAATGGTCATTTTAATTTGAAGGTTTGACTGTTTTGTTGTTCTCTGAAATCCAGCCTGGAATTGTAGACAAAAGCAAAATAAATCTTTAGTTTTAGGGTCTGTGGGGCTGTAATGTCATGAAATAGTGGTCCGTGGCTCAAATTCTGAATAAATAGTGGGCCCTGGTATGAAAAAGGTTGAAAACCACTGTGACTGGTTTAACACAAAGAACAATTACAGTTTTTGTTGCCTAGGTCTGGGATGTACAGTACAGTACAGAATTGTTTTTTTTTTAGCCTGTACTGGAGTAGGAGTGATGTACGGTAACTCAATCAATCAATCAATCAATCAATCAATCAATCAATCAATCAATCAATCAATCAATCAATCAATCAATCAATCAATCAATCAAAACTTAATTTTTGTAACCCATACAGCAGTTTCATACAGCACGTACAACCCAGTATGCTTCACAGATTCTTACATTATAAGACAATGGTAACACATTTGATGCAACTAGCAATTATTCTATTGTTTATGTTTTTGATTAAACAAATAATCAAGACGTGTTTTTAATGTAGCTTCTGTGTAATTTCTTGGGGTCATTTGTCAAGTAAATAATAAATCCATCTTATCCAGTGCCGGATTTCCAGTTGCACAGAGATAGCCGGTAATTCAATTCAATTTCAAGTCAAACCCTGGCGTGGCACAGCCACGCCAGTAGATCAGGTAGATCTGATTCGATCTCACCAACGTGTCCTCCTCCCCGGCCCCTCCCCCACCTCTCCACTGCTGTGCTACACCACATCATTTGAAGTGAAGCCCACACTGAAAGGTTCCCTCTCACTTCTAGGCCAGCCGTGGATAACCATTTAGTCGAGGCTTTCCAGTTTTGTCGCAACGCAGACAAAAATTAAAGCCTGGGTTAAGGCTGAATCACAACAAAAACGATTTACATTTGAAAGTCAGAATCTCTCAGAATCAAAAAAACATTTCTGTACCAAGATCACTCAGTACAGGAATAATACGCACCATTTCTTATCCTCACAGCAGATCACATAACGTGCTGCTGTGTTTGCGCATTGTCATGTTTTCGAAATCTCTGTGGATGATTGTAATCTGTGGGTCTCTGATGGCTTGGTACAACAGACAGAGTGTTAAAGGTAATAGAGACAACTTTTTAGCCCAAAATCAAAATAGATATATAGCTACATTTTTGCCTTTCACCCCTCTACGTTGCTTCTACTTTGATGCTGCAAATGTTTCCCTGCAGACAGACACTTGCTTTGTCCTGCAGGTGGTCCAGAACTTTGTTGACATCAACAAATCATGAAAACACAAAATTTGTCAGGCTCAGTGCAGGCGTGGCTAATGTGGGGAAGAGGGGTTGTGTGGGGTGAGGGTGGAGGTGTGGTGGAGTTAGATTCTTTTTTTTAATAAATCTGTTTAGAAACACTGTTTGTACACACTAATGTTGCCTGTATTACCTTTAAGAATTGTATCTTGTTTTTTCACTTTGTTTTGTATGCAGTGGGTGTGTATTATGTGTTCTCTCAGACACATGGTATGTTATGTTATGTCTCCATCCGTGTCCTCAGGTCCTGAACAGGAGGTGTGTGGAGGCGGCGGTCATGACAGCGCTGGCTCTCAACTGCACCATCAACAGGAAGTCACTGTTTGACAGAAAGCACTATTTCTATGCCGACCTACCCGTGAGTAGCCCACAGTCCTTATCTGTGTGATTGGTGAGTTTACGCCGAAGTATGCGTGCTCCATCGCAGAAGCCCAAGAATAGTTAAAGGTAATAGAGACAACTTTAGTGTGTACAAACACTGTGTTTCTCTTCTAAACAGATTTGCTTAAAACAGATTCTAACTCCACCTTACTTCCACTCTATTGGCTCATTATGAATCTGCTGGAGACTGCTGTGCTGTGATTGCCCCCCCCCCCCCCCCCCCCACAAAGTTTGTTGACAACAACAATTGTCTGGAGCGTCTATAAGACGAAGCAAGTGTCTGTCTGTAGGGAAGCAGCTGCAGCATCAAAGTAGAAGCAACATAGAGGGGAAAAAGCAAAAAAAAAAGTTGCTATATTACCTTTAAAGGTTCCCAGATTATAGGCTAAACTCACCAACTCAGCCTTTTTCGTTTTTCATGCTTGGAACAATCATTTTTGATTGCCACCACGGTTCGCTTGGCTTCACTTCATAATCATTGATTATACTGTCCCACGATGTCCTAACAATATAACGTTACGATTGTGTGAATTAAATCAGGGCCAGGCTCAGTCTGAAGATCAATACTTCCATTTCATCAGCAGTCTGATAGACACTTCTGGTTGTGGTTCTTAAAGCTTCATGCGGAAAAAAAAACTTTGTGGATTTTGAAACTGTGATATTGTTATGGTTGGGTGAAAAGTGAAATGTCATTATGTCCCAGACAATGTCCCAGACACTTTCCATGATAAAATGATAGCAGATCTAGAAATGTGTCAGTGCTACACACTTTCTACTGTAGATTAGAGCCCGACGATAGAATTTGTAATATGTGGCAAAATGATGCCAATGGTGTTGGAGAGTTAGACTGGTTACTTGTTGTAGTTTCTTGACAGCTTGACTGAATAAGTTGGAAAAAAGAAAGGACTTGAATAAAGACCTTTGGTTTAAGGAAGTACTATACTACCATCAATGCCACTGTACCGCTGCATAATCATATTCTCTTTGCAGCTGAAAACAAAACCTATTTCGGTTGCACATCGGTTATCGGTGGTTGTATACCTCTAACGTATCGGTCCCAAAATTTCATATCGGTCGGGCTCTACTCAAAATTTGTCATTGCTACACATACTTTGTACTTGCACTGTAGATGTATTTTCCTTTTGCTACTTTTGCGTTGAGTAGCAAAGTCCCATGTGAAGCGATCACTGCCTTTTCCCCGAGTTTGACCTCTTCTTTCTGATTCCGGGGGACAGCCGTGTGAGTGAGACGTCTGGAGAACATTATGCAAGCGCTATTGAGCCCTCCGTTGTCTCACACAGCAGCTGTGCTGCATCGTTGCGTTTTTGCCTTCGCCGTGAACCGTCCTTGTCCTCCCCCTCGTCTGAAGCACCAACGGCCCCATCCCTGTGTGTGTGTTCTAAACTGTGTAGCCAAAATGTCGCTGAAGCAGTGGAAACGAAATCTCCTCCTGCCCGTGTACAGACAAATGACACAGGAAGCCGTTAAAACAAAATGCCAGCGTGTTCCCGTGTATTGCCTCATTTCCTTCGGTGTGCTACCTCTGGATTTCATATTAGCCACAGGACATTGCTCTTTTCATAGCTTTGTTGGTATAGCTTGCATCCACTTCTCCTTTTATCCACATACTTTTAATGGTCAGAGCATGGTTAGGTCATGAAAAAACAAATTATTACACCATTGATGATGTAACCCTGAGAGTGTACAATTAGAACATTAGGGAATCTGCAGTCCATTTGGTTTTTATTTTGTACATCCAATAAAGTATCTCAGGCCAATCCAGTATATACTGTATGCCACACTGTTAACAGCTGGTGGTTTTGCATTTTGATGCCAGGAATGATCTTTTGAATCAATGTCAAAAGGCACTCGTCGTCTCCAAGGTACTGGATTGCATCTTGTCATTGACATATGGTGTATGGAGCCCAGATAGATTTGAGATGATGATGATAAAATTGGCTTTTCCACTCTCATATTTCCATTCAGCTAGTCGTCGAGTGTTTTGCCAGGAACAACTACCGCCTTGCTGTCGGTAATGCAGTGCTTCTTGCATGGTGAGGAGGCTTCACCTGCCCTGAGAGCCCCTGGGAAATGTCACCTACATTAATGTGACGTTTTGACACGTTGACTAGGAGGAGACGGCCGGAACACAACTCAACCTCCTGTAACCCCTACACAACCCACAACGTTCTTTTCAGGACTTCCACAGTTCATGAAAATAATCAATTATAATTATAAAAAAATGACAACAGCGATGCAGCATTGTGTGGTAAAGAATTGGTGCACGTTGCTGCTGTTAGTTCTGTGTGGCTACTGGCTAAACATGAATGAGCCCTTCACTAAGTCCCTCCCCAATCCGGCCTTGTGCAATAGGCACGTTAGAAGAGGAGAGCTTGACCATTAAAGCTTGACCTGGCTAGCAACAATTGCTATAGTATGTGGATTGGCATTGGACAGTGAGCAAACCCCACCCCAAATGGTGGGGTTTTGAGAAGGGCTCATTGCGTTGGCTATTGCTGGACAGTATCGTTCCAAAAGATGGAACATTCCTCTGCTCTCAGCAGTAGTTGCCTGGCTGTATGGACAAGTAACGCACTTCAGGGGTCCCACTGTGACTGGGCTGTTATTTTTGGGCAACACCACTGAAGGGCAAACTGTAAAATAGGGCTTTTTTGTGGTTATCATATTATATTAATGGGTTTTATAGATTATATACCGAATGAGTTGTGTTGTCGGAATATTGTCTGTCAGACTTTGTAGTCTGTACCGTACTGTATAACAAACATACTTACTGTACATGGGGACATAAACAGAGATGCACACAACCACGCTGCTCAAACAGTGCCGCTTTATGTCAACAGTATTGCAGCTGTCCGTGCTCAGACAGACATGGGGACATACAGTACAGACATACACCAAAAGTAAGTCACTCATGGGACCATTTGACAACTTAAGTTGACCAAGTGAAGTGAACGTCCCACATCTCTAACTGGAGCCTTGCTGTTCCGCATCTATATTCCTTGGTGGCTGTGGCAGTGTTCCATTCTGTGAATATTTACACATGTAATCCATTGTTTGCATGCTGTTCATTCCTGATCTAGTCAGCCATTTGCAGAGACTTTGGCTGCTTTGTTGTTGCACATTTTCCTGTGCTCAGTAAAGAGTGGTCCAATCCAGCGTTGCGTTAAACAACCTGATGATGATGAGCAGTCAGACGGAGCCACTTTGAATTTCAGGCTAATAACGGGAGACTTCCACATTAGCATTCCAGCATCTGAAATATAACCCACGTCTGTACAAATTAATCAACACCAAGGGCCATGGAGAAATTAATCCAGTCAAAACGTATATCCCCTGATCGTGTCGTGAAATATTGATATATCCATCTGATTACATTTCTGTGGCACGCGGAATTAAATGATTTATACGTCTCGCGCCTACTTTTCCGTTCCTTGTTTGAAGAGAGATGGCAGGCAGGGACACACGCATGTATTTTTTTTTTCTTTAATAACATGCCCCAGTGACTCCACACTAATCTACTGGCAAGAAGCACGTAATTACAATTTTCTTGAAATATTAAGTTTTCAAATAAACAGACACACGGGCCTGGATATATGGAATCCATGACGTTTATTTAATGAGTGTAATTAATCTCTTTGTGAGGCACGACGAGAGGTGTAAAGGATGGGATATCACTTACTCGGTGATGGGAGGCAGAAGCGTGGCTGAATTAGCACAACTTTATCACCGCTGCAGGCAGGCAGGTTGTCACGCACCTGGTTCTCAGTGTGCGCTAGTCCGGACAGGCATCCGGATAGACATTTCTACCTGACACTAAATTCCAAGAAATGTTCCATATCAACATGTCAGACCTAACATCACATCAGACCTAAAAGCCACATAGTGGCACGCTGTGAGCTTGTGTTTCGCAGAAAAGTATGTGCGTAATGTATGTGTCCGCAGTACACTGGATTTGTTTTACAGTTTGGATAGTGAAAGTGTGTAGGTGTAGCTGCGTGCCAAAGTTTTGAGATTTTTTTTATAGTAGATAAATTGTGTAGAATATCTACAGTCTGCTACAGCGTGGCCGCAATAAAACATAAATAATGTATGTCCATGTTGCTGTATCCGCATGTATAATAGAGACTAGTAGTGTAACAACCTAAGATAACTTAATAGTCATATTTACTGCATTTAGTGAAAGCTAGGAGATCTGTAGGCCTATAGTATTTATGAACAGGTCACTGAATGGTGTAATCAGAGATCAGCAGTATGCAGTTCACATAGCGGCATACACAATCACATTCATAAACATCCACACGTATATCTATACTGTGTACTCTGCATTGGTGAAGCAGCAACCCCCTCTTAGCACAGGGACAGTTACAGGTGTGTAGTTGGGTCTATATAGGGACAAATCTGGACATTGAAGTGTTTTATTAAGTGGACATTTGGGTAGGTTAAATTCCCTTTTCTGCTCCGCACAGATCCACACTGGACATTGTAACAAATTATGGCTCAATTTATCATCAAGAAAAACATGCTACAGTCCTTTTTTGCGATGGCTTCATCAAAACGCATCTCCTAACACCCTCTGGCCGATTGACCATATGAATTAAAGGGATAGGGATAGGGATACTCTCCATTAATGCAACTGTATTAATTGATGTCCAGAGTCCCACGGTGGGAGTTCTGCTCTGGTTTTGGTGAAAATATGGAGTGGTTCTGGTCATTTTGTGGGGGTCACTGGGGCTATGCAGTAAGTAAGTAAAGTAAGTAAATGAATCCAAAAAGCTAACGTCATTTGTATTGTTCTATATTAGTCAGGGCAGGATTGCAGAAAATGTGCTTTAAAGTGCTGAAGGCAAATAGTGTTAATTTAAGGGATATTAAGGCTCAGTTTGTCGCTGTCAGGCAGAGAGAGCCTTTGCATGTCTCTAAAACTGTTGCTTTTCAGGAAATGAGGGGCTAAAAAATGACACAGTTTCGGTGTCAGGCACGCCTAACTCGAGGCAAGTCAATAGACTCTACGGGAGCCAGGGCAGAGCCAGGAGGGGAAAGGAGTGCGTCGCCTACGTAGAAGCACTGCAGCGCGAGAGCTTATCGAACACTGTTAATTCCAGCCTCTATAGGGGGTATTTATGTGCAAACCTGCAAATATCATGACCAATGGCATTGAACGACCCAACAGAACAATGAACATCAATCATGATGTTCATGTGGGGAAAAATAGAACTACTAAAATACCCGCATTAGAAAAAGGACAAACTGCAGCAATGCAAACTGCATTGGACGGAGGGGGACCTCAAGGTGAAATGTAGGAAAGGGGGCATCTATGACAAAAATCAAGGATCTATATGCATCATGTCACAGAAATCAAGGTAGATGGATGTCCAATGTTTTTTGGTGTGGAATTCTACTTTTGCCAATGACCGCGGCAGTTGGGAAATTACCATAAATCAGTTGGCCCAACAGTTGCGGTTGGGAAATGATTTCACTACTCCCGCTTTCTTTTTTTGTTCCCAATCCCCATTGTGAATATTTAATCATTTGCAAATGATGTGATCGGACATGATTTATTCTGATCACGTGAATGGACTCGGGCGGAGTGTGACAACAGGTATTCATTCATGGGGAAAAAAGCATACGGTTTCTGCCCGACGACAGCAACGGTATGCAGGTCAGGTAACAATAAGCAGAATGTCAGACTGATCCAACCCATTCCCTCGCCCCCGCACTTTGCCATCGTCCTTTTAGTACGTCAATAAGTCTAAAAGTATAATTAATGTGTTTAGCCTGTTGCCACGTTGTTGCCTAGGCAACGCAATCAACGAGCAACAACTCTGGGAGGGAGGGAGGGAGGGAGGGGAGGTTCATGTGCATTGCTGGCTGTACCTCACGGCTGCAGGAGTGGATGAAATATTTAGATTCCTCGGCCTCTGTCTGTGAGTGCCTCATTTATACTCGAGTGGCGTGGCGTGTGCGTTATTGTTTCGTGCTGAAAATTAAGCTCATAGATAGTGATTGTTTTCAGAGTGACGCCAATGCTTTTCAGGTGGGTTCCAGCCTCAGTTAAATACTTTGGGCTACATTTTCGTCACCTGCTTAACCCCTTATGCCTAAACTTCTTTTCCTTGTTTTACTAACAAGAATAACATTTTAATAGCTAAAATGGCCAATACACAAGCTCACAAGCTGTCAATGTAGACTGGCTAGTTGAACTATTCTAAATTGTTCCAAAATAGTAAAAAAGGCAAAGAAGTTTAGGTATAAGGGGTTTAGCACGTAACAAAAATGAAGCCCATAGACTGTTAACACTTCCCCTGCGGAGTGTGAGTTACATGAGATTAATCATTGTAGAAAACTTTAATTGCCTTTCGCAAGATACCTTAGTATTGGGTGTTTAATTTGCTGTTGCATGCATATTCATCGATCCGTATTCAAAATCCGCACTATAACAGGCCAATGTGAAAAGGGTGCAGAAGATATATTTGTTCACCTAGTCGGAAAGTGTTTTACAGATTTCATGTAAATTGCACGTTGCGTTCATGATTAGATGCCTTTTGTTCAAAACACGGAAATCCTGAAAACTTTAAATGCAAATTATAGACAATTAGGATGGAATATTCCATTCCATGAAATAGGAATATCATATGATTGTAGAGATACCTACTGTGTAATGATTTTGAAGGATGTTGTGACGGAATCTGGAGGTGTAATATGAAATAATGTACAAAGATTGGCCTCTTGGTGGCGCTATAAAAGGAAGATGTGAAAAAGGTTTGTCATTGTCCTTCAGGGAGTGTGCATGCAACGTTTCATGCAGATCGGTGCATTTCTTGGTAGAATGTGAAAAGCTGCCTCCTGGTGGTGCTATAACATGCCGTTCTGAAATATTTGGGGCAGAGGTTCATCGTTGGCATCTAAGGAGAGTGTGTGCAAAGTTTGGCATTGCACGGGTTAACGATGCCGGAGATTAGCTGGTAAAAGATAAACGGATGGACGAACGGACACACACACGGACAGATGGAGTGCAAAACATACTCCCCAACCTTGCCTTTTGCCTGGTGGAGACAAAATCACAATCACTTGTTCAATGTTTGCTCCAAATTTAAGCAGTAGAAGTATTGCGCACATAGACCTATTTAAAAATATATAATCAAAAAGCTTTTTTTTTTCTTTTTTTTTTACACTAGGACCTTACCCGTTGTGAATATATGAACACCAAATGATCTACAGTGTAGTTAATGTGATTTTATATCAATAACAATAATGTAAGTATTTTGATGAAGTACTGCTGTAGTTGTGGATACTTTATCATGGGAAAAGGGAAAACAGTGATAGCAAAGCAAGGTGCAGTTAGCTGGTGATAAATGTTTTTGTTGCATTAAAGTAGGTGTTTGTGTGAACATCATGAAACCACTGGTTTAGAAAGTGGACACACACACACACACACACACACACACACACACACACACACACACACACACACACACACACAGTCAGTAGCCCATCCATATCAAAGTGTCGCACGCTGTGTGCTTGTGTTTCCAGGGACCACCAAATGGAATGCCTGATGCTTTCTGGGTACCTTTTAATGTGTTGTACAGTAACCTATTTTTATATCGCGAGGCAGCCGAAGTAAGTAGCAGGGGCGGCGGTGGAGCGAAGTTGAACATTGTTTTTGTTTCCTTGTCACACGTGCGAGTAAAAAGTGGTGGCGAAAACAAACTAATATCTTCCAGTTCGAACAATATGTTCAGTTCGGACAGTTCCCAAGAAGAGCCTGGATCTGTACATAAAGTGGGTGTCTGTCGCTCCGTTCATAGCGTAAATCCATTGCCTCCATCCTGCTGCTCCTCCAACACCGTGGCGAGAAAAGTGTATCAGAAGTAGGCTATATTCAGTGTGGATAAAGCGGGTGAATTAACTTCCAGCCCGCAGCCTGAGCCAAGCATAATGGATGCCGTGCCATTCGTTGAATCAAAACTATAAATACATACAGAGATGCAACGACATTATCCCAACGTTTAGCGAAAGCTGTTGCAGTGTGGATAACATGAGTAATGAGGGTGGCCCGTGTGCACTGCGCATGCCACAGTATAGCCATGGCAAAATTGTATGGGTCACCATTTGTTCCGGTGCTGGTGTAGCAGTGGAAATAGGGCAGTGGGGTAGCAGCAATGACGGTGGCCTGTGAATTGTGTAGCGTTAGGGGGCCCCGTCGGACTTTCCCATATAAACTTAATGGGGAAATTTTCATGCACAAATAAATTAATTATAAATCAACGGTGTGTTAATTTGGCAAAAGGGCTTCGTCACTCTCTTCATGATATTATGGTGAACGGCTGTGTGAAAACTTACAGCGATTGGTGGTGCCATCGCTGAGTTATTTGTGTTTCAGACATTCAGACAGACAGACAGACATTTGCTTAGTTATAGTACTGATGTGCGCTCCACAGCCAAATACATATCTCTTTCAGAGTCCTTGATATGAAATCGGTTTGAGAAAGCACTGTGCTACCCGGTAACACCGCTAAAGTATAAATGAGTCCTGAGCCTTAGAGAGCGCTGTGGCAACGCTCCAGCGCCGGCTGATGATTCCCAACGACACGCCAGCAGCCGCTGGCACTCTTTAATTCACAACACCTCGTTTTTCTGGCCCTCCGGCGACGATCTATCCATTGCCGACGTCGACTTAAGCCACCAACTGTTTTGTGATCTCTGTCTGAGTCAATAAACGGCCGGTGGATAGTGTTTTCTCTGAGCCCCAATAGATTTGCACAATATCTTCGTACAGAGGCTATACAGTGTGGAGACTGAGTCAAGAAACTGCCGTGGCAGTGGAACAAAGTGGGTTATTGTGTGGATTATTATTATTATCATTATTATTATTATTATTATTATTATTATTAATCAACTGCAGGAGAAGAGGTGACATAGGTCACCAGAGCATTGTGGTTCCACTGATGTTCCTTCCACACATTACGTCCAACCAGGGAAACTCCCCCCTGTCAGGTGAAAAGAAGGCAGTTTGGACTCCTCATGCACTGAAGGAAGCATGAGGCCAGTCCGCTGCCCAGGATCACACTAGGCATTGGCACTGGGCGAAAAATGGTCTTCAAAATCGTGGGATGAAATCATTTAAAAAAAAAAGATACTCATCTCCCTAGCCTAGCCAGTGTAACAAAAACCTGCTCACGGCCTCTCTCTCTCTCTCTGTCTCTGTCCCTGTCTCTGTCTCTGTCTCTGTCTCTCTCTCTCTCTCTCTCTCTCTCTCTCTCTCTCTCTCTGCTGTTTCTCCTCCAAGGCCGGCTACCAGATCACCCAGCAGCGTCGGCCCATCGCCGTAGACGGCTCTCTGACCTACAGCCACCTGGGAGGCAAGAAGCGGAGCCAGGTGGTCACCAAGTCGGTCCGCATCAAGCAGATCCAGCTGGAGCAGGACAGTGGCAAGAGCCTGCATGACGAGCAGCGCAGCCAGACGCTCATCGACCTGAACCGAGCAGGTACAGCTGTTATACCACAATATATATACACTACACATTCATGCGAAATATTACATGATCCCATACAACAGTGGTTTTCAACCTTTTTGATCCCATTTGGTTTAATGTTTATGCTCTCAAAGAGTTACATCTGGTTAACCAACTTTTCATCATTTAGCCTGGGGACCACCTGGAACCCTCTCATAGACCTTTGGTTGAAAAACTCTGCTATACAAAACAACAACAACAACAAATACATCCAACGATTAAAATACAATTACTGTATACCTGGAGTACATACACACAGTGCACATTATTGCCAGCATAATTAACTTGCCTACAGACCTACTCAAAACAATAATACAATAGCCAACCTTACCATCATCCTGCTGCTATCCTACTGCAAGAGCATTTTTCTGTAGACTGCTTTGAAAGGTGGCAGAGATGGAGATGCTTTTAGCCTAGAGTCAGCAGCATTCCAAAGAATAGACCCTCTATGTCTCACTGAAAACTGCCTAACAGAGAAGTCCAACTATAAGGTATGTGCAAGTCTTTCTCTTGGTGAGTGACATACAAATGAATATCTGAATATTCTAAGGAAGGGGGGAAAAACACTTGAAACCAATTGGAAACCAATTTTATTTTATGCTAGCCCATATTATGTTACAATGGGATATGTAAGGAAAACAAACTATAATGCAAAGTTAAAGGTAAAAAAAAAATCATAATAGATATATAGCTATTTATTTGCTTTTTCCCCTCTTAGATTCTGTTTTTAAACAAACTCAGTGTGTATACACACTAAAGTTGCCTCTATTACCTTTCAAAACAACTTCTATTCAACAATAGGCCCACCTTCCTAATATCTAAAGATTTTTTTTACAACTATTTTTTCCCAATTTAATTCATTATCAACTATAATACCTAAACACTTGATTGCTTTTGGTGCCATTGAAAAACAAGCCTCCCTTGAAAACCTGTAACCATTATTACAAAATACAATTAAATTTGAATTATCTACATTCAGCGACGGCTTCATTGGCTGTTGACCAATCAGAGACCAATCAGAGACACAAGATGAGCCTTCATTTGCATCTGTAATTAATTCTACAGTAAACCATCACATAGACCTGAACCAAGCAGGTAGACTACTACAGTATACTACCATACTGACTTGGACGGACCCAGCAAGGTAGACAGGTAGTTAATATTCCAAACAAGATGCTTGTTGTGGACAGAAAATTAGGACAGCAGTATGATTTGTTCCGAAAGATCATCATGTTCCCCATGTTGATCTTACCAAAATATAATGCAACCTCACATGAAAACTGCCACAGGATGACACGATGCGGTGTGAGCTTTAGATCAGATATAGCTGCTAGTTTGTAAACTTTTTAAAAAGTATATATCTTAAGTTCTGGATTTTTTGGGGGTTCTGAGAGCTTAGGATTAGTACCACCTCCTGAGCAGGGCCCAAATTAGCTTCTCAGAACCTTATCTGAAACCGAGCCGGAACAAATGGAAACAAATCAAGAACCCGTGGAAAATACCTTACTGCATGGCTCGGTTCACATAGCTTTTAGGGGTGTGTGTGTGTGTGTGTGTGTGTGTGTGTGTGTGTGTGTGTGTGTGTGTGTGTGTGTGTGTGTGTGTGTGTGTGTGTGTGTGTGTGTGTGTGTGTGTGTGTGTGTGTGTGTGTGTGTGTGTGTGTGTGTGTGTGTGTGTGTGTGTGCACACGCGATTGACAGTCTAGACATTTTGTTAATGGACTATTGGACAAAGTTGGTCAAGTCACAAAAAAATGTTTGGCCACAAACACAGTTCAGAATGGGGGCCTTAAAGGCACAGTCAAGTCAAGTTTTTATAAGTAAAGGTAAAAAAAGGTAAATGACTGCTGTAATTTCTTTTTTGTTTAGATCGATTGATCAACCAACCAACCAATCAATTAATTAATGCATATAAATGGCTGTGTGTGTGTGTGTGTGTGTGTGTGTGTGTGTGTGTGTGTGTCAGGAGTGGGACTGATGGAGCTGGTGATGGAGCCAGATATGAGCTGTGGGGAGGAGGCTGCAGCCGCTGTCAGAGAGCTGCAGCTCATCCTGCAGGCACTGGGCACCTGTCAGGGAAACATGTCTGGTAGGAGCTCTAACTGTCTCACTCTTGCATAATGTTGAGAAGTGTGTGTGTGTCCATCTGTCTGTGTACAGCTAACCTGATTTCTGGCTCAAAAATTGCCTCTATTACCTTTTTCATTTAGCACCGTCTGTGAGTGAGGTTTTGGGATATTGTTATTTTGTGGATGGGGTTCCTCTCATCCTTGGTCCTCTGTTCTCCTCAGAGGGACAGCTCAGGGTGGACGCCAACGTGTCTGTCCACCGGCCAGGAGAACCGCTGGGCACCAGGACGGAGGTGAAGAACATCAACAGCGCCCGCTTCCTGGCCAAAGCCATAGGTCAGTCTCCTAGAGACCATGGGTTCAGACTGAGAGCTATAGGAGCAGTGGTTTTCAACCTTGTTGATACCAGGGCCAACTATTTATTCAGCATTGGAGCCACAGACCAACATTTGAGGACGTTTTAGCCCCACAGACCACCAAATTAAAGATTTCTTTTGCTTTTCTCCACAATTTCAGGCTGGATTCCGGACAAAACAAAACAGACAAACGTACAGATCAAATTGACCATTGTGTAGAGTTGGTAAAGATTTTAACTTTTGAGTGTAAATGCTCTAAAAGAGTTACATCTGGTTAATCAACTTTCCATCATTTAGCTGGGGACCCCCTGGAACCCTCTCAAGGACCACTGGTGCCACCAGTTGAAAACCACTGTCCTAGATTCCAGGGCCCACTATTTATTCAGCATTTGAGCCACAGACCACCATTTGAAGACATTTTAGCCCCACAGACTGTTAAACATTTTTTTTTCTTTTCTCCACAATTCCGGGCTGTATTTCTTTAAGCCGTATGAAATACTTGCCATTAATATAGTGGCTGAATCTGTATAAATTGATGGCCATGAGTCCCATGGTGGGAGTTCTGTGGTCTACGCAGCTGTTCATACATACAGTATCACCGTAGATGTGAGTGAGTTCACAATCTAGAAATGTACAGGTAACTCGTAAACTGTTAGTTCTCTTTCGTGATGCAATAGGTATTTTATTCAGTCTCAACGAATCGCCACCCCTGATCTAGTTGATAGAGGGGGTGTATTAGCACATCCAATGGTGGTGCAAGAGTGGGCGTATCTGCTGGCATCACACGGGGGACATGGCATCTAATGTGGTGTGGAACGGTTTGGCTCTATTTACATAAAACTATTCTGGGTTATACTATTACACCCCCTTGCATCAGTTTATCAAGGTCAGGCCCGTCTCTATCTCTTTTCCTGTGGGACTGCTTCATACTGTAAATGTTAGCATAAGCAGATAGAAATCCAATGAATGTACTAATCTGCTTCACAGTCGTGTATTCTATCCCCACAGATTATCTAGTTTGAACAATCAGTCTTTCATGTCATATAGGAGCTTCATTGTGAATTGCTCTCAGGAACACCCTGCTTCATATAATTCCTCCTCTCCTTCAGTCTTCAGTTCTAAATTTTCACTTTGTTTAAAATATCCACCATTGTTGATTCTCCAAGTTAACCTGGAATTTAAACAAGCCTGGTTTTATCTAGTATCGGTATTATATTGACTCAAATATCCTCCATATCAGTGACGCACCACCTCAGGACATTGAGGTACTGCAGCTAAACTGTCCATAAAGAAATGACAATAACTGGTTATATCAGTGATGTATGCTCAAACCATTACAAATAAGCTTGAGGGACATATACAATATGACATTATCAAAACAATTTTAGGAATCCATGTTATTTGAGCTTTAAAAAACACTTTCCCTGCCAACATTAACTTTTTGCCGCGTTCTACAAAATTATAAATGTAGCTAAGCTACAACTAATCTATAGACTCTCATGCCGCATGCTACATTCAAATTCATACTTAGATGTTTGTTATTTTTAATAATAATTAATAATAAACATATGTTTGTTTGATATTAGTATTATTCCTCCCTATTGGCTCCCACTAAAAACAATAATTTCAGCGCTCCGTTTCTCCATTACATCTATTCTGCGGTGTCTAGCCATGACACACACCTTATATTCAGATGTAGCTTGATTATCAGACTGGAGCTCAGCTTCTTAAAGCTTGAGTCTGCCACTGTCCACTGTCTGTGAGATTTCAATTGATGATGATATTAACAAGTAGTGTTTCACTAAACACAAATGTTTGGTAAAACACCAAACATTTGTGTGAAACATTGTGTTTGGTGAGGCATAGTGGCAGCCATCAAACAGATCAAACAGAACACAGCACGTGGGTTTGATGTGTGTGTACGACCAGGGGCAGGGAGTGAGTAGCAGTATTGAACGCCGTTCCAATCCATTGGGTCTTAAAGCTGCTCGAGTGAACACACAAGGCAAGGGATCAAGAGACAAGGCACACAACGCGCAACAGGCCGTTAGGCTTTCACTGTTTGACGTCCACGCTGTCTCGCTGGGAAACCAGCGCTTGGCGGAAGAGCCGCGGGCTGATGGGTAATTATGCGTACAGCTACGAGTCAGACTGGGGTGTCAAAGATGAGACACACTGGCACAGCCGAAGAGACACAACAAACACATCTATACATGCATGCATGCGTGCATACACACACACACACACACACACACACACACACACACACACACACACACACACACACACACACACACACACACACACACACACACACACACACACACACTTTGTCTGGGTCTATTCAACCAAGTGAAAACGTTCGGGTTTTGTATACTGTAAACTATTTCATTTATTGTGAGCCCATACTATGAAAGCCAGGAAGAATGTGTCTGTCTGCGTGTCACACACTCTATATTTGGCGTATGCCTGACTCCAAACTAGGCTTGTTTGCTTTCCATGTCAGCTTGGAAAATCAACAAGTGGGGTGAATTGATAACATGAGCAGAGAGCTGTTTTTCCACGCTACACGATTCTCGGCACGGGGGAATCACCGCAATAGTGCAGGCGCTTATCATTCCCTGTGTGAAAAGGCCTTAACGGACCCAAAAAACATACTGTATATGCAGTGATGGGCAAGTTACTGGGAAAATGTAGTAAGCTACACTACTTGTTACTCTTGAAAAAAATGTAGCTAAGTTACTCTACAAGCTATCCCTAGTAAATTGTAGCAAGATACAATACAAGCTACACAACAAAAGTAGCTGGATGTAGCTTGCTACATCAACACTACATATATAAAATGTATATCTCAACTTAATGTACAACTTTCTAAATAATAATCACAATAATAAAATAATATCAATAGATGTGTATTATGTATATTAGAGGGATGTATATTTGAGGTTTTCTACCCATTAAAAATGGGCGGAATTTGAAAATGTGTGTGGGAAAATGTAGTAAGCTACAATCCTTGTTACTCAAAAAAAGTAGTGTAGCTTCACTACAAGCTACTGGAAACAAGTAGTGTACACACAGTAGTGTACATACATACATACATACATACATACATACATACATACATACATACATACATACATACATACATACATACATACATACATACATACATACATACATACATACATACATACATACATACATACATACATAATTCAGACAGAACTCTGCTCTCCCGGTAAATTACCATCGGTGCAGATACCCGTATCTATTTGCTGTCAACCCTCATCTGCCTGACCCTTTGCAGTGAGTTTCATTGCAGAGCCCGACGGCAACCCCCCCCACCCCACCCCCTTTTTACAGCAACACCTTCAGGTTCAACAGAAGTGTGTTTTAAAAACCTTGCTCTGACATCTCACGATCACGCTTCGTTCCGCATTACTTATTGACGATGTTCCATCAAAGTCGAGTCAAAGAGCGGGCATGCTGCCGAAGCGCTATTTAAGAGTCGTACATGAAAGCATCATTCATCACGGTGTTTAAAAAGCCAGCGGCAGCCAGTCACAGGCTTGCGGTGTGACGGCATGTCGCAGCAGATGTTTGACATGCACCAGAGAAGACTGGCAGTACATACAGTGACAGAAGTGCTGCTGGACATTTTGTGTAGCAGTGTTTGAAGGACCACTTAACCATTTTTTAGTGTATCTTCATTACAATGGTTAGGGATTTTTGTCAATATTTTAATCAATCAGGGAACTAAATTGTTA
Source organism: Benthosema pterotum (assembly GCA_039105355.1). Lineage (NCBI taxonomy): Eukaryota > Metazoa > Chordata > Actinopteri > Myctophiformes > Myctophidae > Benthosema > Benthosema pterotum. Next base: position 32,770,046 of record CM076973.1, on the reverse strand, counting down.
AAAAGAAATTTGTGTTCACATGAGACTGAGTAGACCATAAAATGAAGGTTTTTTGAAAGTGAAATAGCCCTTTAAATTGTATCAATACTGTACAGCCCTAGTGTTTTGCTGAGGAATGATCAAAGACCCCCTGGAACTCCCCCAAGGACCCCACTTTGAGAACCCTTGCTATTTATTCACTGTGCAAGCTTGATCTCACATGTGTCTACAGACTACGAGATCCAGAGACAGATGGGGATCGTCCAGACTGGAGGCATGGTTCTGAACGAGACGCGAGCCTTCGACTCCAAATCTGGGTAAGAGACTGAGATGAACCAGACCCTGGAACCAGAACTTCACACCTAGAAGGTCCTTGGGGCCTTTCTGTGTAGAGTTTGTAACTTCTCCCCGTGTTGTATTTACCCTCCCATGTTCTTCCCGTTTCCCCTATAGGGCAGATAACTTCACAAAAATATGCCGTAATCCTGGTCTCTAAACTGCCTCCCCCTGGCCAGCCGGGGAGCCTGATGGAGGGGACACAATGGCAATAAACCCTTTTCCTGTACCACATGCCTATAAAATTAACATTGCACAGGAGAAAATAGAAAAACGACAAAAAAAAAAAAAAAAAGATCTGTTTGTCGATGACAAAATAAGGCGAAATGAGATGAAACCGCTTGAAGTGCTCAAGAGACAGAAGTCAGAGCAAGAGTGTAGCATAATTAAAACATGACATCAAAGCCCAGACATGCTTCCTTCCCCCAGACCAACAGCCTGTTCTCTGCCTGGGATGGCATGGCATGGGATGGGATGGGATGGGCCGCCTGGCATGCTGCAATATTAGCAGCTTTATTCCCATGCCATGCATAGCCATCTCCCGGTAATGATGATGAATATCGCCATTTGGAGGCTGGCGTTGTCATCCTGTGCTTGCGTGCGTGCGTGCGTGCGTGCGCGTGTGTGTGCGTGCGTGCGTGTGCGTGTGTGTGTGTGTGTGTGTGTGTGTGTGCGAATCGAGCGTGCGCAGTGTTGTGTACTTGTGTGGGAGAGAGAGCACAAATGTCCCCACTAGTGATGTTCCGTTTGTGAACAAATCGAGTCATATGAACGGCTGATGAATGAACAGCTTGATCCAGTTCACAGTAACGTTCGTTTTTGTCATAATGAACAGATCGCATCACGGATTTACAGAGATTTCATGAAAGGGGTGCCTACCAAATTCTGCAAACTGTTAATAAATATTCCAATCAATAAATCAATCCACACAAAATCTCACTGTCAAAGCAACGGTACAAATTAGACAGTGTTTTGTGTGGCTCATTGAAAGGAACTGCGTCATGGCCAGGGAAATACACTATGTCCCTCCCAGTACTATTCCATGAGCTGTGATATTTTCTGCAGGCTGCGTTGATTCCTGCGGACGCGCTTGATTTCCTTGAAAAAAATCTGCAATTGCGGAAAGCTGCCGGGACGAAATAGGGAAAAGTGCCTCTAATGGCGATAGACCGAAATAGCTGTCTTTTGAGGGAACCTTTTTTGTTGTTTTTACCCTCATGCCGTAATGCTGTAACTCTCTGCCACATCTCCTGGTATAGAAAGGAGGTGACCGGTGGAAAGACATCATTCTCATTGCCAACCAACTTTGGCTGTATATCCAGCGATGAATTATGGCTAGTGCCAAGTGTGCATTTGCACAGGTAGCCCTGAAGCTAATGGGGGACCTTGGATTCAGAATGTCCTCAAAGGACATTCACCAACAAGGTGAACACATTGGACTTTCCCTTCCAGAGCCAAAACATCTTAAAAGCTTTTTTTTTTTTTTTTTTTTTTTTAGATTTGGCCATTATCGCATGTTTGTTCTTTAAAAAAACAGACTTGGAAGTTCAGACCGAATCAGAAATGATTAAAGCACACTAATTTTGTTTTGACTAAATATAATAAACTGGACTAAGACTGTAATCCGTCCATGTGTATAGCATGCCTTTAATCAATGGAAAAGCTCTGACAACAAAACTCACAATAACTTAAATTGCCAATCTACAAGTGCAGTTCACAACGAGTCACACTGTAGCACACTGTGAGCTTTTTCCTATTTCCAAACCCCAGCTTCCTTATTTTAGGGGGGGGGGGGGCATTCAGCGAAAAATACCCAATTTGCAGGTAATCTATTTCCATTAAATACAATAAAACCAACACACCGGCAGACACCATACATAGACTCACAGGTTGTATAAGTCGTAAATACTGTAGTTTACCAATGTCAGTGGGTGATCTTTCAGATGGGTCTCGGGACATTTCATGAGTCATTGCATCCCAGGAGCAGGATGCAGGCTATTTACATCACTGGATGTACTGAAACTATGTACACACTAATGACGTTTATTTGTACACAGGTATACAAAGTACAATATAATTTAAAGGTATTATAGGCAACTTTCTTGAGCCAAAAATCCGTTTCCCCCTCAGCATTGCTTCTACTTTGATGCTGCAGCTGTTTCCCTGCAAACAGAAACTTTGCCCTGCAGACGGGCCAGAACGTTGGGCTTATGCCAAGGCGGCGCTAGTGTGTGGGTGGAGGGGGTTGTGGATGGTTGAGGCGGCATTTTAGCCAATCACAGTGCGATAGTCTCCGGCCATTTCATGATGAAATGTCAGTTAGATTCAAACATGTGCACAAACAGTTTGTACTCACTAAAGTTGCCTATAATACATTTTAAATGGAAATATCAAGGCTACATCCTCATAATTCTAAACTTATAATACTTATAATACTATATACTTACATCCTCATAATTCTAAACTATATTGTCTTGCAGCCAGACCATCCCCATGAGAGACAAGGAGGGACTTCAGGACTACAGGTGAGAGTTGTATTTTAAGTAACATTACATGCATCCACATAACCCTATATAAGTCAGTAGCCTATCACCGGTTTCTGTAGCGTTGGGTAGCTTGATATACACCCCCTGGACATGGGGCGAGTATGTCACAGGGACCTAACCCCCACACCAACCCTTGATGCTGAGTGCCAAGCAGGGAGGCATTGGGTCTTTGGTATGACACGGCCGGTAATCGAACCCTGCCCTCCCAGTCTCAGGGCATACACTATAACCACCAAGATTTTTTTTTCTTCATAAAAGAATGCCCTACTTCCCTTCCTTTGCCCAATACGTTTTGTAATTTAAGTAATTCAAATATTTAATAATAATATAACTCTTGGGAGAAATGGGTCCATTTGGGGTCCCTTCTAGATATTTAACTCAAGAGTTAAATATCTAGAAGGGTCCATTTGCTTACCAATTCTCCATCATTTATTTAGTTTTTGGACCTACTATATGAGGTTTCCACCTGATTTTGTCCCATCAGCATGAAAAAAGCCAACTCCGTTCGAAGTCAATCAATGAAGTCAACTTCATCGATCTGTCCGCAACGACTCCCCACGCCATCTCTCATCTCTTGGGAGATGGTCAAGTGTTGATTTTTGTCCTTAAATATGGAATAGAAGATTGTCCTTGAATATGGAATGGAAGATTTACCATTATTGCAACCATCAATCATTCATGTAATGTTATATTGTTGGACATGATGGGATAGTATAATAAATGAATATGAAGTGAAGTTGGCAAATGTGAACTGGAGATGCGCTGTTGAATCTAAACTAGCGGCTGGCTGTCTTACTGTAGCAATGGCCTTGGTATACCCAGGCTTTCATTTTCATCCATGTTGAGCGTGGAAAAACCTGTACTTGCTCATTTTGTGCACACGCCCGTGTTTGATTTTAGACCTCAATCATGTGAGCTTTTTTTTCCTTCATACGCGATTCTGTCGGCACAGTGGCATGGTGGAATCGCCGCAATAATGCAGTGTTTATCACTCCCCGTCTGTAAAGCCCTTATAGCAGAAGCGATTAGTGAAACGATACTTCACTTTGGTATAGAAGCATGAAAATTGGCACAGATACTCTCCAAGGTCTACTCTTTAGGAAAAAGGTGCGTGCCCTGCAAAATTCCAAGATGGCAGCCCCCAAAATCCAAGATGTCCGTCCAAAAATGTGGTTTTTCCTTCATAACTCGAAATACAAAGCTTTTAAGCCCCATAAATGTATTGAGCGTTAATATAAAGTCAGGCATTACGGACATTTTGATACCAAGTACATGTCTGTATGTAGTACGGTTCTTGAGTTACAACATATACGTAGTGATGTGGCAACATAAGTGTAACATTTTGGCATGTTTCACTCTTTAACTCAAAGATTCCTTTATCAGCATTTCTTCTATTTTCAGGAAATGGACCTACATGTATCTGCTATCATAAACCACTTCAAGTTTTTCAATTGATGAAACGGGTTGGGAGTTATTAAGCCAATTGTGAAGGGCTGTTTCAGTGCTAAAATTGCTGCGTACATTTTGCGAATATAAGCCACCCAGAAATGTCTGTCTGTGCATCTGTCCTTCAAAATAAGTGTATATGTGAAGCGGACGCACCAAGTGTAGCATGTGTCATAGTATAATGGTATATTGTGCTAAAAGGCGTAATAGTGTAATATATGCAATAGTTTAATAGTGTAATCGAGCTAATAGTGTAAGATATGCAGTATATAGCGGTATACTGTAATAGGGTAATATATGTAATAGTGTCGTAGTGTAACGTGTAATACTGTAATAGGGTAAAATGTGTAATGGTGTAATAGGGTAATATGTGTAATAGTGTCATAGTGTAACATGTGTAATAGGGTAATAGGGTAATATGTGTAATAGTGTCTTAGTGTAACGTGTAATACTGTAATAGGGCAATATGTGTAATAGTGTAATAGGGTAATATGTGTAACAGTGTCATAGTGTAACATGTGTAATAGGGTAATAGGGTAATATGTGTAATAGTGTCATAGTGTAACATGTGTAATAGGGTAATATGTGTAATAGTGTCATAGTGTAACATGTGTAATAGGGTAATAGGGTAATATGTGTAATAGTGTCATAGTGTAACATGTGTAATAGGGTAATAGGGTAATATGTGTAATAGTGTCGTAGTGTAACGTGTAATACTGTAATAGGGTAATATGTGTAATAGTGTAATAGGGTAATATGTGTAATAGTGTCATAGTGTAACATGTGTAATAGGGTAATATGTGTAATAGTGTCGTAGTGTAACGTGTAATACTGTAATAGGGTAATTTGTGTAATAGTGTAATAGGCTAATACGTGCAATAGCATAATGTATGTACAATAGGCTACTAGTGTAATAGTGTAATAGGCTAATATGTGTAATAGTGTAATCTGTGTACATTAGGGTAATAGTGTAATATATGGAATAGTGGTCTAGTGTAATTGTCCTATTACACCATTACACATGATACACATATTTGCCTATTACACATGTCACAATTACACATATTACGCTATTATGCTATACCAATATTACAGTAATGTATTATACTCTTACACTATTACCATAATGCACAAACATTACACTATTAGCCCTAATACACTCTTGCATATATTACACTATTACCCTATTACACATGTTACACTATGCCACTATTACACATGTTACACTATTACACACATTACCCTATTATGCTATTACACATGTTACACTATGCCAGTATTACACATGTTACACTATGCCACTATTACACATATCAACCTATTACACATGTTACACTATGCCACTATTACACATATAAACCTATTACACTATTACACATGTTACACTATGACACTATTACATACATTACCCTATTATGCTATTACACATGTTACACTATGCCACTATTACACATGACACCCTATTACACATATTACACTCTGACACTATTACACTTATTACCCTATTACACATGTTACACTATGACACTATTGAACATATTACCCTATTACACATGTTACACTATGACACTATTACACATATTACCCTATTACACTATTACACATGTTACACTATGACACTATTACACATATTACCCTATTACACTATTACACATATTACACTGACACTATTACACATATTAACCTATTACGCTATTACACATGTTACACTGTGACACTTATTACATACATTACCCTATTACAGTATACCGCTATATACTGCATATATTACACTATTAGCTCTATTACACTATTGCATATATTACACTATTACGCATTTTAGCACATTATACAATTATAGTATGACACATGGTGCACTTGGTGCGTCCACTTCACATATACACTTATTGTGAAGGACAGATGCACAGACAGACATTTCTGGGTGGCTTATATTCGCATAATGTACGCAGCAAATTTAGCACTGAAACAGCCCTTCGCGATCGGCTTAATAACTCCCGACCTGTTTCATCAATTGAAAAACCTGAAGTGGTTTATGATAGCAGATACATGTAGGTCCATTTCCTGAAAATAGAAGATATGGTGATAAAGGGATCTTTGAGTTAAAGAGGGAAATGTGCCAAAATGTTACACTTATGGTGCCTCATCACTACGTATATGTTGTAACTCAAGAACCGTAGCACATAGAGACATGTACTTGGTATCAAAATGTCCGTAATGCCTAACTTTATATTAACGCTCAATACATTTATGGGGCTTAAAAGCTTTGTATTTCGACTTATGAAGGAAAAACCACATTTTTAGACGGACATCTTGGATTTTGGGGGCTGCCATCTTGGAATTTTGCAGGGCACGCAGTACTTTTAGAAATAGTGGGGTTTGAAGAGTGTGTGTACCAATTTTCATGCCTGTATCACCATTTGATTCACTTAAGAATCAATGTTACAAATGTCTTGCTCTCCTCAATCTGTGAAAGTACCTATATGCTGTATCTCAAGAGCCGTAAGTGATACAGACATGTTCTTGGTGCCAAACCGTCCGTAATGGCCAACTTTGTATTAATGTTCAATACATTTATGGGGTGTAAAATCAATGCATTTCAAGTTATGAAGGAAAAACCACATTTTTGGGCGGACATTTTGGATTTTGGGGCCGCCATCTTGGAATTTTGAGTGGCACGCGCCTTTTTCCTAAAGAGTAGACCTTGGAGACTATCTGTGCCAATTTTCACGCTTCTATACCAAAGTGAAGTATTGTATGAAAAAAATGAGTTAATCTGCTGTACTATTATAGCAAAGGGGATACTACCATTTAACAATAAGCTTTGCTGTTTTAAACTCATACTAACAAAACTATAATGCACGTGTGAGAGGGTTAGCCAGTGCTAGCTGCTATGCTAACGTTGCAAACCACTTAACAGCAGGCAGGTGCGTGTGTGCCAGCAGGGCCGTTGCTAGCCATTTGGGTGCCCTAAGCACAAATGCTTTCTGGTGCCCCCCCCTCCCCCCCCCCCACCCACCCCCCCACTCCCCACTCCCCACTCCCAACAAAAAAGACAAAAATGTTGTATTTCTCACAGGGCCACCGTTTCACATAAGCAGTGATGGGCCATTAGCCATCCTGTTGTTTTCAGAACGATCCAACACCTCCAGTCTCCAGAACCAGTTAAACAGGTTTTGACTCATTTGATAACAAAAGGCTGAATTAATGAAGTCTAACACCTTGGAACAACCTTCCTAATGCCATTGTAATGTATAGTTCCCCGAATCCCCCACCACTACTCATTGTTTCTCAGTTGCAAGGGCGATTTTTTTCATGGGTTGACACCAACACTTGCCTGCTTGCCCAGGGAAAGTAAAAAAAAAATGGTCGGGCAAGTGAAGACTGCTACCTGGTTGCCCGATCGGGCAAGTGTGCAACTTAGTGCACTATAACACAACACAAGATAAATTTGTCTTGAAGGCAGTCATTGCACTCTGCCTCTGTGTCTTTCCCTGCTTTCTAGCTATAGGCCTACACAATTCCAGGCTGGGTTTGGGAAACAAAACAGGCAAATTAACATACAGATCAAAATGACCTAATCTTCATTCTCTAGTTGTGTAGACCTGGGCTAATTAAGATGATGAATTTTAACTCTTGAGAGTGTAAAATGAAACCAAATGGACCCGCAAGGGTCCATTTGGTTTCATTTTTACGTTCCGATGGCAAGTGCCTCCGAGACCTTAGTGTCAACCCCTGTTTTTCCTTCCCTGAATTCCTGGCCCAAGCTATAGCCTGGACCAGCAAATTAACCACAGCCCCTGTGAAATCCTACTGAAATTTTCATGTAGGCTGCACCCTTGCAGCCTACACAGAGAGGTGGGGGCGTGTGTAGGGTGAGGTGGTGGTGGGGGGCATCCCTGACCAGTTATACTTAGGGCCTCCAAAACCTAGTAGTGGCGCTGCGGCCCTGAATAAGCCCGCAGCCTGGCTGAGTATTTTAGTTCGTATTTTCAAACAATTACAGTTCGGTCAATTCTCGATCATTTCTTACCATTCAACATGTTATGTTGAAAAAACATGTTCCATGTTTTTTGCTGTATGTGGCGAGCATTTATCCCAAGTCTGCAAAACGTTATTAAACTAAACATTAGTAAATTGCAAAAAAAAAGTCGGGAAATTCGCGGCAAAACAGACATCTTTTTGACCATTCATATCTCCTTCAATTCTGGACCATTTTGTACATTTCAAAATGCAGCGTGACGGGCAAAAATCATTCTCTCAGATGCTGTATAGGATATGCAGGTAGGTCTTCTCTCCGAAGCGGAATCAAGACAAATGTAACCATCGGGATTTCAGTGGAAACGTGAAAGCAGCAGCATTGTCACAAGTTAATTAATGTATTTAATTATATCATATGCCTTACCTAAACACAAGCAAGTGACCGACAGCAGGCAGCTGTCTAGAGCTGTTTATAGGACAATCCATAAATAAGGAGATGAATTGAACTGGCGGTTCTGTGGACATCTCCAATGCTGCGCAGTGCGCACAGTCTGTGCCCGCACGTGGCTTTGAAATCCCCTTATCTATTTCCCAAATCTATTTGACGAAATTAGCTTAAGGGACTGCGTGACAAACAGGGGGGCACCATGTCTCTGGAGAGGGGCACAAAGCAGATTCAACAGTTTTCTCGGGAAAATGCATATTTATAGATTTTTATTTTTATTTTTAATTGTGCCCTGCCGGTCACGTGGGGCCCAACGCACTGCGCGTTATGCGCGTTGCCCTCCCTACGGCCCTGTGTGCCAGCATCAATATATTGGATTGAATCGCAACATAATTGAGAATCGCAATATAAATTGACTCGGCACCCTAAATATCGATATAGTCTATCGTGAGGGAAGTGAATTCTTCCACCCCTAGTTCAGTGTCTTGCCCAAATGGTACTTTGACATGTAGACAGCAGGATTCGAACCGCCGACCGAGCGACCATCAGACTACCTGCTCTACCTCCTGGGCCACAGCCGCCCCTTTTGTTCTTACTGTAAATCAGTGGATGGAATCTAAAATGTCCCAGTTATTCTGTCCTCTAGGTTCATGCCGGAGCCCAACCTCCCTCCGCTGGCGGTGTATGATGACGAGGCGTCCCTGCCCGCCGGCCTGGCGCCCGGCCAGGCTGTACTGGTGGAGTGCCTCCGCCAGAGTCTGCCTGAGCTGCCCAGTGTCCAGAGGGACCGCCTGCTGACCACCTACGGCATCCTGCCCGAGCATGGCTTCACCCTGCTGGTGAGGAAACCTCTTATCTACCTGAATGGAACTGTGTAAATAGTTAGACCCTTTTTCTGTTTAGACATCGCTGTAGTTATTAGTTATTTTGAGTGGAAAGTTAAATTGTTAGATGGGTGTTATTTTGTGAAAACACTCCTTAATGGCTGTTTTCCCTATCCCAAAATAAGCTTATAATGGGGCTAATTGGTATTGTGCAAGTTCACCTATGTACATCGCTCCAAAATGCAAGTTTTTGCTATATATGGTCTCTCCACCATGTCAATAGAGTGTTGACACTCACTTTCACTTTCACCTTCGTTTCAGCAGTGGTTCAGCCATAAACCATGTGCCACGCCCCCACATTTTGAGACAGCTGAATCACTGCTGTACCAAAAGTGAAAGTGTGAGTGTTAACTCATTGAGCGCGATCGGATTTTCTTTGTTTTCTTTCCACTGCCGCGGCTCAAACCAGTTCGATCGGTAAAAAAGCCCTTATTTTGAAGCTCAGATCTCCTAAACAGGATGTGCTGTTTCTGTTATGCTGTGTCTGTTGTCTTGCCTAATCGATCATCTGGCGATGTACCCAAAAACATCCGGGTCACAAGTCAGGAAGAGCTGTGTAGCCCTGGCTGCTTAACCCATGCGCCAGCGACATTGAGGGGGCAAACCGGAGGAGAGCCGTTTGAATGCATTGGGTTGAATGGACGTCAATGGGACGGGGGAAAAAAAAGTTGTCCCCAATTCTGTCCCAAATGAAAGTCAGCAACGGGATGATCATCAGACGATGCGCACGGACTAATAGTTGGATTAAAGAATGAAATCTACATCTCGTCGTGATACGAGCCGTCCGCGTGACCGGCGGGGGGTCTCCACGGGATGTCCACGAGCAGCTCGAGAACGGCGCTTTAAGAATTAACATACTACTGACATGGTGGGGAGACAATATATAGCAAATTGCATTGCAAGAAAATTGCATTTTAGAGCGATGTATATAGGTGAACTTGCATTAGACCCCTTATCCCCATTATAACCCTATTTTGGGAGATTGGAGAGGGTCTGTATGGTAAAATGGTGGCCTGTGACTCAAATTCTGAATAAATAGTGGTATCAAAAAGGTTGAAAACCACTGGTGTATTGTTTCCCAGAACGAAGAAGGGCTGATGGACTACTTTGAGGCAGTTGTCAAGCAGACCAACAGTCCACCCAGGAAGGTGGTTGGCCTGGTAACCAATGAGCTGCTGGCTCTCCTCAAACAGCACGACCTGAGCGCCAGTCACAGGTAAGGAACACTTGTGTGCCTGCGCATATACAGTATTTTCCGGACTATAAGGCGCACTTAAAAGCCTTTAATTTTCTCAAAAATCCACAGTGAGCCTTATAATCCAGTGCGCCTTATATATGGATTGGTTGAGTGCAGTAGCTTCTATTCTATGTTAACTGTAGTAGGTTCTATTCACTGCGCCTTATAATCCAGTGCGCCTTATATATGAAATCAGTTTTAAAAGGTGCGCCTTATAATCCGGTGCGCCTTATAGTGCGGAAAATACGGTACACACACAGGTGCATGCACAGCATTTGTATTATTACCTGAATCTCTTATCTTCTCTTATATTTCTCTACACCTTCATTAAGTGTCTCAAAATGTTCAAAAATATCATGTGTATGAGCTTATATATCTGCTATTTTTATTATTTCTGCTATTATTTTGAGCTGGGGGAAGGCAGTATAGACCCTAGGGCAGGGGTGGCCAACCGGTCACAGACTAAGAGCCACGTTTTTCACTGTGTTACTGCAAAGAGCCACATCAAACGGTCACAACGGTTATAAAACCGCCGCGACGGCCGTCACAGTCGCAAATAGGTTTCCCCTCTCCTGCCATAAGACATGTGCGTTTGTGTCAGTGTGCAGGTGCGCAATGCAAAGACACACTATTAAAACATATAGACATATTTAGAAACACGGTTTACAATCCAAAAAAGTATTTGACAAGTCAAAAAACATACACCTACACCTCCACGGTGGACTAGGAATCAGTCCTTGGTCGAGTGGCTGGGCACCACTGTATAGGGCAGGGGTTTTCAACAGGTGGTTCGGGGACCACCAGTGGTCCCTGAGAGGATTCCAGGTGGTCCCCAGGCTAAATGATGTAAAGTTGGTTAGACAGAATGTAGAAGATTAATGGTATTTTTTATCTGTATGTTTGACTGTTTTGTTTTCTTTGAAATCCAGCCTGGAATTGTTGACAAAAGTAAACAAAATCTTTAGCTTTGGTGTCTGTGGAGCTAAAATGTCATCAAATGGTGCTCCTCCGTGGCTCAAATTCTGAATAAATGGTGGGGCCTGGTATAAAAAGGCTGAACACCACTGGTATAGGGAATGCATGAGTGCGCCAGGCGGAGCGTTTTTGATGGTTCCATGTGGAAGCACCTTAAGAGCCGCATGAAACCAGCTGAAGAGCCGCATGTGGCTCGCGAGCCTCAGGTTGGCCACCCCTGCCCTAGGGCTTCACAATTAATCAGAATAAAAATCAAGGTTCAATGTGGTTTCTAATCGCAATGTGTTCTGCTGTTTATTACGAAAAGGTAGTGCAAGACTCCAATGAGAGGAAAGAAATTAGGGAGGTTAATCGACACATATTTGGAATGTCGACGTGTCGCGGCCCATTGTCGAAATGTTGTCGATTTTTTTTTTTTTTTTTTTAGCCCGCGGCGCCCGCGGGATCCAACGCAAAATGTTGCCCTACGGCCCACAACTCAGCCGTGTGCATGTGTTCTGAGAGAATCGATGTTAAATTAGGCTACTGTCACTGTGTACCTTTTGCAGTATTTTATCAAAGACATAATCCATAACATGGAGGGGAAAGAGCGTCTGCGATCGCCTTCTTTCTTGCTTTCTGTTTTTCTTTTTTTAGGTCGCATTTGCAGAGCCGGTTAAAGGGGGGGGGGGGGGGGGGGGGGGGATTTGACATGTTCACAACGTCGGTGGTGAACTTTAGGTGTTTGGGCCATGGTTCCAAAAAATAAGCAAATAAGCGATCATAGCCGTTTCTTTGAGACAGACTGCGGGGGGAAGGAGGAGGACGCAGCACAGACATGTCCTCGGTACAGTGATAGAGAATTGCGAAACGTTATAACGTTTTGAACAAGAAATTACAAAGAATACAAAATAAAAATCATAAATATAAAAAAAAAGAAAAGAGAGGCGATTTGTCAACTTGTACTTTTTCGTGTCGCCAATCGTGTCGATTTCCGACTTTTTTTCACATCCCTAAAAGAAATGCACTTTGTGTTCTACAATTTACTTGGGGCGGGAGGGACTACTTGAATTGTTCATTAAAAGAAAGAAAAGTGAAGTTTGCACTTTATCCAATAAGAACTTTGTTCAATAAGAACCATCTGTTGGAAGGAGGAGAATCAAATCAAATTGTCTTAAATCATTGCGTCAAACCATTTCTCTATGTGCCTCAATGTCTATAATATATTATCTGTATTCTCAAATTCTACTACACTTGTATACGCACCAGGGCTGGGACTTATTACTATAATACTACTATAATACTGATTACAATAATACTGTAGGCTTCTCAACTCCCTCCTCTGTTGATAAAGATATATTTTTCCCCTGCTGGTGAGAAGAATATAAAGTGGGGAGGGGGGCATGTTTTCTTCAAAGACCAGGGAGATTCCTATCTGCTGCAGGTATATCTGATCCAGACGGCAGAGCTCATCCGTTCCACCGCGGCGTGTGTTAACGTACCTGTCAAACCACTCTGTAGATGGAACTGTGATGCTAAATATCACACAGCCAACTCCTCTCAACATCAATGACTTTGTTTTCTGTCAGCTACAAACCTCCATAATCTCCATATCATTGCTGCCGGGCAGAAGAAGATTCCTTTTTTATGACATTATTTGTAACATCATTTTGGCATCTTGGCAATGATCCTCCAAATGTGTTTGTGTGTAAAAAGCTCCTATTTCTTTCTTTTTAACAGTACATGTTACCATGTTCCTGTTAGCATGTTAGCATTGGCATGTTAGCATTAACATGTTACCATGTTAGCATTAGCATATTAGCATGCTAACTTTTTTCACTCACAGAATCTGGCAACAGCTGCTCACCAAAAACATGAGGAGGGGAGAGGCAGGGAACACAGGAGGCTGCTGGAGATTTGGCTGTTTATGACCTAGGGATCTGCTGAGACTAGCCATTTTAGCATAATTATTCAAGTCCAGAAAAGAGAGAAACCACTGAATCCATATGTTGTAGATACATATTTTGGGGTGAAATTGTTGTCAAGAGACCTTAAAACACAAAAAATGATCACAATGATTTTAATGTCACAATCCCTTCCATTACTGTTGCCCAGCTGATCCATGACATTGATTTTCATTTCTTCTTTTTTATTTTAGATTTTTCTCTATGTGTTCTGTAGCCTTTTGAGCTGCAAAGAAAGCAGGCAAAGTTGCTTAACAGTGACCATCTGCTGGTAAATACATTACATGGGATTTGTGAACTTGCTGTATGTCACAGGCAAATCAGAGCTCAGACCACACAAAAAATAACAGATTTACCACGACTTTTGATGTGATTGATTTACTGTTACCTGCTTATCACTCCAGAAGTCGTTTTAGCCTTCTTCTTTTTTTTTTCAAATTATTAAGCTCATTAACTTAACCCATTTAGGCCTGACCTAAGGTTTTTGAAAAACTTTAAATATTTATATATCAGCACAAAAACAAATTGAATATTTGAAAACTGTACATACTGTACAGGATCCAAATATGGATTCCCGTCCTTAATGGGTTTTGAGCAACATTTGATAGTGTCCCTAGGACAGAATAATTTGAGAATTTAAATGGTCGTCCGTGGGCTAATGAAAAGGCCCTGCGCCCCTGCAGGACCAATAGGTATGTGATCATGCAGAAAATGAGTTTCCAAGGTCTTCAAAAAATAAAAGTCCTCACAGCATCACATAGAGCAGCATGCCTCCCAACTAGGCTGTGGCTGGACACCAGTGTTGCCAACTGCCAAAATCCAAAATGCACTAGAATGTGCTAGATGCTTGCCTGGAAGCGAAAAGGAAAGGAGTGGGGCTGGCCAGGCCATCTGGACTTTGCCATTGGCCAGGCCACCCCCCCCCCACCCCCCCCACCTCACCTCGCAAAAGTCGAAGCATGACAAAGCTACTGTGCCTTGAAAGGTTTATTTTCAAACGAACTAATATTACTATTACATATTACTTTAAAAATGTTTTACAAAATATTTAGTATCACTATTAATAAAATATTGTGTAGGCCAGTGGCATACCTACAATAAAGCAAACACCATCTAGCCAAATCCATTTGAGATCAACTTGAAAAAGGAGTTAAATGTATTCCTTGAATTCATGGAAGCCAGTAAATAATTTGAGAAATTATAGAAAATAAGTAATTATTTAACTTCTGCAGATGTCGAGATAATTTCACATGAACACTTGCAGTGAGACATATTGACAGAAAGTAATATAGAAAGTAGTGCAGTAATGGCAGAAAGAAAAGTATAATGTATTCATTTTTTGTTAAGTAATGTATTTATATTACAAGTTACTGAATTTTGGTTGGTAATATATTAAGTTAGGTAGTGCACATGTCCTAACACTGGTCACCACCAGTGTTGCCAACTGGTCCCTTGCGGGTCCATTTGGTTTCATTTTCACACTCAAGTCTCAAGAGTTAAAAATATTCCTCATGTGAATTATCCCAAGTCTACACACCTTCCAGGCAAGCATCTGGCGCATTCTAGTGCATTTTGGAAATGCCACTAGTGCATTTTGGATTTTGGCAGTTGGCAACACTGGCCACCACACACACAAGAAGGGGGCTGGCAGGGGGTGTGTCCCCCACTGATCCCAGCAGTGGCGTAGCCAGAAACTCAATTCAGGGTGGGCATGAGCTATTCAGAGTGGGCATGCTGCGTGCGTGATGGCCGCAAATTTGCACGTGCAAGAAATCTATTTATTGCTATTATTGCCATATACGGTTATATTTCAGTTTATATAACCTTTACTGTACAATGGTTGAATTAATGTCATGAAACATGAAATAATAATCCTGTCACCAACACAGTGTTTTGTTTCATTAGCACAATCATTATCAAATAGATTTCAGCTGTTCACTATTGAATCACAGCCATTTATAAATTAGTTACCAATGTGTCTGCTGATCATGACAGATTTTCTTTCAGGAGAACAGACCAGAGTTAACTTTTGAAAAATCCTTGTGAAAGTCCCCCCACAGAAACAAGCGCTATTGTTTTGATACCTGCCAAATGATAACGATCTGGCAGGTTTACAAACAAAGGGTGAATGAAAAGCTCCATTTGCATTATACTGGGTGATTAGTGCCCGCAAATCACCCATTATACTGTAACTACAGTGAGTCTAGACCTCTCAAGCTCTCTCTAGAGGCTCTCTGGTCTTTGTCCTTTGTTTTCTCAAGTTCTTAGTCATGTTTTCAATGGGTGGGCCAGCTCTCTATTTAGGTGGGCAGTGGCCCACCCCAGCCCACCCGTAGCTACGCCCCTGGATCCCAGGCCAGCTGGGAGCCTCTCGCTAACTCGCTCTCTCCAGTCCGGCGCATGCAGGTGCACTGGTGCAGGGTATCAGGTTACACTCAGTCACTCACACTGTTTAACTAAACTCTGTAGTACTAGAACACCTTTTATTTTTGGAAGGAGAAACACTAGTTTGCCTGGCCTGGGCTGGCCTGGGCCTGTCGCGCTGGCCTGCCCTGGAGGTTTCAAAAAAAAAAAAAAAAAAAAAAAAATTTTTTTTTTTTTTTTTTTTTTTTTTTTTTTGTACCCTGTCCAGGCCACTAGGTGGCGCAGGCCACCGGGAAAAGTCCCGGTGGTCCCGATGGCCACGCCGCCCATGCCTGGAAGGGAAAAGGAAAGGACCACTAGTTGAAAACCACTGTCATGACTCATAGGAGGAAAAATGGCAACACTGCTGCTGGACACAGAAGTCCAAAGAATGTAACCCAAACTGAACAAAGAATTCTTTTTTTATAAGACTCTGATGCCTTGAGCTTCAGTTTATCTCTCGTTTCCAGACAGCAGTGGCTGAATCCTTTTGCGATGTCTAAACAACATTATGGATGCAATCCGGTCTTTTTCTGAGGGGAAGAAGATGCTTAGAAAATAAAACCAGGCACTTGTGTCACAGCAAAAGTGCCTGGTTTTCTGTTCAAACTGGTTTGACTTAAAATAAGTAAACCCATCAGAAAGTATGGATTGTGTAGAAATTGTGCATTATATTTATACTCACTCACACACACACACACACACACACACACACACACACACACACACACACACACACACACACACACACACACACACACGACAGCAAGTAAATTGTTTTTTGAAAAGTCAGTGAGGAAAATGATTCGGGAATCCATTTCTGGACCATGGGCCACGTCATGAAATGTCAGCTATATATCGGGTGCGATTTAGATTTCAGAGTCTTGCTTATGGACATGTTGGCACCAACTCCGAGAGGAGCTTTCTCTCTCTCTCCAGAAAATACTAAAAATCGGTCAATATGATTATGTCCACATTTAATAGTTTTTCTGCCGTCCACGCGCTGCTCGTGGACATCCCGTTAGAATACCCCCGCCGGTCACGACGACGGCTCGTATCACGACGAGATGTAGATTTCATTCTTTAATCCAACTATTAGTCCGTGCGCATCGTCTGATGATCATCCCGTTGCTGACTTTCATTTGGGACAGAATTGGGGACAACTTTTTTTTTTTCCGTCCCATTGACAAGCATTCAATTCGACATCTCACAGTGGATGACGTCCAACCACCTGAAGCTGAACCCGGACAAAACCGAACTACTATTCTTCCCCGCTAAGTCCTCCCCCTTGCAGGAGTTAACCATATCTGTTGATAACGCCATGGTAACCTCAGCCCCTACGGCGAAAAACCTTGGTATTGTCCTGGACAGCCAGCTCTCATTTAAAACACACATCGCAGCTGTCACCCGATCCTGTAGGTTCACACTCCACAACATCAGACGGATTAGACCCTTCATCACCCAAGATTCAGCCCAGCTTCTCATCCAGACAACAGTCATATCTAAACTGGACTACTGTAACTCCCTCCTTACTGGTCTACCGGCATGTGCACTTAAGCCCCTCCAATTGATCCAAAATGCTGCAGCCCGTCTGGTCTTTAACCAGCCCAAATTCTCACATGTCACTCCGCTTCTCCGCTCCCTCCATTGGCTCCCAGTCGCTGCACGCACAGTGTTCAAAACTCTCACGCTTGCATTCAAAGCAACCAAAGGTTTGACTGCACCTTACCTCAGTGGCCTCATAAAACCCTACAAGCCCTCCCGCGCACTCCGATCAGCCGACACTGGGAAGCTGGCAGTAGCCCCACTAAAAACGCCTGGACAACGCTCCACGCGCCCCAAGCTCTTCTCCCTCCTGGCCCCAAAACTATGGAATGAACTTCCCCCTGCAATCAGGACCTCAGACTCACTACCTATCTTCCGCCGCAGTCTTAAGACACACCTTTTCAGACTCCATCTCAACCCATAGCACTTGTATTATATACCAACCCACAGTACTTGCTGCAATGACTTATATAGGTTGCCTAATGTATTACAATGTTTTTAGCGCTTCATTGTATGTTGTAAAATGTATTGTAAATCCAGATTAAATTGTAAACTTTTCACCATTGTAAGTCGCTCTGGATTAAGAGCGTCTGCTAAATGCCTAAATTGTAAATTGTAAATTTTACCGATCGAACTGGTTTGAGCCGCGGCAATGGAGAGGAAACAAAGAAGATCCGATCGCGGTCAATGAGTTAAGTTTGCCTAGCTGGTTCATCTCTCGCCGTCTAAGAATGTCAGAAATAATTGCATCTCGGCAGGGACATGCAGAGTGTCGAGGGCAGTGCCTGAAAGCACATGATAGGGCACTTGAAGTGAAATTGGATTCATGGTCTGGAAAGAGCAGTTTTACAGCCGTGTAAAAGGGGCTCGAGCCCCCTTTGTGTCTATGTGTGCAGTATGTCCCTTGTACAGAGGCGGGGAGGGTGGAGGCAGCGCAGCTCTGGGTGGAGTTTTACTGTGTTGACACGCAACAACTCGACAAAACTGCAAAATACAGAGAAACCTGAATGTTCATAGATCGACTTTTTTTGGGTGAAATTGTTGTCAAGAAACCCCCCAAAACACAAAAAAATGAACAAAAAAGTGTTTTTCATGTTACAATGCCTTTAACCACCAAACCATTACCACATGAACCCTTTTTCCCTATTCTGGGGCAAGCATATATTTCCAAGCTCAGAATAATAATGTAATAATGTAATTATTACATTGGTATGTACAACTTTCTGAATGTGAAATAACTTGGTGCAAGAGTGGCAAATTGTTGGCATGAACCAGAACGTGCTGAGTTTATCCATGTTTTTCTTTCTTATCGCATGACTGGTTGGACCAAAGCCGTTGCCACTCAGGTCACTCAGTTTGTCTGTGCCCAGGATTCAAACCTACAACCTCGTAGTCGAAAGGCGAAAGCTCTACCGACTGGGCTACCCCTCAAAAGATGTGATTTTACTTTTTTGATCTTTTTTTTTCTTTTTTTGAGGCCAAGGACTCAAGGCAGCAGGAAGTTATTTGCAATAGAAATGTTAGCATTAAGGTTAGGATCATTGTCTTGCGTTCTCAAGAGCACACTAATCCCACCACCTCTCAGCCTGTTCATGCCCACTTAATCCAACATTAACTTGTGCTTTTGTTAGGCACTATTGATTTAAAAGAAGGAAGCAAGTCTATTAAGAGTGATTAGAGTTATCTTCCTGTGTATTATTCCCTTCCAGTCGTGTGTCTCCCTCAGCCCTGGCAGAGCTTCTGCAGCTCCAAGAAACAGGACTTATCTCGTCCTCTGCTGCCAAGCAGGTCAGTGCGCACACACACTCACGCACACACACGCACCCCCCCCCCCCCCCCCCCACACACACACACACACACATGCACACACAAGATCGCTGTTTTATCTCTTTGCTTCTTAGTGCAACACATTTTTTTCTGAATCTACACTAGTTCCATGTAGATTGTTTGTAACACCGATGTTCTGTTATAATCTCTGACTTCAGATACATTAAAGGTAATAGAGTCAACTTTTTAGCCAAATATCAAAATAGATATACTATATAGCTATATTTTTTGCCTTTTCCCCCTCTACGTGTGGGGGTGATAGGTATCGTTTTAGTCAATCACATCACAGCACAGCAGTCTCCATCAGTTTCATTATGAGCTGAGGTGGAGTTAGATTCTGTTTTCAAACAAATCTGTTTACAAACAGTGTTTGTACACACTAAAGTTGCCTCTGACATAGTAATGTAAGATTTAACTTCACATTGTTTCTTTGTTGTTTTCATCTGCTTTGCACTCTGGTGCCTTGATTAGACATTAAATGTAAATGTTTTAGGTTGTTATTACAGAAAGTAAAATATGGATGTTAATTGTTTTACATTCCTTGCTTTCTTTAGTTTTAGGGATTTTAGCTATGGGAGGGGGAATTTAAACATGGTCCTAAATACATTTGTTTAAAAGATATTAAAGCGGTTTATTTTTTATTCTCTACTGCAGTCCTAATAAACTCCAGGAAATTATAACTGTCCACTAATGATCTACTGAATGTGACAAACTGCCATATTGAGCCTCTGGGTGAGGTATACCCTAGCCTGGCCTAACATCAGATGATTTTGGCCTGGGGGTGGAGGCGGGTTGGCGTCAGTTTTCGGATGGCAGATGATCTGATCTGATTTGATCTCACCAACGTGTGGTCATCCCCGGCCCCTCCCCCACCCTGCTACATCACATCATTTGGAGCGATGCCCACCCCGAAAAGTTAACTCCCAGTTCTAGGCCACTGTGGGTAACAAATTAGCCCAGGCTTTCTGTTTTTGTGCAGCGCGGACGAAAATGAAAGCCTGGGTGTTGAGGCTAGGTATACCCAAATATTGAGTGTGTAAAGTGCAGTGCGGTGTGTTGCCTCCTTCACATTCAGTGAACCTGTGAACTTCCGTGGCCAGTTATAATTTCCTGGGGTTTATTAGGACTGTAGTAGATACTAAAAAAGGAATTGTTTTAAAGGAATGTAAAACAATTAACATCCATCTTTTATTTTCTCTAATAACAACCTAAAACATGACCCATGGTTAATTCCACACATGCATCTCGTCTTCAGGTTCTTCCAGAGATGTGGAGGTGTCCAGAGAAGACGGCCCAGCAGGTGGTCCAG
This sequence comes from Benthosema pterotum, assembly GCA_039105355.1. NCBI lineage: Eukaryota > Metazoa > Chordata > Actinopteri > Myctophiformes > Myctophidae > Benthosema > Benthosema pterotum. The sequence goes on along the minus strand of CM076973.1, from coordinate 32,749,193 downwards.
GAGTTGGACCTGGGTCTGGTCAGTGACACTGCCCAGCTGGACAGCATCTGTCAGAGGGTGGTGGACTCACACCCCCAGGAGGTGAATGCTACACACACCCACTGTTAACAACTGCCAAAATCCAAAATGCACTAGTGGCACTTCTAAAATGCACTAGAATGCCCTAGAGCAGTGGTTTTCAACCCTTTTCATACCAGGGCCCACTATTTATTCTGCATTTTAACCACGGACCACCATTTGATGTTGTGTTTAGTCTCTCTGACTAATTTAGTAGAACTAACTGGCAAAATGTTGGTCAAAGTAGCAATTCTTCTACTTTTTGTAAATGTGTAGATTCTCTTGAGAGCATAAAATGAAACCAAATGGACCTTCACAAGAGTTACAGATCTATAAGGGTCCATTTGGTTACCAATGGTCCTTTCAAGGAAGGAAGGAGGACTATCATAGGAGGAAAAATGGTCCTCAACAGCAAAACACTAGATTTTCCGCCAGTGAGATCTGGAAAAAAGCTAAATATAGTAACAAATGTGCCAAGTTGGCAACACTGCACACACCCACTGTGGGATGTTGACAGCAAATTTTCGATTTGGACGACTGTAAATCCCTCCTTACTGGTCTACCGGCAGGCACACTTAAGCCCGCCTGGTCCTTAACCAGCCAAAATTCACACATGTCACTCCCCTTGTCCGCTCCTCCATTGGTTCCCTGTCGCTGCACGCACAGAGTTCAAAACTCTCACGCTTGTATTCAAAGTAACCAAAGGTCACCACCATATCTTGCTAGCCTCATAGCACCTTAAAAGCCCTCCTGTGCACTCCAATCAGCCGACAGCCTTGTAAATTGTAATCTGTAAATTCAACTAATCGGTATGTATATGATGTATGGCAATGTTTTATTTACTGTACTTAATGTAAGTAACTCTGGATTAAGAGTGTCTGCTAAATGCCTAAATTGATATAAACACACACACTCATGCACGCATACACACACAGAAAAGATTGTCAACTCAAAGGTAATGGATAATAGAGGCAACTTTAGTGTGTACAAACACTGCATTTGTAAACAGATTTATTTAAGAAACAGAATCACAAATTAGCACCGCCTTGCCTGACCCTGGCAAAGGTTTTGTTATCATGATTTGTTGACAACAACAAAGTTATGGCCTTTCTGCAGGGAAACAGCTGCAGCATCAAAGTAGAAGCAACATAGTGGAGAGGGAAAGAAATAGATATATACTGTATCTATTTTGATTTTTGGCTAAAAAGTTGCCTCTATTACCTTTTTAGAATGATGTTTGAGCAGGAACCGTTGCCCGTTTGACTAAAGTAATCATCCTATTGTGCAGGTCCAGCTCATCAAGACAGGCAACAAGAAGGTTCTGAACAAGCTGATGGGTTTGGTCCAAAGGGAGACCAAAGGCCGAGCCGACCCTGTCCTGCTGCGCTCCATCCTGGAGGAGAAGACCTCCTGAAACAAGGTCCAAGACCCACCACCACCACGAACCCCTTCTCATCCACAGCTTACATCAGACAGAAAGGTTGGGACCTACAGTCTACAAAAGCAGCAGGGTACAAAGCGCTTTACAATGTGCACTGCATTCGTGCAGCCAGCGGCTGCTCATGAGGAGCAGTTAGGGGTTCAGTGCCTTGCTCACAGGCACACAAACACAGGGGGGGTCGGAGGACTGCAACCAGGGACCTTTCCTGATTCGCAAGCGTCCGCCCTTTCTCCTGAGCCAGGCCTGCCAGGCCTGCCATCTCTGGAAGATCATTTCAACTCGCACAGCGGCTTGCACTGTGACACATTGCACATACAGATCAATACTTTTGAATGAATGAACTCTGATCAGGCTACTTCAGAGGTGTTCATTGATCTCTGCCTTTGGGAGGCCGGCATGGTCTAATGCGTTTATGGAGAATGGAGAATGAAGTGTAATATGAGTAGGCTAGTCATGGGTGGACAATTGGAATCTATTCAACTGTTGCTGAAGGCACAGTAGCATTAGTCGCAAAGCAAATCTATGGCCACCGTTTTCTTCTGATAAATGTTGTTTGGCATATTCATCTGGCTAAATAAGCCAGATGGAATCAACTGTTGACACAAAATAAATACCTGTTGGTGTCATTATGAGTCACTAACACACCTGTGAGCTAAGTCTAACTAAAAGGACAGCAATCAGTTGAACTGAATTCCCCTTATAGGATCAAATAGGTTGTTGTTGTTGTTGTTGTTGTTGTTGTTGTTGTTATTAATATTGTTGTTATAATTATTTATTTTATTTGTATTACTACTATATCATTTTACTACTACTATAGAGCTGCGTGTGTAATTAAAACTATTGCTCTGTCTACACATACAGTACTTCGTGTGAGTAAATAAGGGATGGAAATCCATGTCGCATGATTTTGTTGTTAGTTTAGACCAGGCCTGCTCAACGTGGGGACCGCGGTCTACCGGGCGATCGCGGCGTGATCACGAGTCGATCACGGGAGATGCGGGGGGAAAGGAAAAAAAATGGGATGGAAAAGAAAAAAGAGCGGTTGCGTGTGCGTGTGTGTGTTCAAGAGGGTGCCAGATTTCCATGAAGCCTTTGCATGAGCCTCCCAGTAAAAAATAACACCCGACCTGGCAACCTAGCTATCACACGTGTCCCACAGCAAATACGTCATCACAACAATATGAGCATGGAACTGACACTAGTAGCTGTTTCACCTCGGAACCCTCACTTTCGCAGAATGTGAGTATTTGAAAGAGTTTTTTAAAGTCTGTACCGACGCAGACGGTAAAACTGGGGGAGAGTAGCGTTGTAGACTACCAGTGCTATGATGCGCCGGACTGTACATGCCCTGTCTACGGAGCGCTCGACCGCTGTTCATGCAACCTGAATAATAAAAGAGCGTGCGTAACAGTATTGTTGCAGTTCGTGTTGTAATGGACTCTTGTGGATACGCGCTGCATTAGTGCTGGTCCTGCTGGATTGTCTGGGCTTATGAGCAGCATGCTTGAGACGCCTGGCTTCAGGGGTCCCAGAAATAGAAAGTAACTACCGTTTTCTACGTGGCATGTGGTGTTAGCTGCATGCATCCTTAGGGCAGCACTACGTGCGTTAGTAAGTTTGGACAGAAGTCAGGCAGAAGTCAGGCAACTTGTAAATTCGTGGCGTATTTGACATCACAATACACGCTGTTTCTTCATGATTTTGAAAATGTATTGTTACTAATGCAGCTGTCACTAGTGTGGAGTGAATAGCACTGTTCTCAGGCGTGTGTGTGCGTGCGTGCGTGCGTACGTGCGTGCGTGTGTGTGTGTGTGTGTGTCTGTCTACGAAGCGGCTCATTTGGAGGATTGTTGTCTGCAGTCTGTGAATTATACCAACAGTATTGTTCTGCAACGTGTAATGGACTTTTCTTATTATGATTGCATTTGCAATGGCAGTGTTTGACCAAGTCTGTTGTACTTATGTTGTACTGTTGTAGGCCTACTTATGACAAGTCTGTTGTACTTTATGCTTATATGGACATAAAGTAAAGTGGTAAAACAAAGTAGTGTTGTGTTGTTGTGAAGTTACTGCAGTCTGGCAACGATGCGTGTGGCTTTGCGTGTGGCTTTAAATGTTGATATTGGACTGGTAGATCCCGGAGGGGTTGGCTGCTGAAAAGTAGATCTTGGGTCAAAAAAGGTTGGGCACCCCTGGTTTAGACAATTGGTTGTCTAAATTGTTAGATACAGTAGTTAGACAATTAGTGTTGTGCCATAACAAAATAAACATGTGAAGTTCTGTAATGCAATTCCAAATTTTCCATTTGTGAAAGCTGTATTGTTGCCTATGCATGACTATACTTGTTATGTTTGGGAACTACTGATTCGATCAACTTCACACTTGGAAGGTGTTTTGCTGAGGATCCGGTCTAATAGTGGAACTGCTAGTGAGCTGGAGCTCCTCTACAGGAGGGGCCAAAGCAATCCTTGACTGCAATGGAGCTTTTGCATAACAGTCACGGCTGTTTTGCACAACAGTCAACCGTTATGCATAACAGTTGCAACGGCTTGCATAATGGTTGAGAGTTAAGGCTATGTTTAGACATAGGTTTTAATGAGGTTATGTTTAGGGTTAGGGGTTAGGCGTTATGCAAAACGGTCAACTGTTATGGAAAACAGCCGCTATTCTTATGCAAAACGGTCACGGCAGTTGCTGTCCAAGTCTACATAAATCCAAGATAATACATCTCCAAGTCTACATACATGCAAGATAAATAATTGAGGCTTTGCATACAGCTGTAGGAGGTCTAGACTAGAGTAAGCACTACTGCAAATGCTAGGGGCTGAGATGGTGTGTGAAGACATGCATTTTCCATTTTCGCCAGGAGATTGAGAGACATCACCAGCGAGCCACTACAAAATATATACTGTGTCGCGCAGCGTGACGTCACCAGGTCGGTGTAAGGTTTGGTTTAACCAGGTGAAATAACCTCCGCAATCATCATTTCACTAGAAACTAAGCCGTGCAAAGTCTACGAACAAACGATATGGAAATGCAGGCAAGTCATGATCGCATAGTGCGGGGCCGCTCCCTATCCCCTCGCCGCCGGCCCCCTCTCTCCCCTCAACCCTGCCCGGGCTCTATCTCCCCTACTTCGCCGGGCTCCCACTCCCCCAATTTGCGCATGGGTTCGCTCTCCCCTACTCGCCGGGGTTCCATCTCCCCCAGTCTTTCCAGCTCCTCCCCCAAATCCGGACAACACGGAGTAGAGCTCCCCAGTTTTCTTATGGGGGAAAATGCGCGGGAAAATGCCCCTACTCCTAGCCCTCAACTGCGAGCATTTGGCCGATCCACGTCCCCCTTGATACAGCAACAACTGCGAGCGCTTGAACGATCCACGTCCCCCTTGTCACAACAACAACCACGAGCGTCTGAACAATCCACGCCCCCCTTGTTACTCCAACAACAACGCCGAAGCCTTCAGACCGCTCGTAAGGCGGCGGTAGTGGTAGACCCCGTCAAGAGTGGAGCTCCGCCTGTCCGCAGCATGTATGATGACCAGCCTCCGCCGGCGTTCGGTGCACACAAGCAGACGTTCCCCTTCCAGTCCCCACGGCCGAGGACGCAGCAGGCGTCCTCGACACCGTCCCTTGGCGGTTCGGGTCTGGGTCCGGTTCCGAGTCCGGGTCGACGGGAAGTGATGTCTCCCGCTCAGCTCGATCCGTTCTACAGCCAGGGGGAGTCCCTGCGCTCCGACGACCGCCTGGACCGGACCTGGGTCACCGTCTATGGGTTTGCGCCGGACTCCGCCACCTACGTTTTGGAGCAGTTTGCTCAGTACGGGACCATCCTCAGACATACCATGTCCAATAAAGGTAACTGGATGCACCTGCAGTACCAGAACATCTTCCAGGCCAGCAAGGCTCTGTCCAAGGACGGGAAGATGTTCGGGGACGTCCCCGTCATGGTGGGGGTAAAGCAGTGCGTCGACAAGAGCGTGATGGAGACTTCGGGATCGGTGTCTCCCTCCTCCGCTGTCAGGACATCTCCTTTCCTCTGCAGCGACCCGGGTGATGTTCCCCGTCGCACCATGAGGCGGCTCACCACTCCCGCCAGCAAGGACGAGGTACCGGTGGACCGCCGGACGCCACCGAATGAAGGTGGCGTGATCTCCACGGCGACGACGTACGTCGGTAACGTTTTATCCTCCCTACGGAGTCTTTTTGATTCCTAACTGAATAGGGAAAGAAAATGACATCACCATGCTATTTTGAAACGTCATAGAATTGCCTCAAAACAAGGTGATCTGTCAACTAACGAGAAAACACTGTATTTTTTCCTTTACTGCTGCGAAAGGGCCAGAGTTATGACTAGATCCAAGAATTTCCAGGGCGGGAACTCCAAGTCGGTCGCAGCCAAGGCCCGCAAGGCCGAAGCGAAGGCGGCGGCTGATGCCTGCGAGAAGAAGGAGCTGGAGGACGCCTTGTGGCGGGATGACGACAAGCATGTCCTGAGGAAGGAGCAGAGGACAGTGGACAGGGAGAAGAGGAGGACGGAGGCCTTGGAGAGGAAGAAGGAGAACCAGAGACTCCTGGATGAGGAGAGGAGTGCCGGCCTTGGGGGAAAACACCAGCGAAACGCTACAGCTCCCGAAGAGAAAGTCACTCGGGCTCAGATCGAGGCGCGCATCGAGCGGCAGCGGCGGGAGACGACAAGGTCGGACGAGTCCAAGCGGGAAGAAGCGATGCCAGCAAGCCACCTGGAACTTCCTCTGGAAGAGAACCCAAACCGCATCGTGCCTGAGGAGGGCGCTCTGGAGGCCCGCTCGCTGGAAGACGCCATCACCATCCTCAGCACTGGCCCCGGCAAGCTGGAGCGGCACCCGGAGCGTCGGTTGAAAGCGGCCTTCGCCACCTTCGAGGAGGCCAACCTGCCCCGCGTGAAGGCGGAGAACCCCGGCATGAGGCTGGCGCAGCATAAGAACATGCTCAGGAAAGAATGGATGAAGTCGCCAGATAACCCCCTCAACCAGAGTTTTGCCAGCTACAACGCCAAGTGAACGAAACCCTAACTAATACAAAGCTGACTGGATGGCCAAGCCTCCAAGAATGCATTTTCTTGTTACAAATTATTGTGATCGGTTGTGGACCGGGCAAGTGGGGAGGTAGTCACTGATTCCATTCTTTAATCCATTCTTAGTCCAAAAGTATTGTTTGCTGATCGTCCTTCTGTTGCATTTCATTTGGGACAAAATGGACTCGGCCATTATATCCCATGCATTCGAAATGCATTATCTCATTCGCCCCCTCAATGTCCTTGTTCTCGGAAAATGAGCTATTCCAGTAGGACGGAATGGCACATCTGAGACTTGTGACCCGGTTGTTCTTGCACAGAGGGTTAGAGGGCAGAATGGTCAAGACACCACAAACACCATGACATCATCATACATCGGGTTTCGGAGATCAGGCGCTCCAAATCACGGTTTCGACTGTGAAAGCCGTGGCATAGGGACGTACAGTACGTATATGTAATCCTTGTGTTTGGTGTGAAGATGGCTAACTTCATGACTTACTTTCTGCCAGCTCGAAACAGGTCTCCGGGTATAGCCTACTTGTGTGTAATGTACAATTTGGCGCTTGACAGATCGCAATTCGAGTTTTCTTTTTTTAAACCCAAACTTTCCAATCCTCAACCAGGCAGTGCAAGAATATTCATGGAAAAATAACACAGGCTAAAACGTGACATAACTTACACCTAGGTCCATTTGGTTTCATTTTACACTCTCTAGAGTTAAAGTATATTTAAACATCTGAATTACCTCATTTTCAAAAATGTACACATTTAGAAAATGTAGAAGAATTGCTATTTTGACCAACATTTTACCAGTTATTTCTCCTAATTTACCCCTCAAACTCAACATCAAATGGTGGTTCTCTGTGGCTAAAATGCAGAATAAATGCAGGGCCCTGGTATGAAAATGATAACCATTGCTCTAGCGCATTCTAGTCCATTTTGGAAGTGCCACTAGTGTATTTTGGATTTTGGCAGTTGGCAACACTGGGTGTAGTCAACATGCCTGGGTTCACATTCTTCCAAATGGACTATTGTGAGAAAGGTTGACCATGAACTAGGCTCAGTGTGCTCATTAATGTGGGTCATTGGGTGCATGCACGCACCTGAGTGTAATCAATGACAATGAATGAGGGTGCTTCCACATCTGAGCACATGCCAGCAGCTATTTTCTGCTCAGCTGTGACATCATTCCTGTTTTTTTTAATGGTCGTGAACGGGAAATTCCGGCTTGTTCCAGCTTGTGTTTTCGGCGATAGCCAGCTTACAGGAAAGGCTTGCCGAGGGGCTGAAATCCATTTGCGACTGCGACACCCGTCGCAATGTTGGTATAATCGTTGTGACCATTTTGCATAACAGTCATAACTGTTTTGCATAACAGTCGGCCGTTTTCCCAAACCTAACTTTAAACATAAGTAAACATTAGTAAAAACTGTGCCTAAACCTAACCTTAACCCTCGACCGTAGCGCAAACCGTCGCAACGGTTATGCCAAACGTTTGTGTCTGTCCATGTGATGGATCAAAAATGAACAGGATGTGCTAATATTTTAGAAATAATCATTCATGATATAAAATGTGAGAACGATAGCATGCAAGCACGTGGCCCTGCATGATTTCATGCCCTTCGGGGCATGTTTTTCCCTCAGTAGCATCATGACTTCTGAATTATTCTAAACTCTTCTCAGTAGTTCGATCGTGGCCCCACCCCACCTTCCTCCCCCTTCCAAGGCATCATTTGAAAAAGGAATGAATAATTTACTCTTTTTTTTTTTTTTTTTTTTTTAAAGCCTTGCCAGCTTAGAGAAAATGGTCAAAGGTCTCCACTCACCGGCATCCTGATAAATCATCAAGCACACGGATGCTTTGATGAGAAATTGCAGGATGTCGCTACTAAAGCACTGACTGGTATGATGATGTTCTATTAACGAATGTTCGTGTTTTAGTTCCGAAGTCGTGCAGGACACGGCTGAATGGAAGCCAAGGCCGTCTTTACTTCAAGAGAAGTAGTTGCTATGAAGGCCTGTTGCTATGGAGGACTCCCTCTCTGTCTCTCCCTGTTTTTCTCTCTCTGTCTGTCTGTGTCTCTGTCTTGCTATGGAGGAGTCTCTCTCTGTCGCTCCCTCTCTCTCTCTGTCGCTCTCTCTTTCTGTCTCCCTCTTTCTGTCGCTGTCTCTCTCTGTCTGTCTCTATCACACAGAGCATGGAGAGCTGCATGCTTTCCACTGGGTGGAGCTGGAGATGTGTCTCACTTTTCTCTGTGAAAGCGTCTATGGAAGCTTCTTTAATCAGCAGATAGACAACACTCCAACTGATATCACAAGGTTTTTATTTTACCCCAAGACAATGTGAAAAGAAAAAAACAAAAACAAAAAACAAATCATATATATTTTACAAAAAAAAAAAAAAAAAAAAAATCAATACCGCAATGTAGATTGTATGGTGATTATTTGATTATGGTTTTGAAGGAGTCAAAGGATTCACATGTCTTAACAGACTGTAGGCAGAAGTCCTGTATTCAAAATGTACTTGAGTAAAAGTACAAAAGCATCGGCATCAAAATGCACTCAAAACTCAAAAGTATATACTGTATGTATGTATGAAAAATCTTTTGAAACTAGCAGATTGTAGATTGGGTATTTTAAAGGTAGGGGAAGTGATTTGAAATTCATGGTGTAGTACCAGCCTGGTGCACTAGGGGCCGCCAACAGTAGCTACACTATGTGAACCTGCTGCTCGCTCCTGATTGGAGGAGAATTGGTGGTGACCTGGGGAACTTTTATTAGCTCCTCTGCTAACGTGGGGGAGGGGGAAACTCCATATGTGGTTTCCACACCTTATAATAGAGCATTTTAACAGAAAAAAATATTTTTGGGGTGATATCTGACAAAAGTGAAATCACTTCCCCTACCTTTAAAATAGCAGTAATGTGTAAATGTATTCTTGATGAGTCAGATGGGTTAATGTATGTAATGATAAAAAAAAAACCCAAATGGTTCCAAACTGCAGTGAAGTCCATAAATAGTCACTCTACACACTGCCGTACGTTTGTGAATTCTTGGAAAAACAGCCTAGGGACATCACTCAACTGAGTTAAATAAGATACAGAACCAAGGACCAAAGAGAAATAGGTTCACAGAAATCCATCATATATGACGTCAATTTTCTGTTCATTGTCAAATGGCATATTTAATGTTCATTCAGTCTGCACATTGTGTTCATTGTCAAGGGCATTTCAGACAACACAAACATCCAAGCTGTATCTATGGGGGCATGTGGCACAGTGGTAGTGTTATACAGCTACAACATAAGGTTGTGGGTTTGATATGATTCATATATTCTTCATATATTCTTTCTTCATATAATCTTTATATATCTTTTTTTCGAACCAGGCAAGCAAAATACTTGATTTTGGCAAAACTCTTAAATAATAATCACTGTTATCGCATTCATAAATTGCATACACTTTTCTGCCAATTTGGGCCAAGACTGAATAGGCCTAAATCGATTTCAGCAATTTTCGTCCGAATATTGTCTGCAGACGAATATTATTTGGTGCATCACTAATTTAGTTACAAACTATAATTTAGCTGGGGGAGCCCTGGGGCTCCCTCAAGGACCCCTGGGGGTCCCCAGACCACACATTGAGGAACCACTGACTTAAAGGGATATTTCACTTTTAAAAGACTTGATCTTTTTGTCATCTACTCAGGCTCATGTGAACACCACAGGCAGTTTATGTTACTCCATTCAGTATTTGGATATTTGATGTGCATTTTAGCTGCCCCACCCCCTTCCTATACAACCCAATTATAACTTAAAACTTAATTTAAACCATAATGGATTCATCAAAAACATACAATCTTTTCTCTGGTGACTGATATTGTCCTCCTAATAACAAGATCAGTCACCGTAATAGATTTTTGATTAATCTATTATGGTAAAAATGGTTTTAGTTTTTAGTTATCATTGTATTGTATAGGTAGGCTGCAAGGCAGCTAAAAAGAACATCAAATATCACGTTACTGGATGGAGTAACTTACCCATTGGAAAAAAAAAAACTTTATTTGCAAACTCTTGAAAGTGGCACATTTCATACAAGCCACTTTACAAGAAAAATACTATGGATCTTATATTTTTGCACGTCATGTTATTATTGTTTCACTTCACAAAAACACTATGGATCTTATCTCTTTTTGAATGTCATATATAATTCTTATAAATCACAAAATTATATGTTCGGTGCCAAATATTTCCCATATGGTTATTAACTGTCTGGGGTGTTCCCATGATTCTGAGTGGACCATAAAATGACCCAAAGGTTGTTGTTTTTTTTATTAGTGATACACCCCTTTAAACAATATACACACTTTGGAAGTGTGTGTTAACCACGGCCACAGCAATAGTTGAGTATGTCTCATGCTGGCCTCTGCTGGTAAAAAAAAATCATCTAGCAACAGCTGCTCCCAAAACACATTAACAAACACTGTTACTGTCAACTGCTTGCAAGGGTGTGGTGTTATAGTAAATTGATGTTGTTCACTTAGTCCGCTCATGTCATGCCATGTACTTGGAACGGTTTGGCCGTGGCGGTGCCAATTCTTATAAACAGTTTAGTTCCATCAGCTGAAGTGCTGCGCCACAGTGTTGAACTCTAAACTCTCTGATGGTTCAAATTTGTGTGGAAACCGCAGTATAGCCGTGAGGCTTGTGAGGCCTGCGCGGTTGCAGGGTTTGTATTAAAGGGGAATTCCACCCATTTTCAACTTTTTTTTTTTTGAGAGTGTACAAATGGAACCAAATCGACCCCAACGGGGTCCTTTTGGTCGATGTGAATATTTCAGCATTTAAATTAAAATATTACAAAAAAATAGCTGATCTACAAGCATAAAATGTGTCACATCGCGATGCGTTTTTGTGTGAACATAGTTGCACCAGGGGAATACTCTAGTTATTTTAACAGTTAGAAAACACCCCCATCTATAGCGGGAAAAGAGACAACACAAAGCCATACATTAGCGCATTTGAACACTGAACTCTGTCAGTTACAAAGTGGAACAGGCAGACAGGGGCTCAATTTGTGGAACACCTGGAAAGTCTTGTAAATGAGGGACTGCCCCACGCAAAGAGGAACTTCTGGTCACCCTAACGTTGCAGCGTGGACACAGGGGTTAAAACTGTAGGCAGCCAGCCGGCAGTGCTCATACAGTAGCTCCAACACATGTTTGGACTAATGGGAGTTCTGATCTATATCAGTCCCTCATGCAGACTTGGAGTATCCTTTTATGAATTATGGAGATTATAAGGTTTCAGTCTGACAACAGCAGAATTCTCATAAGTGTTAATGTAGCCTATATTTAGAATTCTTGCCAGCTAGCTGAGACAATCGGCATAATGAAAGATTGGTGTCAATTACTGTTGTGAAAGGATTGCTCATTATTCTGAAGCAAATGGCTTATAATAAACTGATGATGAATTATTTTGAGTAGGCTATATTCTTTTTGAGAAATCACACGCACAACCACGCAGGCACACACAATGTGTAATTGTAAATGTAGCTAAATAACCCCCTTCTGCTCGATTAATTGTCATTGTTTTACATCAATTCTTTGTTTAAATAGTCAATACCAAATAATAATAGAATAGATTCATAGAATATTTGTCATTCATAGAAAATGGATATCATGGCTGTTTTTTGAGGGCCTGCGGAACCCTCGCTTCACACAAGTGGTGATTTTCATCAATATGGAATGGATGGTTTACTTTAGAATTCTGTGTGTGTGTGTGTGTGTGTGTGTGTGTGTGTGTGTGTGTGTGTGTGTGTGTGTGTGTGTGTGTGTGTGTGTGTGTGTGTGCACGTGTGTGTGTGCACGTGTGTGCGTGCCTGCATGCGTGTGTGGGGTGGTTTATGGTGAATGTATAATTCATAGATATCCTTTCCATTGACACACTAACCCTTCATGAATCATTCCTGTTGGAGTTATTTCAAACACGAAGTTGGTGTGCGTGCGTGCGCGCGCGTGTGTGTGTGCGCGCGCTCACAAGTTTTCCAGTGAGCAAGGAGAGCATGTCTGACCCTGCATCTGTTCTGATCTCCATTTTTTTGCATTTACATCTCGCCTCCCTCAACGCTATACCGCATGTGTCGCCTACAGTGCTGCAGCAACATTTCCCATTAACACGTGCTGTTACAGAGTCTGTTTGATTTCTTGAATCAGAGGCAGAGAGAGAGGCTGTAGGCTTGTCTCTGTATGGATAGCAACCGTCCGTGTGTTACATCCAAACAGAGCAGTGCCAGTTCTAGGAGTTAGGTGGTCCTATGCGAGATTATTACACAAGAATTCCTTGTGGTGTTTTAAGCAATAGCCAGCATTAGCTTTAACCCAAACTAGATTCTAGTCCATGACACTAAATTCTAGTTTGTGACACTAAATTCTAGTCCCTGGCGCGAGGTTCTAGTTTTTCTGGAAAAGTCTCTTTCTGTGTCAGTGATGCTTAACATATTTCATAGGAAGGACCCACAGAAATACCTATTATTTAGCTTCAGAACCTCATCTAAAAACATGTTGTTCTAGGGATCCCCCCAGAAGCAAAGATTTGAGTTAAAAATGTTTGCTTCCGAAATAATGTATTCAAAGATTTGCACCACATTTTCACAATATTTCAAAAATAGCAGAACTACAAGCTCATATCGCGCCACCGGGTGGCGCGATATGAGCTTGTAGTTCTGCTATTTTTCAACAGCTAAAACACCAAAATGTGTTCAGTACACAAAGGGTTAAATGCTGCAAATGCTAATTTTAAATCACAAATACTATATTACATAACATATGTAATATCCGTGGTTCTGAATGGAGCCATGCGGTTCTGTTGCTCCCAGTGTTCAGCTGTTGCTGCTTTGCGTTGCCAGGGATATTAATTCTGTGTTTTCCGACATCAATCAACCACTAAATCAGAGAGAAAGCAGCACCAGGGGCGGATTTAGGCATGGGCCATATGGGCAGCCGCCCAGGGCGGCATCGTGAAGGGGGCGGCATAGCGAAGCAAAAAAAAAGAGAGAAAAGAAATCCGCTATTCCGTCTTATTGTCATTGCATGGATCTACAAGTATTGCGCCCACTTCCGCACATCAACGCACAAAAAATGATAACATCGTGCAATTCAGCGTGTGTGTATGTGTCCTGGCCTGGGGGGTTCAGTTGTGGTGTTACGCTGGACCAATTGACTTCAATGTTAAATGCGCTCTCCAATGCGCTCTCCATATGATACTTTTGAGATTTGAAAAAGCCACAGTAAACTGGCGAATGGTGGCAACAGTATTTATGATACAGTAAATAAAATCTTACCTCACATGGTTTCTTGGGAAGTCCTTATTTTTTTTTTTTTAAGGTTGAGAAAAGTCAACAGGGCCTTTTCAAATCTCAGAAATTTAATATGGAACTCTATGGAAATATGGAGCGCATTCTTTCTGTCAGTGTCTTCGTGCAGCAGGTGCACTAATTAGTGGGGACTTTCCACAGTGGTTAAAGGAGAATTCCACACCAAAACATATTAGGAGCAATCTACCTTGATTCCTGTGACATGTGTAATAATGCTCTTGATTATTGTCATAGATGCCCCCTTTTCCAAATTTCACCCTGAGGTCCCCCTTCCTCCAATGCAGTTTGCATTATAGCTACTTATTCATTGAATTAACTGAAACTATAGTAGACTATAAAGCATAAACTCAAATGCAATCAAGACTAATAATAATAAGGGTAATAATAATAATAATAATAATAATAATAATAATGCCACCCCATGGAAGGCTACTTTTTGCCTGTGTGATTTATAGCCAACTTTGCTTCGAAGAGTTCAGTAATGCAAATGCATCTCAAATTGATCATTAGATTATTGATATTATTATTATGAACAAATAAAATAAAGGGAAAAAGAAATCACACCTGTGTGAAGAAGGTGGTGTCAAGGTGACATGCTCACTAGATGGTGATATCTACTCAGAAGGTTTATGTATTTTATGTATTATGTGTTGTTTAGTCTTGAGTGGTGGAGTAGAGGTGGTCGTTCCCGGAGGGTTTGTGTGTGTGTGTGTGTGTGTGGGGGGGGGGGGGGGGGGGGGCGCCAGCAGGGGATTTCGCCCAGGGAGTAAATCACTCTAGGACCGCTGCTGAGCAGCACAGTAGCATTCATCACCACCACCTGCTGTGCTGTAAATAACATACATCCGGCAGCAAACTGCAGCGCGGGTCTGTCTCCAACCCCCTGACTCAGAAAAAAAAGTCGTGTGTAGGTAATGGTCATGCCATGAATCTCGAGGGGGTTGCTGCCGCCAGCATTGTGGCATTTTGTTTTGAATTTGAATCGTTAGCTTAGTTGATATTTGTTCTATTTGCGGCTCATTTGCACTTCACACCACTGTCTTTAATCTATTAACCATGTTGGAGTCAGTGGCCTCGTCAGTGTCGTTCATTCCCAGCAGGTGAGCCATGATGCCTCCTGCATGGAGCATCCGGTTGCAAACCTGACCGCAGGGGGGGTCTGTCTGTCTGTCTGTCTGTCTGTCTGTCTCAATTAACCCTATCAAACGCTGGCTAGTTCAGCACCTAGTTGGGTTGAGTCTGACCATTACGTGACTGTGAAGAGCAAAGGTTTGTTTCTCTGTTGATTTATCATCTATGAAGGTTTTCCACTAAAGACAGAGTGCCTTGGTTTCCTTTTGTTCTTTTTATAGTATGCAATTCATACCTTTGGGAATTAAGCAGTACATAACTCTAAGAAGAAGCAGTACATAACTCTAAGAAGAGTCACTAACCTTATCTCTAGCAGCATTTTCTTTTTTGTTTAAAACAGTAAATGGAGTTCAGATTGCCAACATTCTGATAATCTGATATGTGATAGTTCATCGTTGGGACGGTGCCGGAGATTAGATGGTAATAAACGGACGGACACGCAGACGGAGTGCAAAACATACTCTTCACCAGGGCTGATGGAGACAAATATGGGCACAAGTAGTTTGTAGTTTTTGTGCCAAGCTGCTTCTCAAGGACAAGAAAAGAAAAGAAGAGGAGGGGATGGAAGTGAAACAGGAAAACATATCAGGCACAGGCAATAGACATACTGTAGCACATGAATTATTGAACAGTACACGATGTTAGACGTCAAGACTAGGCAGCATTATTGCTTGCTTTTGCTTTTATCCACATTCTTTTTTCCCCCACACAATAACTTATTTCTATTGTGATGATTTATTTATTGAATTAGACTCATTTCCTGAGTACGCTGTTGTTTTTATTATGAATATGTTCTCCCCTCAACCCCTTTGATTTACTGTCAGAGCCCTTTGTAAAGTGCATTTCAAAGCACCGTCTGGTCTGCATAACACACATAAAGTCTGTTATTAGTATTATTGCAACTAACGGCGAGGAGAGCCTCCCCGGAGGCCCGGGAGGTTGAGATCCTCCAGTGCTCCATTGCTAATGTATGAGCACAGAGCTTTATGGTACTGTGTTTGTCATGCATATTGCAGGAGGATCATGGGAAGGTTGGGAGAAGGATGCTCTGGGTGAGCCCTCATGCAGTCACTGCAGTCATTACTGATGCCCCTCATTTTCCCTGTCATAGCTAGAGCCAGAAATTCAGGGCTACAATAGACCTGCGCAGTGACGTCACCACCCCTGTTCCAAAAGTGGATTCCCCATTCATTTTTTTTCATAGACTTTTCGAAAATAATTTATATAAAGACGATTACGCCGCGGACAAACACCAACTCGGGTCGAGGCAAATCATGACAACACACACAGTCTTTTGGGACAATCAAATAATTTCTAAGATGAAAAACGAAACAAAAAGTGTTGTATCCTGCCGTTTTCTACTTCTTGCTAATTAGATATGATATATATTATATTATAATATCATGTTTGTTGTCATGATTTGTCATGACCCAATTTGGTTTTGTCCGTAGTGCGTTTTTTTACTAACAATTTTCGAAAAGTCTATAAGGAAAATGAATAGGGAATCCACTTCTGGAACAGGGATGGTGACGTCACTACGCACTACGCAGGTCTATATATGTCCTTCCACTGGCATGTGTTTGTGTGAGTGTTGTGTGCAAGGAGTGAGAGATGGAGGGAGAAGGGGGGAAAGGGAGAGAGAGAGTCTGTGCGAGTTGGTCTGTGAAATACTGTATGCCTTGCGATGGAGACCGTTTTACATAACGTTTAGGGGTTTGGGGTTAGGTTTAGTAGGGAATGGTTGCAAAACTGCCACGGCAGGTGGTCAAAACGACCAACCGTTTCATAACTTTCATAATGTCGCGATTGTTATGCAAAACAGTTGCAACGGTCATGAAACAGTCGGGACCATTATGGCAAACGGTCACAACAGTTTACTAACCGCTGCAACCATTTGCCATAACATTGTTAAAAAACTGCCCTGTCTGTTCACCTGTCACAACGCATTTATAATCGTTGCAACGCATGTCATGCTGGTTTTATAACTGTTGCAACTCATGTCACAGTCGCACATTCATTTCGCTGTCTCTCGACACCCAACAATATCCGATAACAAGCTTATTGAGTGCCATTGTCAATAAGCTTTAGGCTTATCAAGCTTGTTATCAAGCACCGTGTCCCATGCCATCATGTCTAAACAATCAAGACTAGAGTCAATCAAGAATGAAATGAAATCATCCATGCTGGCACAAAAATGCAGATCTACAGTATCTGCTATTTTCTCTTTCTGTCCAAAAGTGACCACTCTTATAAGATTTCAGACACTGCCCCTTTAACACTCTCTACACGTCCCTGAACATATCAGCTCCTGCACGATGCAGATTTTGTCACGTTGTCACTGTACACAGAATCATACATATTTGCTACCTGCTGTAAGACTGTGACAGCATGGCTGATCAGCATGTAAAACCCAACAATCAACACACAGACCGACCATGGGGGCTTTTTAAGACTTTGATCCTATTATAATCGGCTTGTACATGAATATCGTTTCTGTCAGGCAGAAACCCTGCATATGCATTTCATCGTTTTATGTTTTTTTTTTTTTCTCAGTGTAAACAAATGCAATAGGCCCACTTCGATACAATTCTCACACAAATGTAGCAAACTATTGCAGATCTACCAGCTCACAACTCTAGTTGTGGGCTGGTAGTTGTGAGCTGTAAGTTGGTGCATTCAGGTATACTCGATGGGGCTCATTAAGTGTTATGCAAGACCCGCAAGTCATTCACAAATTTTGCAATAAGACTGGATTCCTCCTGCGTTCCTTTCTCTGCATATGCATTCCTATGCACTGTTTGCTCCCACCACCACACCAGCACCACCGGTGGGCTCTGCTCCCATTGTTAAAGGGATAGTTCAGATTTTTGGAACTTAAATTGGATAAAATACTTGCCATTAATATAGTGGTGTCAACTGTATTAATTGATTGCCAGAGTCCCATATTGGGAGTTCTGCTCTGGTTTGGTGAGTCCCATTTTGCGGGCTGCACATGTGGAATAGTCAAAACTAGTTGTATTAATACTCCTGTATCAACAGATATGTCATATATGTCACAACAGATATGTCATATGTGGTATGTCATATCGGAGCGTCATATTTGGTGTTGACACGGGCCTCCAGATTCCTAAGGCCACCCCTTGCTTGGACTATTACCAGAGTTGCGTGTAGCGGCATTATTAAACAATGTATGCTACACACTTTTGGAATTACACTACATAGTAGATAGTAGATCCTGTGGCTGCATCATTACGTGAGTTAATTCATTGTACATGTATGTATTTCAATTTCATGGGCAGTAGTCCAATAAAGTAACAAAACTACTAGTAACTACTAGAAAGTAATGATGCCCATCACTGACTATAACAAACAAGACACCAGGGCACCCCCCCTAGTGACTTTCCACTCCTGGTTTTGGACATACAAGGTTTCCCATGCACCATCACTGTGTTTTTTTGCTATCTGGGGGTAATGCAGCCATCAGCGTGTCACAGATTAAACAGATTTGGATCTCTCTCAGATGGACATCGGTGATTAAACCAAATTAAACCCCGCAAAACATTCAAATGACGCACGCTGCATATTTGAACCTGTTTTGCATGCATGTAATGTAGAAAATGCTGTTTCCGCCGCCTTCATTTCACGCTTGCTTTGCGTCGTCCCACGCCGCCTGCGCGTAATACCCAGATCTGTCGCGTCCTGCTGCACTCCGTGCTTTGAGGGTGTTTATATCCATTCAGTCATTAATTTATTCATCAAGAGCCCTCTGGCTCGTTAGAGATTTCATCTGCGAAAAAAATGAATTTGGGGATGTTGGACTGGGACTGGTAGTGCAGCGTTGGAATAATTAGGCTACTCAGCTTTTGATTTTACTTTGTAATAGTAACATCAAGGTAGCATGGCTCGCACAACTCTTGACGTGTTGCAAACTCTTTGAGCATTTTCCTTACCGGGGTGCACGGTCGGGTATAAGTGACTTTTACAGAAGAATCTAAACTGGCACTCGCTGAACTCTCTTGTTTCTCTGTGGTGGGGAGGCTATACAATCTGACACTTTCGGTGTCTGTAGTATGCAACACTGATGAAGGCTGGAGGACCAGAACGCATATGTTTTGCTGCTCCGCAGTGTACCATGCCAACGATTAAATTAATTACAAGTGCCGTAAAATGAGAGTTTTGTGAGTCCTGTTCTCTCTCTCTCCCTCTTTCTCTCTCTTTATAGACTTTGTATATAATAAAAAAATAAAATTTCGCCATTATGCAGAACAGTGATTTTCACATATCCAAGAAATGAATACAGATGCTATAACACTGCAGATCACCACCCATCATTCAGTTCTGTCTTTGTGCTACTCTGTGTGGGCATGTGTCATGGGCCAGCCCGTGCCCTATAGACAATACTGAGGAACTATGGCCCTCATTTATGAATGTGGTGTACGTCCAAAAATGGGCATACAACAGGTGTAGAACAGACAGGACAATGTCTCGAGAACTACAACACTAGTGAGGTGTCCGACCTACTTAAGGTTCTAATGCGAAAGATTACTCGTAGGCTTGATAGCAGTGTGGTTGAGTCAATTATTTACCACTTACTAATTACGATGGTTTGCCCCACCTGTTTAAGAGCAGGATTGCTGCAGGTGAGGAGAGTTCAGTCTGACTTGAGGCTAGTAAGAGACAGCAGGGGAGAACTGTGAGCCAGGGCCTCAGTGAAGGTGAAAAAGCCTGTGACGTTCTACCAGTCCTCACATCCAAATCTCTTCGCTACGACAACAATGCTCATGTCGATAAGAAGGTAGATCATGGTCCATACACACATCATGCACGTATCTGTATACATTCATTAGCACAAATCACTGTAGATCAGTGGTTTTCAACCTTTTTCCATATACCAGGGCCCAGTATTTATTGAGCATTTGAGCCATGGACCACCATTTGATGACATTTTAGCCCCACAGACCCCAAAACTAAAGATGTATTTTGCTTTTGTCCACAATTCCAGGCTGGATTTCAGAAACAAAACAGTCAAACAATGGATCAAAATGAGCATTAATCTTCTACATTCTCTAGTTGTGTAGACTTGGGCTAATTCAGATGATGAATATATGTTACCAGAGTTACCAGATGTAACTCTTTGAAAGCGTAAACATGAAATCAAAATTCATATTTCATGTTTCATATTTACGCCTTCAAAGAGTTACATCTAGTTAACCTTCCATTTAGCTGGGGACCACTTGGACTACTGTAGATAATTGGCCTTAATCAGCCTATAGCTTGGTTTGTCTCATGATGGGGTAAGAGAGAGAGAAAGAGAGGGGAGGGTTTGGAGAGATTGAGTTGGTGAATTAAACAAAAGAGGGAGGAGCAGAATGTGGCAGGAGAGCTGTGGCGGTAGTTTGCTAGTAAGCTTGGAAGGGAGACAGCCTGGACACCTGAGTCATTATCACTGCTCTTTCCCTCACCTCCCAATCTCTGTCACTGCTGCCCCAGAAAACTGCTCCTCTGTCCCTTATGTGTCCAAGTTATGGAAGGGGAGAAGAAAATAGGACAGAACATTTGAGCCTGTGGCTCAAATGCAGAATAAATAATAAACCTAGATATGAAAAGAATCTTAAACCTTATATACTTATACTTAGAAGAGATAAAATGTATGTATTTAAGTTGTGATTAATCGAAGATTAACAATCGATTAGACACGATTAAATATTTTACATAATATGCATTCAATGTCTTTGGTTGAAGTGGCACTCAAATGGCATGGGTGCTGTCCATGGTGCTGCCCTGTGTGTGCTTTGTGCTGTATACAGCGCATGCTGTGGTCAGATCAGATGGGTGGGCTGTGAACGCTAGTGATTTTAAAGTGGGCCCTTGTTCCGAAAAGAGTGCATTATGAACTGAGACAAGATACTTCTATAATTGTGATAGAAAATGATGTGTGCTCATTTAAAAAAAAAAAAAGTATAACTTGTCACAATTCTGTTACATGGAACTTTTAAACACTGGTACTTTTGCAGGTCATAACAAAACATCATTCACACATGACTTGTTATCAGCATCATGTTTCAACATTTCAGCATAATCAGTCATCAACAGTCAATAAATGGTTCAGCATATTGTTTCAACATTTCAGCATGTCAATGCGTAACAGTAAAGAGTTAATGATTATCTATTGTAGCGTAATTATGGCTGTCGTTTATTGACATAGCATTTAGATCCTGAGGAGGCTTCATTGTGAACATCTTGTTTCAACACAACACTCTACTCTATGCCTCTTTTATTTCATTATACCTTGCAGGTGAATCAAAAGCCAAATGATTAGCATTTGAATATCTGATGGCCCTGTTGCCTGGGCAACACGGTCAATGCCACTTCCCTGCCCCTGATACTCGCGGCCCAGACAGTGTGAAAAGCTCAATGAATATAGTTACAGTCCACAACTTATGCATTTCTGAAATTCTCAATGTAATTCTCACGAAATCCTTATGGGGGCTGCAGCCCCCATGGACTCTATACACCCCAGGGCTGCTTGTGCAGTGCCAATATAAAGAGCCAAAGTTCCTTCATTATGGGCATGCCATTGTTAAAGGAGAATTCCACACACAAACACATTTAGCATCCATCTGCCTGCTGTACATCATAGTGTATATATTGCCTTAAGTTTTGTCATAGATGCTCCCTTTTCTACATTTCTCCCTTGAGGTCCCCCTCCCTTCCCACAGTTTGCATTGGCACAGGTTGTCTTTATTCTAATGCAGGTATTTTTGTAGCTCCAAACTTGTTTTTTTCACACATATTTTAATAGTATACTGATACTCATGCATGAGTTTTACGTCACTCTGGGGCAGACTAGATGGATGCCCAATGTGTTTTGGTGTGGAATTCTCATTTAAGCCTGTTCCCACAGCTTCAGACGGGTACAGTGTGCAGGGCAGCTTTAAGAGTGCGCTGGAACTCTTGTTGTCTCTCTGAGGGAAAATTAAAATACGTCCTCAAGAGCAGGATTGGCCTCTACTCTTTATTCCACCCACCCCACATGCCTCCCCTCTCATTTGTCTCCCGGGCAGTCTGCTCTCTTTGCTTCTTCTTCCCGGCTCTCCTGCAAATCGCCACAATTAATTGTCTGCCGTGGTCTGCAACGCTTCTGGAGACGAGACACCCTACAACACAGCGGCCCCACTTCTCAACTCAAGCCGGGGGGGATGAAAACGATACGGCCCATGAATGGCAACGAGAGGGAACAGCGTGGAGACTGTGTGACAGTTGGTTCAAAGGCTGCATGGCTTGGGTTGCAGAATGCATTACAACTCAAGGAGGGCTTCTTGCTGTTTCCCTGGGCTTTCCCTTTTTACATTGTCAAGAGAGTGTGAGAGCAACCCCAGACAGCATTTTATGTGTTTTCAAAACCGCCCCCCACTTTACACATAGCACTGACCTTTCTGCTGTGGTTCTGACTCAACACAGCCGGAATAAGCTGCTTCCCATCAAATAAATTCCTCATTTTTCCTCTTTAATGCAGTGATCCCCAAACTGTGGGTCCAGGCCCCACTGGTGCACTGTGGAGGTTATCGCAAGTGGGATCCTAACCCAGCTGCCATTTATGCATTGTGCATTGCTATTATCATGATCTATCATGATCTATCTGTTCTAACATTTTTCCCCCTAAATGCCTCCGCTCTTAATTCTTTAAGGTATTCTAATATGTCTCTTTCTAAGCCAGGCGGGATTAGCATTGTGTTCTGCAACACCAAAATACACATGCGGTCGCATTAGCTGACACCACTTAGCGCACGCACAAAGCACTCCAGGGGTCCTCGCATTATCCTACCTACGTGCAAGTAAAATAAATACAGGAAACACGTTTCTAAGTTGCGCTAATTAACGGTAGTCCTTTATCCCCACATGCTAAAAAACATTTCCCCCACAATTAGGTTGTCAGCATGAAATGAGCTCTTTGAAGGCGTTTTTGTGAGTAATGCCAGAAGGAATCAAAGGCATGAAAAAGCAAAGGGAGGAGACAGACATCTGTGGATTGGACACTATTCAAACCTCCCGATGAGGAAGACAAGCACCATTTGAACTCCTAAAACCTTTTTATTATGTGTTTTATCAAAACAGCTGACAATAAAAAAAGAATGGGTGCCCATTAAAATATGTTCGACTCTCACAACTATAACTTGTCTAATCCCTCACCTCTTATCCATAAACCTGTGTACATGTTTTGAGTGTTGCAACCACACCCAAGGCCTGTCCCTATGAGTACCAACTATAGTATGTCCCTATGTTTAGAGTACCAACTATGTCCTTATGTTTAGAGTACCAACGATGTGACTATGCTTAGAATACCAACAGGGGGCGCTGTTTCATGCACTACCAGGCTTGGGAAGTTACGAATTACATATTACCATACATGTAACATGTGTATGTTGCGTGTTTCTCTGTCTGTCTGCCTGTCCGACTTAGGCTGCCATGAGAACAGCGTAGGAACCGTTAATACTGAGATACTACCCAGACTGCCAGCAGAAAGAAAGCAAGAAGTTCTATTCTATTTTCATTGAACGGGAGCACTCGAGACACAGCTGTGACGCAACCACACCTTCCACACTGAGGGGGGCTGTACTTGTACATCAAGCTCCCAACGTGACTTGCGATGACCTGAGCATTGAAACCATGGCAGACGTGTGCCAGTGCGTGCGTATAACTTACTTGTATAAAACACAAGTAAATACCGTATTGTCCCGAATATAAGACGACTCGTTTATAAGACGACCCTCATTTTTCAAGACCCATTTACAGAAAAAAGAACATTGAATGTCAAATAGTATAGCCCCTGAATATAAGACGACTCCATTTTTGGGATATTTCCATTGGGAAAAAAACATAGTCTTATATTCAGGCCAATAGGGTAATAGCTGGAACATTTCAGACTCTTTCAGGGTTTTATGTTGTCATGCTGATGTATCCGTGTCTCCTCTCCGCTGCCACTCCTCTCCCATTTCATAAATCTCATTCTCACAAAGCCTCCGATCCGGGGCAACTCTGGGGGCAACTCTGTTGAGTCTATTCTGCACCTATTTCCACAAGCAGGACATCCTCTGGAGACACACACACTACACCACACCAGGCGACTGCTTTCTAACAACCTGAGACCACACAATATCCGTTCCCACAATCCAACACCAAACACCTTTCACTGCTGCACACCATGCTCTGTGCGTAACCACAGCAACATAATTGAAGTGTATATATCCAGGCAGGGGCACAGAGAGCATTTTATAAGTGGGGGGACGCAGATGCACACACAAGATATCTCCTCCACGTTTCGCAATATCCCATTGACTTTTGCACCAATCGACATTTGAGCTGAATGACAGATGTCAAGGCAAAAACACTGCTAACACCGCTGAACTAACTGCTGCTTGATTATTTTCTTTTACTTTTTTCTTCCTCCCAAAGGTAGAGGGAACACCTCAACACTCACTTTTCTCATATCCATTTGTGAATTAAAAAAAAATGTTCGCCCTTCTTTACACCAGAACATGTCCCCATTTTTCTCAATGTTCTTAACCCATTTCCTGCCTATAGTAGGCAGAACCGAACAATTCATTGATTCCATTCTTTAATCCATCTTTTGATCCAAATGTAGAGTCATGTTGTTGCCTTTAATTTGGGACAGAATGGGCACGGCCATTTTGAAAAAAACGCTGTACCTGCACATATTCTATCCCATGCATTCAAAAGGCATTATCTTAAATTCACCCCCATGTCACTTACAAGGGTAAAAACAACGGGGACTTCAGGTACTTATGACCCAGATGTTGTATTGCACAGAGCGTTAAAGGGCAGAGGGTTTCTGGTCAAGACAAACACCATGACATCATCATACATCTGCTTCCGGACATCTGGTGCTTCAAAATATTGGTTTTGACTGAAAGAAGCTGCCCAAAGCCATGGTATAGAGCATAAGGCAACAGTCGTGTACTGAACACGCTGGATTTTATAGACGTCATCGAGGAGCATGACAACTCTGACAAGCATCTGAATAATAATTAGTATGGCAAATTCAACTTTGGCAGAGGTGTCTAGACTCTCTTCTGTCGGCCATGGGTCTGTCTGTCTCTGTCTCTCTCTTCTAGGCACTGTCTGAGAGCAAATTAGGCTTCCTCCACTCTTGTGTGTGTGTGTGTGTGTGTGTGTGTGTGTGTGTGTGTGTGTGTGTGTGTGTGTGTGTGTGTGTGTGTGTGTGTGTGTGTGTGTGTGTGTGTGTGTGTGCGTGCGTGCGTGTGCGTGTGCGTGTGCGTGTGTGTGTTAGAGGGAAAAAGAGATGGGGGGATCAATGGGGATTGATAGGTGAATATACTTTGTAGACTTGTGTCTTGGCAGGAGCTGGTGAGGCTGACATTGTGCAGGAGTTTCCCAGGTTTCCCTCTGTTTGGAACTGGTTAAAGGGAAATAATGATATTTTGGTATTTCATTTGGCCATGGCAGAATGGAATGACAATCTGGCTCCCCACTTGCATTTTCAATATACCTTATTAGATACCTTATGCCACGCACGTGCACGCATGCAGACAATTCATGTGCATTATTTTTGGTACTAAGTGTGTGTGTGTGTGTGTGTGTGTGTGTGTGTGTGTGTGTGTGTGTGTGTGTGTGTGTGTGTACCAGCTATACAATAGTGATACGATTCAATGATTTGAAATCGATGCAGTAACTATCTAGCTACTCTACTCGGTGCGGCAAGAGCTTGTAGACCTGATATTTTTCTAAAGTAATGATGTTAATAATGCTGAGTAATGCTAATAATGCTAAGCTAATGCTAAAGTAATAACACTAAGTGGTGCTAATGCTAAAGTATTGTTAATAGTGCTATTAATGCTTAGTAACGGTAATGCTAACATGGCTAAGTAATCTAATGCTATATATTGTTAATAATGCTAATGCTAAGTATTGTTAATAATGCTAAGTAATGCGAATACTAAGTATTATTATTATGGTAACGATGTGATACCTATTCTTTCCATTGCAAATTGATATGATACAAAATAAAATGATATACTAACTTAAAATCGATGTACCAGGCTACATGGTTACACCCCTAATGTGCGTATAATACAGCATCCACCTCTGTTAATGAGCCAGTCACTAGTGGAGGCTGTCAGCCCTGTGCAGAGCTGCTCTCCTGGCTGTCTGCCTGTATCAGTCCTCATTATTAACCAGGATGCCTTTAGCTCCCATGAGGAGGCCAGGAAGCTTCATGCCAAGGACCCCCCCAAAAAATGACATGTACTTGGCTGCGTAGTGCCTGCCCCCTGACGCCCTGTTCGCTTTGAATATATTCAAAGATTAGCACACTGTTTTACCATCTTTCAAAAACAGCAGACACAAGTTCAAGCCATGCAGGGTTTCTTCAAAATCAAAATCAGTTCTGGTAGCCGTACATGGCCGATTATTTAATCTGCTATGGCCGAAGATCATTTTTCCATCAAACAAAGTTACGCCCACTGTCATTGCTTTAGAGCTTTGGCAGTCTTACCTTAATAGGGTCATAGAGCTGAGCAGTCCCGCCCTCTTGTGACATCGCCCTTGGTCCAGAAGTGGATCCCCCATTCAATTTCCTCATAGACTTTTCGAAAATTAACTATATATAAAGATGATTACTCCGCGGACAAAGCCAACTCAGGTCTCAACAAATCATGACAACACACACAATACTATCATACGATCTCTAATTGGCAAGAAGAAAAAAACGGCTGGATACAACACTTTTTGTTTCAATTTTCTCCTTAGAAATTATTTGATTGTTCAAAACATTGTGTGTCCGTAATTTTCTATGAGGAAAATTCCTGGACCAAGGGCAACATCACGAAGGGGCGGAACTGCTCAGCTCTATTATTTGAAACAGTCCTAATGGCCGTTAGCATTGCTAGCCTCGTCTTGCTAGCTGCTGTTGACGGTTACACATCGCCGCATCACATCCATAGACATCCATTATATCCGTTTCTTTTAATCTTCTGTATCTCCTGTTTGTTATCCCGGATGGCATTTTTGGTCAGAATAGTGTATACTCCACGGCTCAGAGCAACAGAAACTTGGCTCTTTCAGCTGAGTCAGGGGTCAGTGCTGCTCCAAGTATTGAATCTACAGTCATGGAAAAAAATATTAGACCACCCTTGTTTTCTTCAATTTCTTGTTAATTTTAATGCCTGGCTCAACTAAAGGTATATTTGTTTGGACAAATATAATGAACTATTCATTTTCCATATTTTTTCTTAACCAAAACTACTTAAATTCTTACATCAATAGCTATGGCATTGTACCGCCAAAAACACTATTTTTAAGCATTCCATGTTTTCTTTTCTGTTTGCTTTAAACACAAGAGTTAATAGTTGATTGCATAACCATTGTTTTTGATGGCTGCAGCATGCGTCTTGGCATGGCTGCAATTGAAAAAAAAAAAACAAGGGTGGTCTAATATTTTTTTAATTTCCCCCGTCAAGGTCCAGCGTTCCTTGTGTGTGTGCTTATACTTGCCTTCGGACAATGTTGCCATGTCTGCTTATTTTCTGTAAAGCCCCTTGCAAATAGTAGCTGGTTGATGTTTTTTGGAGGGCTTGTTTGCATGCTTGTTTACATGTAGTTCGTAAGCTTGCTTACTAATGTTGTATAAACCAGTGGTTCCCACATTTGGTCACATAAAGGAACCCCCAGATCAACATGCGGTTGTCCACACTCATCCAGTGGTGCGCCTTCTTTATTCAAATGTTTAAAATAATATTATAAATACTTCAATTTATTGTCAATGTGAGTTTAATTTACAGATGTACAACCTCACGGTGTGTGGCTGTGAGCTTGTAGATCAGCTATTTTCATTTGTGCTTGAGTTCATATACAGTACTGTACCTGGTCACTTGTTTCTATTGCAAATCTCGCAACAAATGAAGATATAACTGTAACTTATGCACACACAAACGCAAAGACTTGTGGGTTGTAGGAAAGTTGTGAATCAACCAGTGATTCTGAAAGATATGCCATAAGACAAGAGATTGTTGGGGCTCTACCAAACACACATGCACGCACGCACACGTAGGTGCCCACTTTGCACTCTTAGGTGGCTGAACCTGGCCAGTGCGTGCAAAGAATATTCATTTTAGGTTCGGTTTGGGTCACCCCATGTCCTTACTATACCCCTTAGGTAGGCTCTCTGTACTGTCTGTCTATTAAAGTAGAAATGGCATTCACAGTTATCTTTCCAACACACGCAGAGAGAGGGAGAGGGAGTTGGCAGGGGGAGGGGAGTGGGAGAGAGAGAGTGCACAGTCCTTCCCTTTATATTTCTTGTTTTATCAAAGGAGACAAGCATCCTCGCCCACAGGAACCATTCAGTCCAACATCAGGAAGGAAGAGGCTCTTGTGGCATGATGAGTCCAAACCAATCGTATTAAAGCAGGCACACCGGTGCAGCCCCAACTCAGCACCGTCCCGACTAGTTATATTTATGGGCATAGAATACTGTAGTAAGTTATAAAACTTTAATCAAACTGATATAGTATGCGCAGCTACCAATTCATTTGTTCATTTCATTTTAAACTTTGCTTCACTTCATTATTCTGACTGAAGTCCCTTTCCACCACAGTTTCTGTGATGGGCATTACAGTCTTGGTTGTTGATTTGCGGTCATTGGTTCATACAGTACCAAAGCATAAGAATATTGGGAGGGCAGTAGGCGTTGTAGTCATTAATGTGGCTAATATGCTATCCCATTTGCTAACCAAACAAACACAGCCAACGAGACGACCGTAACCTCATGTGCACGTGTCTAGCATGTGAACAATTAGCCTGTAGCCAGGCTAATTGCCTGTTACTAGCATGTTGTGATCAGGAGCCTTATTATTCTATCACGGTGACACTTTGATTTTCTGAGCATGGAATGTGTAACGCATTTGTGATGATTTGATTGGAAGAATGGCTGATGTATGATGTTAAGAGTGCCCTCTTCACACAAGTGTTTCTTTAATTGCCATTGATTGTCTAATGTGTTAATGACATCAGGGATCTTCAGCAAAAGGGGATTTCGGGATGTATACACTAGAGAACTCTTTTTGCTGGGCCAGAGAGCCATCCGATCTAACCAACCTCACACCATGCCCTGCACCTCCCTCATGCCTTACCCTCTGTGATAGTCATCTTGGTCAGGGTGCAATTATCTATACCTTTCTTCAATCCATTTCTATCTTTCATTTTCTATCATATCATTTTCTATAATTATGCTTTACAGGCATGCTATGTAGGTGTATGACCTTTGTGTCGTGGTTAGATTTTCTCTGCACATCTAGTCTTTGCTTGCTGTATAAAATATGCAAGAACTCTCAATGTGACTTCTTAAAAAATGTATAGATAATGTTATTGTCTGGAGAGAGTATGTCCGTCCGTTCATTTTTTGCAATAAACTGCTCAAAGGCATAAGAAAGAATGGAACCCTTTTCACATTGGCCTTTAAGCTACCATACAATAAAACTTTCACAGCCTTCAGTGAAATTTGTTTTGCCTTCATTGCATCACCATTCACATTTAAGACAACACCAGGACATCCGCAACATTACAATACATTACAGTCAAACAGCAGGACAAAAAAGAGCAAAATATGGCAAACATGGCCTTAGATTTATCGACTTTGGTTTAGAAGTACGACAGCTCTGGTGGAGATCCGTGCCCAGAAGGGCACTTTTTCTCGTTAGTTTCTGAAATTGCTTATCTGCGGATGATACACACAGATCAACGAGGGCAGGCACATGCACCATGGCTTTACACTGCAGTACTGAACTGCAGTTCCAGTGCGCCAAATCCACACTGACGTCGAACACCAAAACACAGCAGAGCTACAAGCTGCTAGCAACCTTGTAGATCTGCTATTTCCCTGTGTGCTGCACCATCCACTGTGTGATGTACAGCACTGCAGCACAAATCTGGAGATCTGCTCTAGTGGTATGTGCTTTGCGTTGTGACGCATCAGACGCCAACTCGCTCGCTTTCATCCCATTCCCTCCGTTACTCCGCCAACGTATGCGGTGTCATGCCTTTGTTTTGCTCTCTTTGCTGACTTCCTTTGTCACGCTCAGTCTGTTATTTCTTTCTCCCTCCCTCTCTCTTTCAATCTCTCACTGTGTGTGTATTTCTTTTTCGTCTTTTACTCTTGTCTTGTTTCTCTCGCATGCTCCAAAAAAAACAGCAATTAGCAGCTCAATCTCCCTGGCGCCAGAACACAGAACCCACAGAACAACATGGAATGTGATGCTCCAAGAGAGGGCAGCTGCATTCCCAGGGCCATGAAACACATGGCAGATCCCTCTTGTGTCGCAGCTCTCGAGACACTGTCTCATATCGAGAGCAGTCTCAAAACAAATTTTCATTGTCGCTGTCTTGTTTTTGTCTCGCCCTCAAATTGTCTAGTCTTGTCTCGGACCCGCTGCTCTCACAATTCATTGTCTCGTGGTCTTGTCTTAGCCTCACCCTGCTTTGTCTTACTCTTGTCGCGATCTCGGAGCAAATGTCTCGGCTCTCTTTTTCCCACCGGGACCACTCATAGGTGCCAGTGTCGTCTATATTGTGGTTGTCTGTTATTGTGGTTGTCTCGGTCTTGTTTTAGTCTCGACCCACCTAGGTGTTGGTCTTGTCTTGGTCTCGATTAGACTACAACACTAGAATCCCACCCTCCCTCCCTCCCTGCTGCGGAATATTTGTGTAGATGGTTGTCTTGAGGATGCTGTCCATATTGGCATGTGCAGTGATCAGTGCTCTCTCTGTCTCTGTGTGTGTCAGTATGTGCAACTTGCCGCATGTGCTGTAGTGTATAATTTATATTAACCTCTGTGGGTTATGGATTCAAGGTTAATGACCTGTAAGTCTTGCTGTGCACGCTGTATGCTAGATGTGACCTGATCTTTGACCAACTGGGTTGCACATTCAACACAGTGGTAGGAACTCACAATGAGTTGTGGGTGACATATGCACGCACGCGCGCGCACACACACACACACACACACACACACACACACACACACACACACACACACACACACACACACACACACACACACACACACACACACACAGTATTTTGACATGTTTTGTAACACTCCTCACTCCTCAATCATTTTGCAACCACAACCATCGCGACCTCTGGCCCAGTGGATTTGTTATTTTCCAACTGCCTCATAATCCTTTTGCGCCAACAGTCAGGGGTTAAGTTTAGGTTTAGGCATAGGTTTTACTGACGTTATGTTTAGGGTTAGGGGTTAGGGTTAGTAGCGACTGGTGAAGAACGGTCGATGCTGCTGGCCCACTCATCACGACTGGTGGCCAATGGTTGCAACTGGTAGTAAAGCCACCGGTCGCCAGTCGCAACTCATTTATAATTGCCGCAACTCATTTATAACATTCATGGCAAGGGTCGTGACTGTTGTTGGCCACCGGCCACTACCGTTTTATAGCGTTCGTGACCAACGGTCGTGGTCAAAAAATGATCTCACTGTCTCTCCAGTGAATAACTTCCTTAATTTTTACATTTTTTACTTGCCAACTTTAGCCTGTACAGTAAGTCCAGCGATGGATTGTTGCACAGCGATGAATCAGAATGGATTTGCTTTCCAGTCTAGTCTGGACTAATCCTGACCTAAACACCCGCCACCCTGACACTTCAATTTACTTTTGGTTCGCGACATGGAGGATGATTCTTGAAAACGGCCATGCATTCAGGAGCTCTTCAAGCCAGACAACAAAATCCCCATCCTTTACCCTAAACCTTATAACCCATGAGTGTCTAATCTGGACTAATCCTCTCATAATTCTGTCCCTTACACTAAAAAAAGATCATTTAAACCTAAAGATGACCCTTTAACGATTAACCCTTTAATCCTCCCATTTATCCTTTTACATCATTAAATGATGCAGTATGTATGCACATGCGCATGCGCACACTCAGCAGCCTCAGCAGAACAGTTTCATTTTGACGGTTGATTATGGAAGCGAAACGGAGCGGAAATGGAGACATGCAAACACTGGATGCATACTGTATGTATACTGTGTGCAATTATGAACACACATCTGCATGTGGAGTCGTGGACATGTCCGAAATCTAGCCTGGTAGGACCAGCGCCATTTGCCGTTACAACAGTCATGACTTGAATTTCCCACACACCACGTGTTGCGTGGCGCCGTTGTTTCTGATTCAATGTTGTTCCAATGAAGGTAAACTGTATTTTACTTTCGACAGTATTTCAACCTTCATAAGCCACACCCACTCGTGGAGATAGGCTCTGTGCCAGACGGAGTTGCGTTGAAGTTGAATTTGAACTTCAACGTAACGCAGTCTGGTTCCCAGGCTACCCAAAATCAGCATGCTGCATGCACACTGAAAAGTACGAAAAGTGAGAGACTAAGACCAGGGACCCGACGGACACATGTGCGTACGTGCACGCACGCACGCACGCACACACGCACACACACACACACACACACACACACACACACACACACACACACACACACACACACACACACACACAATCTCTCTCTCTGTCTCATGAATTTTCAGCTTGTTGAACTCTGAAGGTTTATAGTTTGGGGTAAAACTCGTGTCTAATTTGTGCTATTTTTGTACCAAACCAAATGGTGGAGTTTCAGATGTTGCACATAATTGTCATGGTTTAGCAGATGTGGGGAAATGCAGAGCAAACTGTGATTTTTTTAAAAAAAGGGAAAAAAAAATAAACGTTCACCATGAGTTTGTCAAAGTTAACTTAATTGCTTGTTTGCATGTGAATAAGTGTGGCTAAAAAGAAAATAACTGCCAGAATCTTTCTACAAAGTAGAAGATGCACATACCGGTATGCACATCATATAATCACATAACGAACATGTATAGCACATCATGAATACACAAACACAGAAGTGGAATGATATGCGCTTCCAGTTGCTCATGTCGCTTCATTTTGGTGGTGCATGTCAATGTAAGAAAAGCCCCCGCATTATTGGCATTATTGGCATTACTTTAGCTATTGGATCACTATGAGCTTGTAGATCTATTTTTTTTTTTTTTTGAAAAATGGTGAAAATGTGGCGCAAATCTTTAAATGATTTTTCATGTCCAAATGGGTTAACTCTGTAGCTTTTAATACTCCATGTGTCCCACGTATTCCATTGTTTAAGATACACGCTGAGGAAGGCTTGACGCCGAATTGCATTCATATTGTTTGTCAGTGCCCTTGCCACACAACACACAATAAGTAATATAATGCCTACCTGGAATACCTTTAATGGACTTGGAGTGCTGGCTATCTCGTTTTTAATGATTTTTTGTAAGCCGTGCACCCGGTGCTTTGTGGCCTGAGAGTGCTTGTTTTCCTCCTATTCCTTGAGTGAGGTGTGGAGACACACACACACACACACACACACACACACACACACACACACACACACACACACACACACACACACACACACACACACACACACACACACACACACACACACAGCCAGGAGGACAACAAACAAGGCAATTCCAAAGTGCTTTTGCAGTTCACAAGCTGTACTGTACAGTATGTCCTTCTTTGAGTTCAAATCCAGCATGGCCATTGTGTTTTGAGTTTGACATCTACCGTATGTTTCTACCACTGTGCTGTGATCTTACAGCCAACTCGGCCAGGGCAAATACTATGTGCTGAGCTTTGGGCAGATACCAGTTGTCAATCACTCAGGGTCCACATTTCCAAATGGAAAGAGCAGTGAGACCAAATACAACCACTGCAGATGCACTAGTTGTGTTGTATTACCGTACTCTACTGTACAAATCACATTTCATTGCATTACCTTATAATAGTCCAATTGTTTGATACGGCCATTGGCATCACTGCCCAATGTGCCCGTACATTTTTTTGCTTCTCCTATTGGCTGTGCTGCTCGAGAAATCACTGAAAACGGCCGGCTGCCTGCGATACCTTCAATGAGCCACTAGATGGTGCTCAAAGTGTTAAAGAACGCATTATGTAATGTGAATAAAATTAATAGTTGTTAGAGTTAAGGGAATGGAACATGAAAGTAACCTAAACTAAAGCAGATTAAAATATGAGAATAAAGTTACAGTGCAGCAAAAGTCATGAAGCAGAATGGTTAGTCAAATCTCTGGCTTTGATATAAAAAGAACAGAGAGTTTTAGCAGATCTCTAGTTCTCGAGTCATTCCCAAACTTTTCAGGTCGAGACCAAAGAGACAGATATTTGCCCGGGACCCCAAAGTGGCCTGGAGTCCCAAGGGACCCCAGTGAAAATAGCATAGCGCCTTTGTTGAATGTCAATTTTCTTTTAATTTTTTATCCCACAATTTTGTAACCCATTTTTCACCCAATACCAATTCCTACAACACGTTATTCCAGCCAGTTCCTGTCCCCTCCATCAGGCGCCCTGGAGGGAGGCAGTTTTGAGCCCAGGATTACTGCATGTTTTGTTCAGAATGTGGCAGAAGATCATA
The DNA here is from genome assembly GCA_039105355.1 of Benthosema pterotum. Taxonomy (NCBI): domain Eukaryota; kingdom Metazoa; phylum Chordata; class Actinopteri; order Myctophiformes; family Myctophidae; genus Benthosema; species Benthosema pterotum. Next base: position 32,714,615 of record CM076973.1, on the reverse strand, counting down.
GACATAAACTATTCAGCAACGAGCAGGCAGCAAAGGAGCTAACCTAAGGGCAGTTGTAGAGGCTTTACTTACATCTCAAAATGCACACACATAAGCTGTGCCGAGCATGTGTCTCTTTTTTTTCAAATAGTGCTTAGCCCATTTAGAATAACAAGAGCAGTTAAAGCGACTTCATGTCTGACAACGATTCAAGTTCCAGTGTTGTACCTGATGGTTCATGGAGACGTTCATATGGGTGAACTTGAACGTAACGTTCTGTATTTCTACTTGGAGATTGGCATTCTGAACTCATTCATTTCTGATCTGAACTGTGAACTGAACTTCCCCAACACCATCAGGTTCTCTTGTAAAACTCACTCAATTTGAGTAAGTATCAATTCCAGTATAGATCATCGTTTGGATGATCTACCATCGTTTGGATGATCAGACATTTTGAACCTCTACCTCCACCTACTTGAAGTGAGAATCTTTGAATATATTTCCAAGTATAGCGAGAGACAGCAACATCAAATTGTGCAGCATAGGGGTTTTACCAACAACATACAGGTGTTAAAACGGTCACGACCGTTATAAATGAGTTGTGACCGGTGAAAACGGTCAACCATTGAGCCACCGGTCCCTTCTAAACCTATGCCTAAACCTAACGTTAATCCCCGACTGTTATGCCAGTGGTTGTGACCGTTGGGCCACCGGTTGGCAAATCGGGACACACTTGCTCTATGCGTGTGAGCAACAAAGATGTGTTTTGTATCGGCTGTGGGGTGTGGTGATGGAAGTGTATTTAAAGGAGCATTCCACATCAAAACACATTCAGCCTCAATCTACCTTGATCCCTGTGGTGTCATACAGTATTACATATTGCTCTTGATTTTTGTCATAGATGCCCCCTGTTCTACATTTCCCCCAGATGCCTCCATAACCTACGGCAATGCAAATGCAAACTGTGCGAGGGGAGAGTGGTCTCAGGGTGAAATGTACGAAAGGGAGCATCTATGAGAAAAATCAAGGTAGATTGTTAGATGTTTTTTTTTTTGTGTGTGGAATTTTCCTTTAACTCACGATCCTATAATAATTCACTCCCTGCATGCAAATCACTCTGCGCTTGCATGCTGCCCTCTTGGTTGCCATGCACTTCAATTTTTCTTAACAGCAGAATAGTTATTTCCCCTCATGAATATCCATTACCCTTACCACCTTCTGAGCCCTTGTGTCAACACATTGTCTTCACAAACACAAGGTGCTATTGCATGCCTGCATGCCTGAGTCAAATCATGTGCAAGGTAGAGAATTCCAACTCTTAAATTCCAACTCTTAAAGATCAATTCCACCCCAAAAGGCTTTCTTAAAGGTAATAGAGGCAACTTTAATGTGTACAAACACTGTGTTTGTAAACAGATTGGTGGCCTGTAGACCTATTTCCATCGCTCCAAAATGCATTTTATATATTCTCTTTATATGTATATCCTCCACCATGTCAGTAGTGTGTTGTTGACACTCACACTTTCCCCCTTGTTTAGCAGTGATTCAGCGGTCTCAAAAGGGAGGCAGGCTGGCACAGAGTTTATGGCTGAACCAAACCAAAAGTGAAAGTGTGAGGGTCAACACACCATTGACATTGTGGAGAGAGAATATATACAGTAGCAAAAACATGCGTTTTGGTGCGATGGAAATCGGACAATTTGAACTTCAGCCCATAGCTCCATTCTAAGCTTAGTTTAGGGGTAGGGTACACAACCATTAAAGTGCGTTTTCACAAAGTAACAACTGGATCACCTTTTTTTGGAAATAAACCAACTGCAAATAAAGGTGCATTTATTTTTTATGTGTGTGCCTATAAAAATAAATAAAATGCAAAAAGATTGTAAGGAATATATTTTTATCCTGCAGGTGCCGCATATAAGGTATAATATATACCTAGTCTGCACCCCGAATATGCGTTGCATGCAGATGCCATCTAGCCTGACACACAGTGTGAATTCATTAATTCAGAGTAAAAAAAAAAGCCCCCAGCTCCATGGCAGCAGTGTCTGGGATGAGCATCTTTGGCGATTGGTTCACACCAACTAATCAAAATAAGCTTAGATGATGCTGTTGTCCCCTTATGTATAGGGGGAGGGCTGTCTTACAGACACAAAAGTCCAGGAAGTAGTGTTGATGATATCAGAGACACTGGGCTCACTGGACTCAACAGCAAACTCTGGTAAATTCCTGAATTGTACCATCACACCTGTGATGACAGTCTTGGAAATGTGGGACTCATGTCCCATGCAAAGAGGGACATCTGGTCAACTCTCAAAGAGTTACGGTGGTCCATGAATCGGGGGAAAAACGTTTTGAAATCTACTGTAGGTGAAAGGAAAAAAATGGACACAATTACGCATTAAAGAACACAATTCTGAGGTTAAATGGAAATCCTGGGGTTTGGTACTGTAACTGCCATGCAAGTCCCCTGGGACCCCCAGTGAAGTCCCTGTTCACAGCGCCGAGGGCTTATTTCACTGCTAAGTAACATCTCTGCCAGGAGGAGAAGTGCCTGCTCCGTTCTGCAGTTTGGTTTTGCAGGCTATTGTAGAACATCTAATTGATTTAACAAGCATTGTGCTCCGTGGAGCTCGCAGTGGGGAAAAAAACAAGAACTTGGGAGGAGAAAAAAATAAAACTCAAAATACAGATTGTTCGCTCAGTTCTATGTTCCCTCACTATGCCTAAACCAGGGCTTAATTTATGCCGGAATATGCCGGAACGCTGCTGAACCTCTCACATGCGTTCCGCGAAATGTCAGTGGCGCTCCCCTGTCTGCCGATCCGGGAAATGTACAGTAAGTGGCGATCCGGCCTCATTCATTTCGGTCGTTCCTATAGGATACCCGTACAGACCCTTTACTAGAGTACTCGAGTACTAGCCTCGACACAGTCACACTTCATACTAACAGCGGAACACCACTCTATTGGCTGAGCCGTCCCAGGCTATGGGATTGTTATCGAGAGTCCTTCTAGGATAGGACAGGATGTTGTTGTGAAGTAGTAGCTTTATGAAGGACCTGGAGGAGGAGGAGGCTACACACAGACAAAGCGAGGCGCATCTACTTTATATGTCCACAACTAGGCTATGGGCTTGTGAACGTGCATTCAAACTGGAACATATTTGTTTTCACTGTCGCATTTTAATGCATGTGCAAGCTGGGCTGCTACTCCCAATACAATCCTAATACAGATCCATCTCCTCCTTTCAGAATGAAAGTCAAATAACCTGCCAAAAACCCTGACTTTTTGGCGGGCATGCACATGCATGTGCACGAGGTGCACTCCGTTACCTCCCGAAATTAAGCACTGGCTTAACCTCTTAACCTCAGTAAAACTATGCCTAAACCTAACCCTCACTAACTGCCTAACCCTTGAGGGGTGGAATTAGATTAAATTTGTTTACAAACACAGATTTTGTTTGCACCAAAGTTGCCTATATTGCCTTTAAGAACAGTTTTGAGGTATTTATGCTTTACTTGAGTATGTCAAACATTCAGTTTGCTACTTTTATTATTTTCCCCTACATTCTGCAGAGGCAAATATTGTATGTTTATTTACTCCACCCCAATGACCTGAAAACTTCAGGTCTAAACATTTACCTTGTAGATTACTGAGATATACGAGAGGTACGTCTACATTTATGTCATTAATTTAATTATTTTGTACTCACTCAATTTTGAGATCCTGACTTTTACTTGTAAAAGATTATTTCTAATAATCCAGTATTGATACTTTTACTTAAGTAAAACATGCAAGTAGTTTTATGCACCACTGTTGGATTGGCATGTGTATAAATCTGAGGGTGGATCAGAGCTAGGGGACATTGTGTTGCATACAGATGAAACACTGCAGTGTACAGCTTGTTTGTTCTAATACAACTACCCATTTGCAAGTCCAATTTCTGTAAACATCTTGAAATGAAAACACTGAAATGTAGAGGAGGTATCAGCATTCTCCTTTGAGATCATTAATATGTTCTCCATTTTTTTTTTCCAATTTCTGTCTAGCGATTCTAAGACCCATTAGTCCGAACATGCACTGGGAAATCCACCATCAGCATAACGGTTGGCCACCTTGTTTTAAGCCCTGTGTCCACACTGCGATGTCATGTTGTGGAGGGTGAGGGTTATAGAGACAGGGTTAGGACGGATCAATGGCAGGTTACACTGATTGGCTTCTTCTCCCATTGTGTGCACAGGTATGATCTGTATGCCTGAAATTCGTCCAGTGAAGCCATATGCTATGGCTCTGGCCCCAGCTTTCAGTCAAAACCCTTACTTTAAAGTGCCATAGTCTGAAACCGGATGTATGATTGCGTCATGGTGTTTCTGGAATCTTGACCATTCTGTCCTCTAACCCTCTGTGCTATAATCTCCAGGTCACGAGTCCCGGAAGTGACATTCAGTCCCCGGTCTTTTTACCCATCTAAGTGACATTCAGGGGGCGAATCTGAGATAATGCTATTTGAATGCATGGGATAGAATGGGTGCAGGTGCAGCATTTTTTCAAAATGTCTGTGCCCATTCTGTCCCAAATGAACAAATGATCGTCGATGATACACTCAGATAAAGATGGTTTAAAGAATGATATCAATTAATTGTCGTGATCTGCCTACCTATCACATTCGGCAGGTAGGCAGGGAGTGGGTTAATCAATTAAAGTCGTAGCCCTAGTTGTCATTGATGTAGTTTGTGGGGGAAAAAAATCCCAGTGCGCAGCATTTCCAATGGCGTGCATGTGCACTGTACATCCTGTTTGGGGGTTTGTCGCCAGACAAACAGTGTCTGCCGTACTGGGTCTTGGCTTCTGTGGAGTTGTGACTTTCCCATTGAAATTCATCACAGTCAAAAACAGAAGCCAACAGCCAAGGAACAACATTCGCAAAGTGGGGGGTAGACAGAAGAAACAGACAAAAACCTTCCAGTGCTGCATTGTCTTGAAATTCCGCAGTCTTGTAATAGTCTCTGACACACAATTTGAGCAATGATTGTGCAGCACTGGATGGCTCTCCAATTAATTTGAATTACTCTTGTGTTTTTGCTACAAGGCAGAGATTTAAGAGGTTTAAGTGAAGCTCTTTGATGTTGCCTATATAAAAAAACACAATGTTTGGCCCTAGGTGCTACATTTTGATTTATGTGTTTAGATTTAACCAGCAAAAAACACATTGAGACTAATGTCCCTTTTTCAAATATGAATTGGCCAAATCAGGGGCAAATAATGTTATACTTACAGCTCTGCCAACACCAACAAATACAGGACATTTAGGGCAGACAAATAACATTTGTAAGGCAAGCACAGTACCCACTATTTAAATAACAAAAAAAAAATCTAATCAGATGACAACAATACTGTTTATACTAGACTAAACATTTCCTATCTATGAAGGACCACGGTTTGTACATGCACAAGTCTGGTTTTGAGGGCCCAAAAATTGTGGAAATGTACAGCAAAGTACAGTATGTCACAAATCATGTTGGAACTAAATCTGCGGTTCTGTGGTGAATGTATTCCCCAGCATAGGGATCCTATGGGAGGGAAACTCAACTTTTTATTGATTTGTATGTTTTTGGTGCTCCCATGTATGTTTTCTATCCCCACAAATTATCTAGTTTGAATATCAGTCTTTCATATCACATAAGAGCTTTTGTTGTTTTGTTTTGGCCTCATAATGGTGTCATCAATGCACCCTGCTTTTTATAATTCCTCCTCTCCTTCAGTCTTCAGTTCCAAATTTAAACAAGCCTGGTTTTATCTAGCATATGTATTATAATGACTACTATAAAATTATATGACAGGGACTGTTTTTATCTGTGGTGATTCAGGGCCAAACCATTAGAAATAAGCTTGAGGGACATTACAATATGATGAGTAATTATTAAAAACAATTTTAGGAAGCCATGCTATTTGTGCTTTAAGGCAAGCATTTAAAAGGATCTCTGGCTTAAAACATTATTAAACATTCAAACATTATTCTTGCCCACTATAACTAAAAAATGTGCATAAAAGCACCATGGATATTTTACTTTATTATAAATAGAGAATCTTTCACTCAGTGGGGTCTGCTACGTGTACAAATGTACACTCCCAGAAAAAGGCCCACCAAAAAGAAAAAAAAAATCATTGACATGGTGAAACACAACTTGGTGATCTGCCAATGGGCTGAAGTGAATGGAGTTTGCAACAGTGTAACTCTGTTTATACTCAGGGCCGAGTGTTATTTGGGCTGAGCCTTCCTGTTACCGATATTACACTGAAAGAGAGACAACAGTCAAAGAGGGGGAAGGAACGAAGAGGGAGGGAGGGAAAGACATAGCGAGAAAGACAGTGGTTTAGAATGCAGAAAGAGAGAGAGAAAGATGAGAGGAATGGAGAGGAATTGAGGCCAGTGAGGGAATGAAAGACGATGTTGTGTGTACTCACAGCCCACCGCGGGATGCCGGAACACCATCAGAGGGATAATTTGGTGTGATTGAGGGCTGCAATAGAGCACTCAGGTCTAATAAGCAGTGTCATCTGCCAGCAGGTGTGACCAGACTGCACAATTTGTTTGGATTCTGTCACCTCCTGTTCTCCTCGTTGTTGTTTTTTTCCCTGTACATTTTCATTCAAATTGATTTGCATTCAGTTCAGACTGAAGAGTGTTCCACTTGAACACCCTGAAAAGCATTCATCTCTGAAATTGTGAGCACATACTTCTGTTTTGTTATTAGCCTCAGTGAAAACTCGTGTTGAAGGAGCAACAATAATTTTGGTGATCTGTAAAAAAAAAAAAAAAAAAAAAAAAAAAAATGCACCCGTTCCGCTGCTGGTAACAAGATGTGCTCATGCACCCACTCTATAGTGGTGTGAGGGGGGGGGGGGGGGCAGGGAGGAACTCCATTATGGTCAGCACACGTTGTAGTTGGGAGGATTATTCAAAAACTAAGAGAAGATACAGGATATTTGAATGAAATGAAATCACTGAATATGTCTTTAAATGTTTACCATTACTATTATTTTTATTCATTTAATTCATGTGATCTGTTTTTATGTCTTGAGGACAGGACAGGCTTCAGATACAACCTCTGCCTGAAGCCGGGTCTACACATGGGCATTTGAGGGGACATTTGCCCTGACTGTCCCATCAGGCTGTTTTATTTACTCATGCATGCCTGTTGCAACAACAACAACCAATGTTATTATTGATGCTTACTAGCCTAATATAAGCCCTGTACAAGATATACATGCTGTGGGTCACAGAAGTAAAGACGATATATAAAATAGAAGATAGATTTGTGTTAAGCTAGATATAACAACCATGCCAAAACATAGTTGCGTTTGGGGTGAATTTGGGATGAATGGGCGATGAAGCCTTCCCTATACCATTTTCGTTTATCGCCCATTCATTGCCTGTGCGGCAAAGTTGCCCCCATATCATTTCGCCTTGTCTTAGTCTTGGTGACTCAGATCTGACCCATTGAAACCCAATTATTTGGGGGCCCATCATGCACTTGCAATAACAAGTTGGCCCTGCTCAACAGGTTGCGAATCACCAGTTGACATATAGGTCAGGTCAGCCAACATGGAGTTGACTGTCTGGAAGGGAACTGAAATAACTAAACCGCATTATGAGGCAGAAGTACCAACTCCACTCCAATCTCTGTGGTGGTAATTGCTGCTAATTCTAGGTCTAAGGAGGTGGCACGGCGATAATTCACTTCAGGATATGCAAATTAACAGCTGGTACAGTACGACATGAGCTAGGTCATGTAATTATTGGAATGCTAAGGCATGCTGCCTTCTATGTGTGTTCCCCTGTCATCTTTTATCAACAGCCCATGCCTCCAGATAGCACGCGTGTCGTCTATATCAATTAAGCAAAGGCACTGTCTTATGCAATCTCCTGACACACTGGAGGTGTGACATGTGACATGTATAGACTGCAGATGACAGCTGGATCATTTTAATTTCATACCCTCATAGAGGATTCGTTGTGTTTCCGCTGCAGCTACATTCTGCTGTATACCATGGCTTAGCTTGTTTAACGTTAAGGTACAGTCTCCACCAGCTCAGTCAGGCCTGCGCCACTCAGTAGCACGCTATGAGCTTGTAGATTTGATATTTCTCAATAGTTAAAGGTAATGCTAGCTACTGGTAAAACACTTTTACCAACACAATTCTTACCTAAAGTTAATTCATTCGGCGTGGCAGAGCCAGCTGGTTAGTGCCAGCTGTGTTAATGTGGGGCTGTTCTCACAGCCCACAATGCTTCTGGCTTACAGCCGGAGTTCTCTGACAGAAATACTGACTCTGACAGTATAAAAGTAGACCTTTTACTGTAGGTCCTTAAAACGCGTGATGAACAATAATAGTAGCACGTTTTAAATCTCCCAACACAAATTGTACTAGGAGGTGTTGCCTGTACAGGCTGTAGGGATGAAACGATTTAACAATGATTATCATCCATTGTTTAACAGGACATTAATTAATTTAAAAGTTTTAGTTATCAAATAAAAGTGAAATTCTTAACAACAAGAGTCTAAATATCCCGCTAGCATACCCTAGACCATATGGTGTAAAATAACTAAGTACATGCTAGGTACTGTACTATAAGCAGTGCCAAATCAGCCCCTCCGAGGGCCCTGGCGCTACACCAAATAAAAATGCCCCTTGTTCACACGCGTGCCTGTGATTCACGCGCATGTTTCCACGGCCGGTGAATGAACACACACAGCATTCAGTGCACTGCCAGTGCTATAACACCGCTGCTCCCTTAATTATAAAAAGGGGGAGCACAAGATCTATAACTGCAGTATTGGTACTATTACACAGCACAGCAGTCTTTACTAACAGTTTCATAATGAGCCAGTAGAGTGGAGGTGAGGTGGAGGTAGATTCTGTTTTTAAATAAATCTGTTTACAAACACAGTGTATATACACACCAAAGTTGCCTCTATTATCTTTAAGTAAAAAGTGCTCAAATTTTGAGTACTTTTTCCACGAGTGCCCTATAGACTTCTGGAGGCCTTGTTACTCCTCAAACCTACTATTAAATGTCTTGTCTTGTCTCGGTCTCGCCACTCTCACACTTCATTGTCTCGTGGTCCTGCCTGGTTCTCGCCCTCAATTTGTCTTGCTCTTGTCGCGATCGTGGAGCAAATGTCATCTCCAGATGAGAAAATGCAAAGGAAATATTCTATATCCAATATGAGGACTGAGGAGCCCATTCATTAAGACAACAGAGCGGTGCACAGCGCTGGATGGATGATGTGCATACAGTATCACTAGAAGTCCACAATACAGAGAGAATTTAGGCATTGGATGGAGCACAAAAAATAATGTCTTGGTCTTGCCTCACAGTTTTCTTGGTCTCTGTCTTGGCCTCAACCTCTCTAGGTCTCGGTTCTTGACCCCTCTAGGTCTTGGTCTCAATTTAGGGCCTGTTGTCAAGGCACACAATTGAATGGTCTGTCTGTCTCACATGGAGATCTCTGTAGCTCTCTTACCTGTGTGTGAGTGCAAACTGACTGTGAAAAGTGGACTGGTAGGGGTCCATTTGGGTTCATATTGTATATACTCTTAGCCAGTGGTTAAAGTGGGCTGGAGTGCACGGAAGCTCTGCTCAATTGCTGTGTTCTTTGGGTTTGGCTCAGGGGACGGCAGGCAGGTGTGCCACAGAATATGTGTATTAAGTCAATCAATTTGCAGGTGTGGGGTTGCTATGTCAATCAACTGGCTGTCTTGAAATTGCACACATGCGGCGACTTTGGCTGATTTGTTCCACGGGTAGAGCCTGGCCAGAGCCTTTTAAAACATTATGTTTATTCATAGTTAGATATCTTATTGTATGTTTATTCTCATGACTTCCATTGGCTGTTCAAAACAGTTTGCTATACATGACTCACACTGTAACAAGTGTACGGCATTACAAACGCCCATTAAATCATTATGGTCGTTATACCCTGAAGTCATTATGACTGCAGCCTTGCTTGATGATAATAATAACGTGAGGCAATTGTGCCGTTGGGGAGTGAAAGTCAAAGTTCCATCTCTTGTTCTGCCAAAAAAACCCATTAATTGGTGGTACAGAACTGGATTTCATCATTTCATCCTCTCGCTTGTTAATTCTTTCTGTTGCTTCATCAATATTTTGTGACCCTCAATGGCCTTAAAACAAAGAAAATATTAATTACTTTTGTTAAACTGTTTGATGCAGTACATTTGGCTTGGTGTCAAATAATTTTGTTTAACCCATTAAAAGTGGAAAAGCATGTCCATTTGTTTGAGAAAAGCAGCATGGATATAAGTTTGTATACATCTGCTATTTTTGAACATTTTGAGAGAACCTTGAAACCTGAAATTAACAACAACTTCATTCGAACATGGTCCTGAATACATATTTGATTACAAAATTTTGAGGCTTTTAAAATTATATACTGAGTTACTGACGTCCTAATAAACTCCAGGAAATTATGACTGGCCCCTGGGGTTTATTAGGACTGTAGATAGGACTGTAGATAATAAAACAAAAAAAAAACTTAAAATTTTGTAAACAAATAGTGTTTAGGACCATATTTGATTGCCCCTCTCATAACTAAAGAAAGCAAGGAATGTAAAACAATTAAAGGAGAATTCCACACCAAAACACATTGGACATCAATCTACCTTGATTCCTGTGACATGATTAATAATGTCCTTGATTTTTGTCACAGATGCCCCATTTTCTACATTTCACCATGAGGTCAGTTGCAGTTGCAGCCTCTGTTGCTGTTGCGCCAGTGCAGTCAACATGGCCGCAGGTTGTCTTTATTCTTATGCGGGTATTTCTGTAACTCCAAACTTTTTGTTTTCACACATCACATTTTAATATTATATTGGTAAACATGCTTGAGTTTTATGTCACTCTGGAGCAGACTTTACTCCTCTCCTCCCCTCCCTCCCCTAAACTCTTGTCGCACGGGTGCTAGCTGACTTTTTAAAAATCATGTAGTGGTCCTTTATCTTGTAGTGTGTGGTTTGATGTGATGTATTAAAAACAAGTTTGGAGTTACAGAAATACCCGCATTAGAGTAAAGACAACCTGCGGCCATGTTAACTGCACTGGCGCAACAGCAACAGAGGCTGCAACTGCAACTGACCTCATGGTGAAATGTAGAAAATGGGGCATCTGTGACAAAAATCAAGGACATTATGTATCATGTCACAGAAATCAAGGTAGATTGATGGCCAATATGTGTTTTGGTGTGGAATTCTCCTTTAACACCCATCTTTTACTTGGGGATATACAACACTACCGCACATACACATACCTTAACACTACCGCGGGTGCCCACAGACTATTCAGTTTTGGGTCTTTCCTGCCTCTAGAGTGTACTCTATTGTTACAGAGTGTTTTCCCTGCAGGCCCGGTGGGTCCGCATGGAAACACAGCAGCCATGAGGCTCCCTGACAAGTCATTAAGAGGCAGCAGCACTGAGCACAGCCTGTACAGGCCAGACACCACGGGGACGGCCGGACACTGACCAATCAATTTGTAAGCATGCAGGCGCAGGTGGAATTATCCGGGAGCTTATGCGAGTGCAGGCATGGTGTGTGTGTGTGTGTGTGTGGGGGGGGGGGGGGGGGGGGGGGGGGGGGGGGGGGGGGGGGGGGGGGGGGGGGGTGTTTGTGCTTGTTGCGGGACCATATGCCCCATAAATAATTTGAGAAACTGACGCTGTACGGACAATTTTCCTGGTCCTTACCAGAGGAATTGTTGTTTTTATGGCTAACTCCATAAACCTCCAGATCCAGGTCATGGTTAGCATCAGCATTATAGTCATCTAGAGTGGTCCTTGAGAGGGTTCCAGGCAGTAGTGTAAAGTAACAAGTACATTGTTTCTTTATGTGAATTTTTAATTTTACTTTGTTCTATCTTTGTTATATTTCTAAGGAAAAAATCTTACTTTTGATCCACTATTAAAAATATTGGTCGCTCATTACTTGCTACATATTTCCATGCAAAATGTGTGATATATGCTGGCCTCATAATGTTTATAAAGTCATCGTTTTCACTCATTTGTTCACATCCACACAGAGAAGCACCGGTGTGCGGTGAAAAACCTTAAGCGGCGTCTCTCTCCAAGGCAGCGTTTTAGCCAGTTACAGCACAGCAGCAGTTTCATAATGAGCCAACAGAGTGGAGATGAGGTGGAGTTTTTCAACAAATCTGTTTACAAAGCCATCATGTATTGGCTTTTATAGGCTGCATGGGTAAGCGACCGCGACGGCAGTCGCAGCGGTTTTACAACAGTTTTGCATAACAGCTGTGTTATAAAAGGGTTAGGGTTATAAAACCATTGCGACGACTGTCGCGGTTGGGGATTGCTTTCACTGTCTCTCCTGCATGGGTCGACTCCCACTGACGACGAGTCGGGAGTACGTTGGTTGAGCTGTTATACTGTGTCAGGTTTCCCCTGACAAAAAGGCAAAGAAATTGAGGCATAAGTGGTAAGGTACTGGCGGAAATAGCACCCAAAGAGTGCGTAGTGTGGACACGTCGTCGGCCAGGTGCCAGTGGAGGTGGCATGTGTTGCGGTGGCGGGCGTGCATGTCTTTGTGCAGCAGGTGTGCATTGGAAGCACGGGGAGCTCCGGGTGGGTTGAGGTAATTAGTGGTGGCGTCACGATGACTCACCGCTCAACGCAGGCATGTGTCAGCTGGGCTTTGTCCCCGCTGACCAGAGAGCCTGATTGGTCCAACCTCCTCCTCGCCATGTGTTGTGGGCTGAAATAGGTTTGAGGGTTGTGACCATAGAGATAAAATACAGAGAGACCACTTCTGTAGGAAACAGTGAAGCAAAAAAGACATAGTGGCCAAAGTTGAGAATGCAGTTTAGAGCAACTATGGGGCCGCGAGAAGCGCCTTAGGCCCCGCCCCCTCCAGGCAGCTTTCCAGCTGAGCTCTGACTGTCAGCTCTGAGGTGGAGGAGCGGTGCGCTCAGCACACACACACGGCCAGCGGTGGACACTTTGGCTTAGTTATCAATAATATGTGTATATAAAATATATCTAAACTCATCGAATCTGCTAGTTAGATCGATTTTGTTCTTATAAAATTAGTTGGTTGGGTGCCCAAGTATTAATATTACGAAGATAGCTCTTGACATTTGACTGCCTGGTACTTTCTCATTCACTTACAATGGGCTTCGGTTAGAACTCCGAATTCTAAAACGTTTTTTTAAATAGCGGCTGTACCTGAAATATATTAGTGAGAATTAGCATCGAAATGGATATAAAATCATATGAACAACATTGGTTTGCTAACCTACAAGTAGTCGAAAGTCATTTTCTGCTATAGATCTGTCTCTCCATCTAACCCGTCATCAAGTCACCTTCCTGGGCAGAGTGGCTAATGACAGCTCGCTGCTGCTGCTGCTGGCTGCTGCTGGCTGGTGGTGGTGGTGGTGGTGGTGGTGGGCTGCACAGAGCCATGTGTCTTGTTCCAGAACACTGGAATCATCATTTTTCCCCTTAATGCATAGCATGTTTATGACATTTATTCTGTTTGGACAATATATTTAAGAAGGTCGATTTAAATAAATAATATTGTCAACACCAAAAATAGTGTGATTACACTGGAGTTTTCACCCAAGGCAGGCAGAGTTCCCAAACGTTTTTCATGCCAAGGACCCCCAAATTGACATTGATGAGCATAGGGATCCCATTTAAAAAATGAGGGACCCCAAATATCGATTTTGTGGCTCTAGCAGCAATTCTCAACCTGTTAGTTTCGAGGACCAACTCCACAGGAGACCCCTGATATACCACTTTAGAACTATATAGATTCAATTAGAACATAGAACAGACTTGGGCACTAGGTGGGGTCAGTGCATAATTTGCACATTTCTACTTAAACCTTGACAGCCGTGTGTGTGTGTGTGTGTGTGTTGTGTGTGTGTGTGGTGTGTGTGTGTGTGTGTGTGTGTGGTGTGTGTGTGTGTGTGTGTGTGTGTGTGTGTGTGTGTGGTGTGGTGTCTGTAGGCGATTTTATGCTCTGTAAATAAATTATATTGCATAGGCGATTATAGGCTCTGTAAATAAATTATTATTATTGGGGTTATAATTATTATTTAAACATCCGAATTACGTAATTTTCAAGAATCCACACAATTAGGAAATTGAAGAATTGTTAGTTTTGCCAGTTATCTCTCCTAAAATTGTGGGCAAAAAGAGAGTAGTCGCGCAACATCAAATGGTGATCCACGTGTAACACACACACACACACACACACAACACGCACACGCACACACACACACACACCACACACACCACACACACAGTTAGTTAGTTAACCGATGTAACTCTTTGAGTGTAAGCATGAAACCAAATGGACCCGCAAGCGCAAGGGTCCATTTGGTTTCATGTTAAAATATTCATGAAAACCACATAAATTTGGTTTCAGAGTTAAAATCTTCATGATCTGAAATTAGCCCAAGTCTACACAACAGAGCGAGGTTTTCAACAGGTGGTCCGGGGACCACCAGTGGTCCCTGAGAGTATTCCAGGTGGTCCCCAGGCTAAATGTTGGAAAGCTGGTTAACCAGATCTAAACCAATGGACCCGCAAGGTCCATTTGGTTTCATTTTTACATTCTCAAGAGTTAAAATATTCATCATCTGAATTAGCACCACTTAATTCTACACTGTTTTCTTTGCAAGATCCAGCTGGAATTGTGGACAAAGCCAAAAGAAATTCTTAGTTTTAGTCTTTGGGGGTGAACATGTCATCAAAAGGTGGTCCGTGGCTAAAATGCTGAATAAATGATGCGGTCCCTGGTGTCAAAAAGGTTGAAAACCCCCTGAACTAGAGAATGTAGAAGATTAATGGGTCATGTGTATGTTTGTTTCTGAAATCCAGCCTGGAATTGTCGACTAAAAGGGGGGGAAAAAAGAAACAAAAACAAAAGAAATCTCACAGACCAACCACGTGGCTCAAATGCTGAATAATTAGTGGACCCTATTTCATATCAGGGCCGAATGTTGAAAAACCACTGATTTAAAACATGATACTATAATAATTTATAAAAACCATACTCGTTGCATAGCTATTAATTCATTCATGGTGGAATTCCATACAGGCTCAAGCGGCACTTTCCGAAAATTAAACCGAAAAGAGCTCTCCTCGGGCGGCTAGACAAGCAGTGTAGTGTAGCCTTTAATAAGTACAGCGAGTCAGCGACGCGCGCATGTGATTCACTGGCACGCACACGCCCACAGGCGGCACGGTCGCGTTCATGAGAGTTCATGTGCTGCGCGTTCTCGCGGCCCACCGCAATGCATCAACGCTGCTGCTCCAACCCGAAGTTTGCTTCATGCGCTGGGTGAGCAAGTTAATGCAAGTGGGTGGAAGGGAAAAATCAGAAATACTGCCTATGTTACTTAAGGTTGTGACAGGTCTGTAATGAAGGAAGTGGAAGAAAGGGGGAAAAGGGATGCATGTGGGTGCTCTCCTCTCTATATACTGGTTATAGATATTGCGTTGTACTACGATTGGCTGGTTTTGGAGATGACGTAATCAGGAGATCTTTGTAAGTACTGTCAAGGGTGTTAGCTTGCTCTCTGGTCGCTTGCTCTGCTCACGCACAAGTAGGCCATGGCCTACTGCAAGAACACACACACGCACGCACGCACGCACACACACACACACACACACACACCACACACACACACACACACACACACACACTGCTGGTTGATGTTTAACTGCTTATTCGAGATGCTTCCTAATGTTTCAAAAAGTGGTTCCCATATTCCTTCACATCCAAGGAACCCCACATTAGTAAGTAATTGTCCACAGAAAATATTTGTGTACTTTTTTAATTGATATACAGTATTATATATATATATACATAATATCTATATAATATAATATAATATATATATATATATATATATATTATATATATATATATATCAGAAATATTTAGGGCCTGAGCACTGAAAAGCAAGTGCGAAGCCCTATTGATTTCGCAATGTTTGTTATTATTCTTCCCCCAAATAAATTGCGTTTTTCGGCCACATAACGTACACGAAAAGTTGCGAAATACTCTCAAAAGTGGGCGTGGCATACTGGTGCAATAGCGCCCCCTAGAAAACCTTGTGCCTCAAGTCCTGCCATAGGGTTTGACGTACATGCGCGAAAATCGGCACACACCAGTATCATGTCGCAACTAAAAGAAAAGTCTGAAATGTCCGAAACGGAACAGGAAGTTTAAAAATAATGTCGCGTTTTGGTGCAATTTAGGCCATTTCCACATGGTGAACTCCTCGGAGCAGAAAGGTCCGTTCAGAAAAAAAAAATCGCACAGCATGCAGAAAAGACCTTCACATAGAAAAGTCACATATCGTCCTCTCTTCTGATTGGTCGGTACTATTTCCTGGTTGGTCGATGTCATTTTCTGCCATAACTCCTCAATGCTATGTCATAGACACATGGGGGTGGCATCATTGGACTTAGCTTTCAGTCTTTGACGTTCATTGGTGTAACTTAGCCGCATACTGTATTCTGATTGGTTGGTACTTTTTCCTGATTGGTCGATATTATTTCCTGCTATAACTTTTCAATGGTAAATCGTAGAGAGACGTGGGTGGCATCATTGGACTCGGTTTAGAGTCCTTGACGTTCATTGGTGTGACTTAGCCCCACCCTCTCTTCTGATTGGTCAGTAGTACGTCCTGATTGGTCGATACTATTTCCTGCTATAACTTTTTAATGCTATGTCATAGAGACACAAGGGTGTCAATGGACTCAGTTTTGAGTCATTGACCTTGTGTAACTTAGCTGTGTCCCCTCTACTAATTGGCCGATATTTGCCTGAAACTTGCATGATTTAGGGCCCATTAATCAGCAATTAATTCTGTTCCTTTAAATCAGCAGTCTTGTTTGCTTCTGGCTAATTCAGTGATGCCCGCATTCACTCAGGTATAAACTGTTTATTATAAACTCATTCACCCAGTTGGTAGCTTGAATGTTTGCTACTAGTTATGTTTGGTATCAGGAGGATAGCCTCGACACGCAGGCTTTGATTTTCGTCCACCTTGCACGAAAATGGAAAGCCTGAACTAATTTGTTACCCACAGTGGCCTAGAGGGAGGAGTCAACCTTTCGGGGTGGGGGTGGCTCCAAATGATGTGAAGTAGCACAGCAGTGGAGGGGCCGGGGTTGACGACACATTCACGTAAGTTCACGTAAATGAACTTCTATTTACCACTCTACTAAATCCTGTTGGTACAAGGAAGGTGCTAATTTCTGCTTCTGACTATATCAGGGGTTTTCATCCTTTTTGACTCCAGGGACCACCATTTATTCAGCATTTGAGCCACGGACCACCATTTGATGACATTTTCACCCCTAAAATTAAAGAAGACGTAAAATTAAAGAATTCTTTTGATTTTGTCCACAATTCTAGGCTGTATTTTGCCAACAAAACAGTGTCAACTTTTAAGTGGTGCTAATTCAGATGATGAATATTTTAACTTTTGAGAGTGTAAAAATGAAACCAAATGGACCCGCAAGGGTCTATTTGGTTCCATTTTTACATTCTCAAGAGTTACATCTGGTTAACAGACTTTTGCATCATTTAGCCTGGGGACCACCTGGAACCCTCTGATGGACCACTGGTGGTCCCCGGACCACCTGTTGAAAACCCCTGGACTATGAATATAACAGCTACCTGTCTAGTGATGGGCAGACCTGCACACAACTGTTGGTGACTTGGATTCCATACCACCCTGCCCAGAATTGTGCATCTTTACCTCCATGAACAAAGCGTATGTGTCGGACTCCTGGTCCGTAGTTCTTGAACACATGGGTCACCTGATTCCATTGCTGATCATTCCACTGATCAAAGCAAACCCGGGCAGGTTCAAATATCTGTATTGGCTTCTTTTTTTCATCCAGCAACTCCACACGAATTTCATATACACTTCCACAATCCCAGCGTGGTGCATACCAGTCTGATATGGTGATATCAGGCTGAAAGCTGTCCATGAATGAATCATTGTAACCCTCTTGTGCCAAATGGATCCACTGTACCTTCTTGCACATTCTGTAAGAGGTCACAAACACTTTCTGGACAGTCTCATCGGGATGTGGAACTATAGGATTGTGAATTTTCCACCCATCACCACCATTCATCAGATTATGCCAGCCATTGAAATTTTGTTCTCCTTGTGGGTTCTTTATGAGATTGCGCCTCTTCTTACACAGGAAGTAGAAGAGTCTCCAGTCAGTGGGGACTCTGGCGGGGTCGCAGGGCTTAAAGCCCTCTCGTCGACATCTCTCTCCCCAAAGAGACTGGCTGTCCACCAGTTTCTTCCATTCAGTGCAGACTAACCGGCAAACACAGACCAGCTCATGGGGAGGGAGGTTCATGAAGACCTCCTCCAGGACCTCCCAAGGAAGACCAGTCACTTGAGCTGTAGAATTAACCTGAACAGTAAGGCCATCTGCAGCAGCCTGGCTCTGTTCTCGGCTCATGGCTCTCCCTTTCATTCCCTGATCTCTGAGGTGAAACCAAAATGCACATTCAAAACATGGACATCCTCCCAGAGGACCTGAACCGTGGTACGTAGTGTGTAGTCTTTGCCCTTCAGGCAACCACACTAACTAGTCCAAGAAGTGACGTAAAACAAACTATTGGGTTACTCCAGACCAATAATAGACTCCCAGGATTCCAATGGTATGTTTGCCCACGGCAACTACACAAATAATATATGTCTAAATATTGTCAATGGAGTGCCGTTGATAGTAATAGCTAAAGGCTGAATGAGCCCAGTGTGCTGCAAGACATAAGACGCTGTCCAGAAGGTGTTGTCAGCCAGAGGTTGGTCTCTGTGTCCAACACTCTGATGACATTGCTGAGGTCAGACACTCCCCCGAACACAACCCCGAACACAAACATCTCAGTCCAGATAATAGTGGCAGAGTGGTGTGACGAAAGAATTTCAATTCTGTTTTTTTATGTAGATTTTTATGTGGACCCCAGGAAGCCTATGGCGACCACTCTCTGGAAGCTAATGGGAATCCGAAGAATAAAGAGTAAAGAGGTTTCTGTTGGCTGCCCCTGTCCTCCTCCTCCTCCTCCACAATCCTCCTACCCCCAGCCCATCACCAGGAACAGCAGCACATGAAAATGTCACCACGAACGAGATCTTAATTAGCGCACTCAATCACACCACGGCTGACAAACACTTCAATCAGCCATGAACTGCCACCCCCCCCCCCCCCCCCTTCTAACTCTAACACTCAAACACATGCTAAGGCGTTTAAAAAGCACTCCTTCACTCGGCCGATGATGTGACATGTCTTGTCCTATAATAATTCGGGACGGCGAGGGCAATCGGCAGACAACTGATATAATGAATATGACCAAGAGCCTCAACGTCTTCGCACACTGTATGTTATGGTCAAGCACGTTGACAAGTGTCGACATGGAGTGTCGATCGAGTGCATAGGAGTGGGCCTTGGTGTATGTGTTGTTGGCATGTTCTACTTACCCCTCACTGTAGAGTGTGTGCATGTGGACATCATGTTACCGGGGGGGACAGAGGGTTTTCCGAATCACCAAAATCACTTCACCTAAATAGTAGCATTTTATTTGAAATATCTTTGAAATTTGGGTTGTTTGCAGGCTTTCATGTTGGGGCAGTCAGGACATTTTTTGGGGGTAAATTGCCCGCCTTTATGCCCGGCCCTGAAGAATATGACTATCATTGTGATTACTATATTTCACGGTATAGTGGCGGGGGTCTGGGGGTTATATAGTCCCACATGGTCCAGAGCCATCAGGGGACAGAGTGTCAGGGTATAGGGATGACAGTCTGGTGTGATGAATGGTGTGCTGAAGTGTTTCTTTCCTTTCCTTCTTTCCTAACGTCTTGCTTGTATTACACGGCAGCAGACTTGCTGCTTCAGTTCCAAACCATACGTATACTGTATATGCAGCGGCTGATGTGCTCCTGGCCGTGAACCGACGTCCGGAGTGACTGATGGATGCGTCACCCCTCCCAACGCTGTCACTAGTGTCGTAGTTCTCGAGACATTGTCCCAGCTCGATACAAGTCTCAAGACAAATTTTTGTTGTCTCTATCTTGTTTTTGTCTCCCCCTCAATTGTCCTGGTCTTGCCTCGGTCTCGTCGCCCGGCACTTCCTTTGTCTCGTGGTCTTGTCTTGGTCTCAACCTCAATTTGTTTTGGTCTAGTCATGATCTCGGAGAAATTGCCTCGGGTCGAGACAATGCAAGGGAAATGTTCTATATCCATTGTATCTATCCATTCATAAAGACGGCTGACTTATTGAGTGCAGTGCTGGATGATCCGCATAATGCTAGCAATCCACCGACGGTTAGTATTGTACAGTAACAACTCAAGTCTCTGTAATGTGTATTATTATGTTGTACTATACAGAACTATTAAAATTGGCTTTTTGGCCTCGACCTCTATAGGTCTTGGCCTCGGCCTCGGCCTCGGCCTCAACTCCTTTGGGTCTTGGTCTTGTTCTCGACTCCTCTAGGAGCTCGTCTTGTCTTGTTCTCGTCTTGACCAAGTCTGTGATGGCCTCAGCCTTGTTTTGGTCTCGACATTCCTAGGTCTTGGTCTTGTCTTATTCTCAATTTAGGTGGTCTTGACTACAACACTGGCTGTCACAAGTGTCCTTGAGTGCAGGGCATGGAGACTCTAGTTCTGCCCAAGGGTATATATGCATGCATGGTACAGTATAACAGTACAGGCTTCAGTGCACTCTGGCGTCTCTGATAGGAGAGGTCGCATGATGAAGAAATATTGTCGCTGTCACATGGTGATAAACCTTAGCATGTACCAAAACCATCAATTACAGGGGTGGCATAGGCTCAGGGGTAGAATGGCTGGATGCCTAAAGGATCAGTTCACCACTTTGACGTGGTGAACTGGTCCAACGTATCTTCACATATACTGTAGGTCCTCACTAATGTTTGTGATGAAATACCACTATTTTTTACACTCAGTCTTGGTCTCACAGGAGGGCTGTGGGCAGTTCAGAAACCGATTTTCTTTTAATAATATGTTTTTGAAAAACTATGTATATTTCTATTATCAGGAGAACAGTGGCTGCCATTTTTGTATTGCAAGTTACAAGGCCAGCCCAGATGAAAAAAATGCTTCTCAGTTTAAAGGTAGGGGAAGTGATTTCACTTTTGTCAGATATCACCCAAAAAATATTTTTTTTCTGTTAAAATGCTCTATTATAAGGTGTGGAAACCACATATGGAGTTTCCCCCTCCCCCACGTTAGCAGAGGAGCTAATAAAAGTTCCCCAGGTCACCACAATTCTCCTCCAATCAGGAGAGAGCAGCAGGTTCACATAGTGTAGCTACTTTTGGGGGCCCCTAGTGCACCAGGCTGGTACTACACCATGAATTTCAAATCACTTCCCCTACCTTTAAGCTCAGACGCGTCTATTTCTCATTTTAAGATCACCCACGTGTATTTCTCATTTTGAATCTCTCCATTGGCTGTTACAGCTGTCATTGAGAGATACATGAGACAAAGCTGAAATCTTGCTGTATGTAAGATTTCAGCTTTGTCTCATTTATCTCTCAAATGCAGACACTTCTGAGCTTATAGTGAGCATTTTTCCCTCTGCGAGGTAGCCTGGCCTAACCTGCAATAACACACCTGGGTGTCGAGGCCAGGTGTGTGGTAATAATGTTACAAGATAAAAAACAAACAGTAAAACTAGATAAAGTCCCTTCTGGACACAGGTCTCCACCAGGTCAGGCTGTGGCCTCCTGGTGACGCTATAGGCCAATGTGAAAACGGTGACATGTCTTCTCATGCCTTTGATGGCAAATAGATGATATAAGGCATTTTGTTCCAAAAAGTGTTTGGCAAAAATCCACCTGTTGGTGGCGCAATAACAGGCCAAGGTGACAAGGGTAATTCTCAGCCTAGCATGAAAGTGCATCAAAGATTTCACAGTTCAGACTTCATGATTTGATGCCTTTCGTTCAAAACAGGGCAATATTGCAATTTTTGACAGAATCTGGATGAGTAATATGAAAAAATGTGTTTTGCAAATAACTGCCTTTTGGTGGCGCTATAAAACGCCAACCTGAGAAATACAGGTCAAAGGTTCATCCTTGTCCTCTAAGAAGGGAGCATGCAATGTTCCATGATGATTGCTGCATTTATATATAAATGCATTGATCATCATGGAATGGCAGTTTTTCCACATTTTTACCTAGGTAAATATGTGAAAAACTGCCTCATGGTGGCGCTATAACATGCTGTTCTAGGACATAAGAGGTTCATTGTTGGCATCCTGAGAGTAACTATGCAAAGTTTGGCATGGATTGGATTAACTGTGCCGGAGAATAGCTGTTAGCAGACGGAAACGCAGACACACGCGCGCGCACACACACATGGACACGGACACGGAAACATACTCTTCAGCCTGCCTTCGGCCTGTTGGTGACAAACATATGAAACCGGACTACTTCTACCGCTGCTCAATGCATTAGCTGTCAAGTTGGGATTTCCCCGACTTGCTCTGTCATTTTATATAACTGGCGCGTGAGAAAGCATCCAGCTAACATTCTCTCCCTCGTCTTTGCACACCCTCTCTCTCTCTGGGACTTCCGACAAGGACAGATGGTCCGTGTGGGGGTGGTGGGTGGGGGGGTGGGTGGGGAGGAGAGAGCAATCCCGCATCCCACTAACGGCACTCGGTTGAGGGGGCGGACACAGCGATGCAATGCCTCGACGCCTATACCCAACCCCATACAGTCATACTGTAAGCACAATGTGTGCGTCATGGAAGGATGTTCTCCCTGCGTTTGCGTGGGTTTTTCCTCCTTCTGTGTAGGGGAGACCGGGGCTGGTTGTCACACTTTTTGCTTTGACTTGAATTGCTCATCAACCACACATCACATGATAATCAGCCCTATATTAGAAGGAAGCTTAAGGTCTTGGCTTGAAATTGGTGTAACCCTTTTCCCCATAACTTATTCTATCAGGTAGTTATTAGCCATCAAAGTCACCTTGACACGTTGTGACAACCAGCCCCATCACGGGGTAGCTTGTCACAATGCACGGGGTTGGTTGTCCCTATAGGAAATCAATGGGGTTTCAGAAGAAAAATGTGAAATTTAAAAAAACGTGTAACTTTTTTGTTTTTTAAGCTAGAGACACACAATAAGTTTTAAAATGACTAGAAATTAATGCCCAGGTATGTTTTATAGTCTGACATCAGCAATCAACCTTTTCACATTTCCCCATATAGGGGAATATGTGACAACCAGCCCCGCAAAAAATGAGACAACCAGCCCCACATGATCATTTGACAAACTTTTAATGATAGCTGCCACATGGCTGCAGCTAGCAAATCCCACATCACATCAAAATGAAGCTATTGATGTCCTCTTTCTAACATGTGCATAGTTTTTAAATATCTAATATTCTACAACCTTTTATTACAAAACTAACACCAAAATCAAAAGTTCGTTTTGCCCCTAAAAAAAATCAATGTCTTCTCATATCAATGTGGTAGGTGTCTTCTAAAAAATTTCATGGTACAAATGAACCTTATGTCTTGTCACATGACTGATATCAACATGGTGAAACAGCGCCCTCTAGTTTGGCTGTAATAAGATTTGTGACAACCAACCCGTGAGACAACCTGCCCCGGTCTCCCCTTCTGTGTACTCATGGTTTTCCTCCCACACAAAAAAGACCTATGTGCTAATATACCGCAGGTACATCCTGTACTGTACTCATAGGCGATTTTAGGCTTTCCCAGAAGGGGGGTGGGCAGGTTTTTTTTAGCCTATTTATTTATTTTTTGTGGTACCAAACACACAGCTAAATGATAGACCATTGGTAACCAAATCTACCAATGGGGAAAAAAAATCTATACAGGTATACTGTATAACTTTTTTGTGACACACTGACAGTGCCCTTGGCCAAGGTACTGATTTTACAACCGGAGTTGGTTCACTGCTGCACTGTGGCGAGAGCCAGCAAAAGCAATCCTCGCCCACAACAGCAGTCGAGATGGTTTTATAACTGCTCTGGCCGTTTTGCATAACATTCGCAACCGATTTGCACAACAGTCGCAACCATTCCCCTACTAAACCTAACCATAAACCCAACCCTAAACATAACCTCAGTAAAACCCTTAACCCTTGACCATTGTGACTGTTATGCAAAACAGTCACGACTATTATGCAAAATGGTCGCAACTTTCATGTAAAACGGCCGCGGCTGTCATGCAAAACGGTTGCGGCGGTTAAGCAACCCTCGACCAGGACGGCCGCCGCAATGGTTTTAAAACCGTTGCGATGGGCGTCGCAGGCGAGGATTGCTTTCACCGCCTCCTGACTGTGGCTGCACACATTAGGGTCCTCAGGTCAGATGCAGAGGATAGCGTCCGCAGGCTGGATCAGAGATGTTTAAAAAGTTTTTCAGGTCATATACACTTTTGGAGCAGTATATATCCAGAGTGCAGCTGGCTGCCTCTATTTTGCACGCTAAAGAGCCGGATGCGGATGTTTTTTCTCGCTTGTTCAAATGCAGAGGGCGCATTTTCCCCAAAGGGATGTATTATTTATAGTCTACCGTAAGAAAGAGCACCTGATTAAATAGTTATGCTATAGAATGACAATGGCATTAGGGTGAATGCAGGTAATGTCCTCCTAATCAGCAAATCCAGCTGACCTGAAGACCACTGTTGGATATTATGCCTATAGAACTAGAGGGTGAAATAAATGACTACGGTAATTCCCAACCTCAGTTTAGAACTGAATCCAATTGTTTACAATAATATTCATAAAGGTAATAGAGGCAACTTTAGTCTTTAAACAGATTTGTTTAAAAACAGAATCTAACTCCACCTCAGCTCCACTTATTTGGAATCTGCTGGAGCCTGCTGTGCTGTGATTAGGCTAAAACACAGCCTCAATCCACACAACCTGTTGCAAGGCAAAGCAAGTGTCTGTCTGCAGGGAAACAGCTGCAGCATCAAAGTAGAAGCAATGCAGAGTGGGGAAAAAGGCCAAAAAATACCGCTATATACTGCATATATATTTAGATTTTTGGGTTGCGATCATTAAAAAAAAAAAAAGGCTGCAAGCCTTTTAAAAAATCACACCCGTGTGAAAGTAAGTGCTGCGTGTGTGGCTACAGTATACTAAAACACACTTCGTCCCATTGTGCTTGTTTCGCTGAACATGGCAACATCAACAATACACACTTCGTCCCATTGTGCTTGTTTCTCTGAACATGGCAACATCAACATGACTCCACACATGCAGGCAGGGACACACGCATGCAGGCAGGGACACACGCATGCAGGCAGGGACAGACAGAGAGACACACACACACACACATCTTGTACATCATCTGATGAAGTGCTTGCTACGCAGCACTTTTAAAAAAGGTTGCTTCTTAAAAATGGACTTCAACAACCTGGTTAAAAAACACCGGTCTTAAATACAAAGTATGTCCTGCAGGTTTATGTGTGTGTGCGTGCACGTGTGTGTGCGTGCACGCATCCAGCTGTATGTTCTTAAAATTAAATTTCTTTTAGTTATGCTGCTATTCTCTGCATCTCAGAGCCAAAAAAGCTAATTAGTGTCTGTGTTGTTTTCAAACATAGCCGGTCCTGCATTATTACATCATCACTGCACCATGTGGAACCCAGGGTGGATGTTAATTTTCCCAATTGGGGGGGCAGGAGAAAATGGTATGGGTGCGGCTTCATCGCTTCGCGCCACCGGCGATGAAGCCGCATCCATACCATTTTCTCCTGTCGCACCCATACCATTTTCAGTTACAGGAGTTTTATTAGGCAAGTAAAGCATCAATAATAATCAGTTGTTGAAGTTGCAACAGACACACAGCATGCATAAAGCTAAAGGTCTGACTCAGAGAGTTTTCTGTTTTCAATAATGAAATGCTGTCGGTTTAGTGGTGACACAGCTGTAGTTAATATCTTGGGCTGTTGTGCATGACATCATGTTTGGTGGGGCAGTCTGGGAATTTAGGGGGGCATTGCCCCCCCATGCCCATACCTAGATACGCCCCTGGTGGAACCTGCACAAGTCCGTGTAACACTCCCTACACTCCCTGGGCAACACACTTACAAATTCCTGTCACTCGTGCTAATCGCACTGATGGCCTCCAAACAGTCCTTTGGTGGTCAAAACAGTGGTCATTTATAACCAGTATTATTGTATATATATGTTCAGTAAATGATGATATTTGCTGTGTTCTGTCCTGTCAGCGTGCCTCTCATTAAATATTTTATTCATCCACACCAATTACAGCGAATAAACCCAGCAGTTACGGGACGTCTCGCTAACGATGCCAGGCATAAATAAAGCAACCCCATGCAGTCCGCACATCACACTCGGCTTTAAATTCTCTGCAGTGAAAAAAACCCCTCATAGGTCATGCATAATGAAGCGGAGAGAGGAAACAAAAAAAGAGGAGCTGTGAAAACTCCTGACATCCTTACTTGGAAAAGGCAAAGACGAGGAAGGAGAACATTTTCTCCCGCTAAAGCTCTTATTTATTATCATTATTTTTGCAAGCGTATATAGACGTCGAGATGTAGATGTGTCCCTATAGTTTAGTGTCCTGTATATAGGGATTCGTGTGTGGTTTCTTTTCTGATTGGGGTTTGATTTTCAATAACTGCATGCTGGTATATATAATTCCACGGCCCGTAGCTTCCTGTTTGGGGTTTCATATAGGCCTATGCTTCAAAATGCAGGAGAGAAAACTCATAAAGGCCCCCGCTTTATGTCCTGTGAAATTAAGTCTACTTTAACAGCCGCATAACCCTGGTAGGTATATTGTCTCTGTTTGTTGCAATGGGGATCATCCTCCCCTCATCACTTCTTCTCTGTTGTGTTGCACCTGTGCTCATTCCCTCCATGCGTTGAAATGCAGATCCATCAGAAATGCACCTCAGGATTACTTTGTCCGGGTTGCCTGCATGCTGCCTGTTCTTTGATGTATTCGATGGCTTTCAGGAGAGCGAAGGAGGAGGAGCTGTGCGGAGCTGAGAGCTGGTCGGAGGAGGAGGGCCTGCTGGTTGTTGCTGCATGGGAGAGTCATTCCATAAGTCATTAGAATGAGGATGAAAGTAATCAGATAACTGTCTCTGAGGATGCTAACAGACTGCTCCAGTACTCTCTCTGTCTCTCCAGTGTCTCTCACTTACCTTAGTGGTCAGGGGTGGATCTAGGCATGGGCATGGGGGGGCAATGCCCCCCTAAATGCCCTGACTGGCCCACCAAACAACCCAAATTTCCAAGATATTTCAAATGAATGTGCTTATAATTAAAATGATTTTAAACACTATGCTACTAACTAACTACAATTGTGTCACCTCACCACTAAACCAACATCATTTTGTCATTGGAAACAGAAAAGTCACTGAGTCAGACCGTAGAGTGAGCTTTATGCACATGCCCCGCCCTCACCTCAAAAGGTGGGGTGTGGCAGACATTTTATGGCCGAACCACTGCTGAACCAAAAGTGAAAGTGTGTGTCAACATACAGTACTAGTGACATGGTGGAGAGACAATATATAGCAAACGGAAATAGGTTAATTTGAACAACATCCCATACCCCCATTGTAAGCTTATGTTGGGGTAGGAGAAACGGCCAATAATTTTTCATAAAATAACAACTGGACTACTTTTACTTAAAGAAACAAATCAACTGCAAATAAATTATACTTTTAAGTATACTTTCCTGGGTAATCCATTGCTGGAACCCCCCCCCCATAAGGACTTGTGAACCAATCTCTGTTAACAATACTGACAAAGTCTTCTAAGACAATACTGTCTTAAAATAACCATGCATCTAAGCTTGTGATGCTGTGCCATGCAACGTAGATCAGCCTCTGGATTGGTTTATTTTTCAAGTTCAAATCAGGCTCCAGCGCATCTCATCTCTGCCTGCCTCTCATGAGGAGGAGGAAGATATAGCCAGAGATTGTGGTTGTTGTTTGTTAACTCCATGTCCTCATGTCCTCCCTCTCTCTCTCTCTCTCTCTCTCTCTCTCTCTCTCTCTCTCTCTATCTATATATACTATGCTGCAAAAGTATATGCTTCTGCACTAATGTACAACTGTGAGCTAAATGTGGTCTCGCTCACTCACTCACTCACTCACTCACTCACTCACTCACTCACTCACTCCCGCATAATAAATACTAGTTTAAACAGATAGGAGGGCACCGATTTTGTTGAAAAATCGGTGTACTGGGGACACGGTAGCACAGTGGTTAGTGCACACTGTCGCCTCACAGCTAGAACGTCCTGGGTTCGATTCTGTGGGTGCTGGCGGCGTGTCTCCTCCTCCGTGTCATCAGTGCCCATACCCGAGGCGGGGTTGGTGAAAGGGCCTTTCTGAAAAGAAGGCAGCTTGGACTCCTCATGCATTGAAGGAAGCATGAGGCCAGGATCACATTAGGACTTGGCACTAGGTTAAAAAAATGGGTTACAAAATGATGGACGCAGACACACACACACACACACACACACAGCCCCCCCCCCCCCCCACACACACACACACACACACACACACACACACATGCATGGTGACATACTTTCATACACCTATCTGAGATTCACTTTTTCGAAATTTGAGGTGACGTGCAGCTCAACTCCATCTGCAATTACAAACGAGATTAAACAGATCAAACAAATGAGTTTAGCTTTTCAATCCGCTGGATTAAACTTGCCCAGCTTCTTCAAGTCAAGGGCTAGATTCAGCAGAATAAAGCAGATAGAATCTTTAATAACTCCCCGTCCTGCCTGCTTGTATCTCCTTCTGTCCTCCACCTTCTCCCTAAATTATTTTCATTAAAATAAAGTCTATCCCAGCATGTCCTGAGATATGTGTCCTGAAAACTGCTGATATGCACTTAAAAAAGTCAAAAAAATATATGAAGGGACCAAACCCAAAGGGACTTCTTGGTCACTTTGTATTTGTATTGTCTTGTGTTTTCTTCCTCTTCTGCTCCTTCTGCCAAAATAGCAGATCTGACTCAAACTCTGTTGTTTGATTTGAGTCTAACTCCACCTCACCTCCATTCTATTGGCTCATTATCAAACTGCTGGAGACTGCTGCTCTGTATTGGCTAAAACGCCGCCTCACCATGACCATGACTGTGAGTGGAAAAAAAATCTTCTTTTCCGTGTTCCATAGGGTCCATATACAAGGACAAAAACAACAACATTTTTACAAGAATCTCTATGAAACATTCACTTAAATACACAATATACTATATGTTAGCAGCGTGCGTTTGGGTAAAGGTAAACTTAAGTTTGGAGAGGAGGAGAGATGGAACCTTTAGGCCTGTAGCCTACTGGCATATTGACACAGATATCAGCTCCAAAACAGAAGTCATGGTACTGTGAATAACTAAGATCTGTGTCCAAATTATACCCATTGCTTGGTCCCTTCTGTGTAAGCTCCCTCTGCTGCTAGGGTGCAACTATTAGCTGTCAAACAACCAAACAGAAGATGGATATCAGGAGATCCTCAGCACACATCTCTCTCTCTCTCTCTCTCTCTCTCTCTCTCTCTCTCTCTCTCTCTCTCTCTCTCTCTCTCTCTCTCTCTCTCTCTCTCTCTCTCTCTCTCTCTCTCTCTCTCTCTCTCTCTCTAAGCTGTTGGAATGACATGATAAATCGCCATGAGCTGTGATCTGTTGTGTGTAATTCCTGAGACAATATGTTGTTAAGCTGCTTTCCAAAAACAAGCCACAAATCAATGCGTTGATTTGATGTCTCGCAGGTTGCATTCAAGTCTAGTCGAAGTTTGAAGTTGACTAAACAGTACACACAACTGTGATTCTCAAAGTCGTCCGAGGATAAATAAAGATTAATCTCAGGGGTCCTTGACATAGAAATCTTTGATAAGCCTATTTATAATGCATTTATAATCTCTTGCAAACTTTTTTTTTCTTTTCCAAAAAGACAATATTAACGTTGCCAAACTTTTC
Source organism: Benthosema pterotum (assembly GCA_039105355.1). Taxonomy (NCBI): domain Eukaryota; kingdom Metazoa; phylum Chordata; class Actinopteri; order Myctophiformes; family Myctophidae; genus Benthosema; species Benthosema pterotum. The sequence continues at coordinate 32,684,570 of CM076973.1, read as the reverse complement.
ACTTGGCACTTTCTCCCATGGGGACTTAGCTAAGGTGAGATAAAGTTTGCAAACTTTCCGCAAATCTTCTGAAACTTTCATGCAGTCAGTAGTGCGGGTCATGCTGGGCACATTAGACAAGTATTCTCTGAGACTCTCTAAACGTCTAACCTTTTCCCTTTCTGCTGATCAAAGTCTTGCTTTTATGCTTTAGCGGAACGCTTTTTTTTTTTTACTGTCCTCGCTTTCTCTCTCTCTCTTGTCGGGTCTTGAGCTAATCTCCAACAGGCAAGTCGCACTTCAAGAAAATGCCTGTCAAGAACTTGTCTTGGGGACCCGGGAGACTTGAAGAGCACTTGAAAAGATTTTGACGATCAAACGCATAGGTGAAGTATTTTAACCACTTTTTTAATTTATTTTTTAAACTGCTTTGAGTTCTCATTTACATTCCGTCATTGCTTTTTTTCCCTCCACAGTCCCAGACACATTAGCACCTACAGATGATTCATCCTGTCAGCAAATGGCAACTAATTACGCCGCTGTTTGTCAAGGTGATATGAAAACGCGACACCATCGATCAATATTAGGGAGCACGGCCATCAAAACAATCTGCTCATTTTTCCTGGCCTGGGCGTTGATTTTATTTATTTATCATTCTGCATTGGATGCGCGCGTGCGCTCTACGCCGCCCGCTGTGCCGTTAGTGCAACCAGCCCCCCTTTATGGCTTCCATCATGACGTTATTAATGGCTCCCAGTTTGTTTACTCAGCTCATCCAAACATCCCAATTAACAAGACTCTGCCTGCTGCAACTGTGATGCCGTAATGTGTTGTCCTTCATGGCCAATCCTCCTCACTTTGCAGATGTCATTAGCACTGTCATTATCCTCAGCCCCCCAAAAACTGTAGTGCAGGCAAAAGTGCTCTAGCTCTCATTCTCTCTCTCTCACAATTGCACTCACAGATCCAACCTCACCAAGTACAGGGGCATGGTGGCACAGTGGTTAGTGCTGTTGCCTCCTGGGTTCGATTCCCGCTAGGGACGCTGCTGTGTGTGCTGGCAGTGTGTCTCTTCTCCATGTCATCAGTACCCATACCCAAGGCGGGGCTGGTAGTTGGCAGTTTGCATGTTCTCCCCGTGTCCCCTAGGGAAGATACCCTCACAAAAACAAGCAGTAATCCTTGGCTCTAAACTGCCACCCCTGGCCAGCCGGGGCGCCTGATGGAGGGGACAGGAACTGGTTGGAATAACGTGTTCCTTCCACACGCTACGTCCAACCAGGGAAACTCCCCCCTGACAGGTGAAAAAAGGCAGCTTGGACTCCTCATGCATTGAAGGATCGAGGCCAGTCCGCTGCCTCCCCAGGTTGGCAAAGGGTGTGTAAAGCCCAGGATCACATTAAGATTTGGCACCGGGTAAAAAATGGGTTACAAAATCCCATGTATTAACAAAAAAAATCTCACCAAGTATGGCAAGAATTTATAGGGATATTACCGGATACCATTCTGCAGATTTGTGGGCTGTTTGGGGGCCTTAGGCAGCTTTGGTGTATAAATACTGTATGGGCAGGTTTTAAGACCTGACAATAAAAGCAAATACAAATGCAAAAGAACTTGTATCAAACTCGACTGCAATACTTTGGCATCCACAGCTCCACCCCCCATACTCGAAAGACCACAAGAATGAAGTTTTTGCCTACGGCCATCTTGCATCTTTCTCTTCCACTGACAACTGATTCACGCCTTTCATTACATCCCACACCCCGACCACTGCAACAGAATGATATATCCTCATGCACTAGCATCGCCTCTAAAGTCCCCAATAAACTCTGATCTGTTCACAGCTGCTTGCTTATATTTTACTCACCACCAATACCTACACTCCTGAGACTGACATCCGACAGCAGCGGCCAGCATTTTTGTAGACATCATATTGGATTTCAGATTAAGTGATTTTAAGGTGAACTAAGAAGGCATTCATATGGCCATGGCTTGAATATTGGTGTGATCGATCCAGTGTCTGTTATACTTCAAATACATTGTTTTTTGGTCTCACATTGCTAACAACCTCAGTGCTGCTATACTTTATTAAATCTTACAAAGTCACGTCATTGTAGTATCTTTTTTCACATAAGCATTATGATTGTTGTTCATTGTTTAGGCTTTCAGTGACATTGGTCATGATATTTGCATATAAATACCTCCCACAGAGGCTGGAATTAACATAATTTAAAACATAATATTGGAGTTTTCTCTTTTAATTTGGAATGATTTTTTTTATCCTTTGACCTTTAATTTAACCATTGAGAAAGATGGTTTACAATACTTAATTGTATCCATGAAAGTAAACGGCATGTCAAAAAACATTTTTGCCCCAAAGAATATTGTAGATGTGAGAGAAGTGGTTGCCTGCATCCCCCCTCCACTAGACCCCTGGTGACGCTGCCTGTATTCCAGAAATGGATTCCCTTTGCCTCATAGCCTTTTCAAAAATGATTTATATAAAGACGATTACACCATGCACAAAGCCAAACAATACCTTATTGCCATTCAGTATCTAATAAGCAAGAAGAAAGTTGTTGTGTGCATTGTCTTGATACAGAGACAACTCTGAGTGGTACTTGCAGCAAACTCATTTTGTTGGGTCGTTTTGCCGATGAATTCCTTTCTCTTACATTGTAAATCATTTTCGGGAGATCACACAAGATTACCACAAAATGAGTGTAAAAGTAATTAATTACCCACATCAGTGTTTCAAAGACAGTGGATAACTTGAGTTAAGGGGTATGAAAACCTTTGCCAACTCAACACAACAACTGAATGATGAAACTTGCAGTAATCTTTTCCTAAAATGGAAATATACAACAGTGTTTTGGGAAAATAAGACTTCTGTTGTTCAAATGAAGAGATACTCAGTCAGTAGTGGCAGGTCTCCTCGGAGGAAAAACAAACCACATGAGATAAAATGAATTCATATTGAAGCTAACTGCTTCAGCAGTGTGTGTGTGTGTGTGTGTGTGTGTGTGTGTGTGTGTGTGTGTGTGTGTGTGTGTGTGTGTGTGTGTGTGTGTGTGTGTGTGTGTGTGTGTGTGTGTGTGTGTGTGTGTGTGTGTGTGTGTGTGTGTGTGTGTGTGCACGCGTGTGCGTGCGTATGTGTTTACACCAGAATATTGATTCATGCGTAAACTAGTTAATTGATTCAGAGATTTCAGTCCCACCATTTTTTCATTATGTTTCAACATTCTTTCCAGGGCCAGATAGGCATTGGGCATGGGGGCAATGCATTACCCCTCCTAATGCTCTGAGTGTCCTTCCAAACGTGACTTCATGCAAACAACGCACATTTCAAAGATATTTCAAATAAAAGAGCTGATTTAAAACACAACCCTACTAACTAACTACAACCGTCGCACCACTAAACCAACACCATTTCCTCATTGAGAAAAAGAAATATCTCTGAGTCAGACTGCTCACGAAGCATGCTTTATGTTTGCTGTGTGCCTGTTGCAACTTCAACAACAACTGATGTAATTATTGATGCTTACTTGCCTAATATACGTCCTGTACAAGATATAAATCCTGTGGGTCACAGGATTAAAGAAAATATATGACATCAAAGATGTTAGATTTTGTGTTATATATAGCCAGGCTAGAATACAGAGTTATCTATTCAATGTGGGGGCTTGGGGTAAATCTAAATGAAAATGTGGGCCTGTTTCTTTCCATGGCTTCACCCACAGTTATAGTGAATGAATACTCTTGATTTCTCTTTCCATTTTTTAAGCAATTGATCGAAACATGAAATACTTCAAATAAGTAGTATGCTTCAAATAAAATGCATTATTGTAAAAGATTAAAATCATGCTTTGGGAAGAGTCTAATCTAATCCAACAGGCACTGCTGATCTGTCTGGTCTGACACTGCTTGGCTGTTGCTGTTTACTGTGATGTGCTATGTTGTCTTTCTCTGTAATGTACAATCAAGTGAAGATGAATTTCCCCTTGGGGACCAATGAACCTAAATCTAAACACATTGCACCCCTAATTGCTCCTGAGGTGCAGGCACAAGAGTGTGAATGGGTGAATGTAATGTACTGTACATCTGTGTAAATGGACATGGGTAGAGGTGCTATATAAATGTACCATTTACCACTGTATCAAGATGACCAATGTCTAGAAGTCAACACTTACAGTACGTGAACGGGTATATGCAGTATAAGCTCATTTTGAATTCAGCGAAAACTCTTCTTTTCCAAACAATTTACCAGTGTTTCCAGACCTCTCCTGCCTCCGGGCCCACTCAAAAATCCCAAAGGCCTTCAGTCAGATTAAGGGTTATACAATTATCCACTCGGCTGCCGTGTTAAGTGGTCCGATGGGTGGTGCAGAGCATGTTCATTTGATAGATTTTCTCTTAATTGCCTCCATCACCTACAGAATCTGAATATTTTCTGAACGTCGGTTAGAGAAAACATCCCCACTCATCCGCCAGGGTCCTAGTGGACCACAACAAGCTGCTTAGTGCATGGGTCTGTGAGGAGTTCCAGGGCAACCTAAATTAGAGATATTTAGGAACAGTGTTGGGAAAGTTCACTTTTTTCATGAACTATAGTTCCGTTCACAGTTCACATTTTTTTCCTCTGTCCGTTGCTGCTGCGTGCCTGTCAATTTCCTGTCGGAAATTGAAAATTAACGTTCATGCACATCAGAAAAGAGCTAATTCAGAAAGTAGTTCATCAAGCAGAAGTATAGAGCGTCCCGTTCAAAAGGGGACCCAAATGGGGATAATAAATGTCCATTTGTGGGAATCCTTGCCATGGATTTATTGGAGAGCAAGCGAAATCAACCCTCGACCATAGCGGCCGTCACGACCACTTTCCATAACAGATGTGACTGTTTTGCATAACATTCGACCGTTTTCCCTACTAACCCTAACCCTAAACATAGCCTCAGTAATACCTATGCCTAAACCTAGCCTTAATGCTCAACCATTATGCAAACCGTTGTGACCGTTATGCAAACTGTCACGACTGTTATGCAAAGCGCCCACGGCTGTTATGCAAAACGGTTGCGACTGTTATAAAACTGCCTCACGGAATGTTTTCGCCCCTCCTGATTTTTTGGGGGGGATTTTGTGCTTATATCCTCCTGAATCAGTCAATTGAGTTCGAGAATCATGATCACACGTTTCCCAGCAGCACTGCAGTTGCCTCCACAGCACTGCTGTTATTTCCACCTTTGGCTATCAGCAGAGTGCACGTGATCTGATGAAAACAGTGCCGTTTCCATTCATCTTTCATCTGGGAGTGCAGAAGATACCATCATACCCCCGTTGTCCGTTCGCAGATATGGGCGGATGTAACATGTCCCATTTGGGGGGGCAAGAGAACATGTTGGAGGGGCAAGAGAAAATGGTATGGGTTCGCACCACGGGCGATGAAGCCGCACCCATACCATTTTCTCTTGCCCAGTTACAGGACTCTTATTAGTCAAGTAAAGCATCAATTGTTGTTGAAGATGCAACAGACACGCAGCTTGCATAAAACTAAAGGTCTGACGCAGAGAGTTTTCTGTTTTCAATGATGAAATGCTGTTGCTTTAGTGGTGCCAAAATTGTAGTTAGTAGCAGTAGTAGTGTTTCACATTTTAAAGAGATTTAGAGACATGCCTAGATCCGCCCCTGGCGTGTGTGCAGACAGCGGGGGCAACTTATCAGTGTCAAGGTGCAGGTTTTCATCCAGATACAGGTCTCTCAAGTGAGAACTCGGGCATTATTTGATCCACGGCATGTGATTGATGGGGAGCCTCGATAGCCAGGAATTAACTTTTTTGTGCTCTTTTTATTCAGTCAAATGAGATACTGTCGGAGGCCGACGACAACCACAAAGGCAGCAGAAGATGGAAGATGGATTTTTTCTCCCCAGTTCCTCCGCTCAGATAATGAAACGGGTAGATAATGAAAGCACATGAGACATGCTGGCATGGACATAATGCATGCAGGCACACATGCACACACATCCACACATGTGCACACAGACACACACGCACACACGTGTGCTGCCACTCTTTCACTGATGTGCATACACAAAAACTCGTGTACAGGTACACACACACACACGTGTACTGCCACTCACTTTTATTGATGTGCATGTGTCCGCAAACACGTGTGTACTGAAAACCTTCACAGTACATGTCTCTCTCTCTCTCACACACACACACACACACACACACACACACACACACACACACACACACACACACACACACACACACACACACACACACACACACACACACACACACTCTTTATCTATTCTGCAAGCTTGTCTGCCACTCAGGACATTTCCCTCTGTGTCCGGGTGTGTGACACACACACACACACACACGCACACGCACGCACACACACACACACACACACACACACACACACACACACACACACACACACACACACACACACACACACACACACACACACACACACACACACACACACACCACATATATACAGCTAAAGACATTCCATGTGAAGTATACGGTGTGCATGTTGCAATTACACATGACAACTCAAAGTATAACCACAAGACGAGAGAGAAGTGAACATGGTGATGCAGTGAACATGGTGATGCCTCTGAGAGTTAATTTGAAGTGACGGTGAAACATGTGAGAACGCGTGTGGCCATTATCTCTGCCACGCAGGCAGGGAGGACGTAGTGCATGCTGCTGAGACTGCATGCTTTTATGTTGCAGGACGCACACACACATACACACACACACATGCACCCACACACATGCTATGTCTACAGTGACCAGATATGTCCCCAGCAGGGGCGAAATCCAAAAGCGACCTCGCCCGCGGGCGCCCGGTTTCAAAAGCGGGCGCCCGCTTTCACAAAAACGGGCGCCCGTTTTTGTGAAACCGGCGCGCCCGCTTTGAAAACGGGCGCCCGTTTTCAAAAGGTTATGGTTAGGGTTAGGTTAGGTTTAGGCATAGGTTTACTGAGGTTAAGTTTAGGGTTAGAGTTAGGTTTAGGCATAGCCTAGTTTGTGAAAACGGGCGCCCGCTTTTGAAAACGGGCGCCCGCTTTTGAAAACGGGCGCCCGTTTTTGTGAAACGGGCGCCCGTTTTTGTGAAACCGGGCGCCCGTTTTTGTGAAAGCGGGCGCCCGCTTTTGAAACCGGGCGCCCGCGGGCGAGGTCGCTTTTGGATTTCGCTGGCTATGTCCCTCTTTGAGTAATACAGTATTTCATATTACTCCTCCAGATTCTGTCCCCAAACCCCACAAATCATTACACACTAGCTCTACAGTCATGTGTTCAAGGCAGACCTATTTCATTTCCATTTTTCATATTCCATCCTAATTGCCTATAATTAGCCCTTCAGGGTTAGGAAAGTTTGACTAGGAAAGCCTTGATATGAAAAGGCTTTAGGGGTGATGTCAACTTCCGAAATAGGCACTCATGCTTCCTAAGGTGTCATTTGGAGCCCTAAGGATGAATACAAAATATCAACATCCTAATGTAGTCTAATATTTAGGCAGTATACTGGTACAACTCAATAAAAAAAGGTTTTGAGTGTTACCGTCTAACCAATATTAATATGGCCCTAGATTTACATTAGCATATTACATTTTGTCAATCAAAGAGAGCCATTTCAGTCTTGCCTCATCACCTTCTGTTGTCAATCATATTTGCATTTCATCTCTGTTTTTATGGTAAAAACAGAATATCGACCAATCTTAGTCTAGATGTTTGTGTATTCTTCCCATTGTTGCATGCTCTTACCTATGGTGACACAGCAACTCAACAGCACAAGAACAGAACAACAGCCAGCTTTTCCATGAATAGACCTTATTAGAGCAGAGACTAATGGCAGTCAGTGTTGTGCAATCAGTGCAAATACACCTTCCATTATACAATCTAGCACCCCCCCCCCCAATCACCTCTTACCCTTGATTAAAGATACACTTCTCCTCTGTGAAGGAAGACAACTTATTGTAGGGGTGGTGATTGTGCCAGGTGCTGGTGAAACACTCAATTTACCAGCCGTGGCTCCTCTGATTGATATGGACATGGTGCTGGAGGCTGAGGACGGCAATTTTCTCCCTTCTTCCGTTGCAAAGGGCTGTTTTCACTCACTCATATTGTCATGCTGTTCTGATGTGCAATTTATTTAAAAAAGAAAAGTCCCCATAGTGACACAGTGAGACAACATCTTACTTCAGTGCATGGCCACAACATCTATGAACCCGCGTGAGGGATTATGGGTAGTACGCCATATGCTTCCAGTAATTATACGTAAACAGTGGAGCAATGAGACTAATAAGCCTTTGGCAAAAACACACAGGCACACTCACGCACGTGTATGTGTGCTAGGCCTGATTAATAGACTGGATCAGACTGGGGATTCGAATTTCCCTCAACCAATCAAATCATGACTGCATCTCATGTTATTGTTAATCACGTGGCCAATGGACTAGCCTCTTTGCTATAATAGTAAAAAGGAACACGCACATCCAAAAAAACAACTTGGGTAGGGTGCTGGATTAAGAATAGAACTAAACAAATGAAAGAAAATCTGCACACCATTTGATGCTCCCGAATATTATTTTTTACTTAGCTGGTGATCCTTAATGTCATCTGCTAAAGCTTGCTTTTGTGTGGCAATCTCTTCTCTCACCCCCTGGCCAGTTGGGAAGTTAATTCCTGTATGGTCAATGCCATGAGATCTAAAGAACATGTTTATAATCTGGCACCATCGATCACAGAAGGAGTCATCCTCCCTACCCCACATTGGGATTTTCTTCATGACCCTTAGACCCATAGGGATCTTTTTCATCCTCAGATAACTAACCAAACAAATACAGCCAACGAGCACTACTAGCATGTGAAAAAAAAAAAAACATAAAAAAGATGTTAGAGGATGACATTTATAAAACTTGATGCTTCTTTAAAGAAACTATTTATCATAGGTTGGTTTAATAGCCAGATTGATATGGTCACAATTCACCACAGGGGCGGCCACCATGTTTGCTGTTGGCCCATCAATCTGGATTTTTCATTATACCAACCACCAACTGCGACTCTCATTGTATAATACATTTTGGTACCAAAATAAATCATAGGTTAAAACAACACAAGACCAAGAGACACAGTGCACTCAGAGTGAGCTGTGTCTATGGGTTTGGATCTAGGCTGTCACACAGCTCTGATGAAAACCTACAGTACCGTAGGCTATGTGAAATAGATCAAGACCATTATTCCCATTCATGCACCTCACAAGAAGGGATAATCACACTACTGTATACATTTCTTACTAGGAAACGTGTTCAGACCTGACAGACACCGACACAGGCTTACTTTTTTCATTTTAACACCAAAATGCATTATCTTCCCCAAACCACCACTCTATATATTTCCATTTGGGGGGAAGATAATTACCGCGAGTTTCATCATTATCCAGCATATCTCATTGAGTTTGTAGAAGAGTTATTAGTTAACTCTAGTTAGTTACCCACAGTCTCTAAACAATAAGGTAGACATACATAAGGTAGACACGTCTGTCGTATGGTTGTGCTATGGATTGTGTCAACAATGGCTGGACAGATTGCGTTTGTATTATAATTTTGGGTTGGCGATGGGTTGTCTCATTAAATGAGCTGTTTGCTTTGCAAAATGTGCAAAGCAAACGTCTGCCAGCTGAAAAAGTAAACGTAACCTGTGTGCAACTCTGCAAGTCTTGCCTTCAATACATGCATGAGTTGTCAAACTCATTAGGTTACCACATAGCCGTCGACCGATACTGCCAGCAGATATTGCACAGTTTTACTCTAATATTGCAGATTTTCTGTTCTCCCCCCAAAACCGAGAGGCATATAATCTTCCATTTTTACCTTGCGTTGTTCACACTGAAGGACTTCAGGATCATTAATATTACAAATGAGAGAAATGCTGTATAAATAAATTGAGACATTAAACATTGCCCATCTGGTCAAAACATGGATAGTTCCCTAGATTTGGAGATACCAGTCATTCTTAGAGACACAACCAAGGAAGTGAATGCACAAATCAGCTAGAAAAAGTGCCCTTCTGGGCACACCAGCTGGTCAGGCTGTGGCCTCCTGGTGGCGCATCCAGGATGAGGATGAACGAGGCATTTTCCCCCAAAATGTGTTTTGCAAAACTCCAACTGTTGGTGGCAATTATAACAGGCCAATGTGGAAAAGCTTGTGGTTATATTTCTCCACCTAGTCGGAAAGATTTCACGTAAATTGTACATTAGCAGGCCCTTCTCTAAACCCCATAGACCATAGCTGTATCTAGCCATGGCCAACAATACATGCCAAAAATGGGAACATTTTCACTTTTTTAAATAAAAACTATGAAAAATGAAAATGTGCTGCATAATGATGTGTACTTTATCACATCAATAAAAGCCAATAGATGTTAAGCTGACCTGTTTTTATCTCATTTCTGAATCTTCCCAAAGTTGTGTTAATTATAGTCAGAAATAGTCTGTTTTAATCCCATTCTGGCTTCCAGACAGTGTATTAATCTGTTTAAACTCACTCATCACGTTAGAATATACTGTATATCTGAACACATAGTGGTAGAAATAAGCCACATAGTACAGTGGCAGAGCTGACCGACCTTTGCAAACATCCATGTGTCGTGTGCAGTATATAGCTCAATGTACAGCTGTCCTTCGCTCTTTGCAATCCATAGCCTGAAGGGATCCGAGCTCTGATTGGTTCAGGAACTTCAGATCAGCGTTTCAGGCTGAAACTTCAAAGTAAAGTGCCCAACATTTCTGGTTCACCGCACCTTTAAATTGGATTCCTGAAAAGTAGCAGTATTGAATGTACCATATGAGGATTCCACCCGCAGTGATCTGTGTGTTTGTATGATCCAGATGTACAGTAGAATGTTGAGGTAACATGGTGTGGAATATTCTAATCCGTTTGGCAGGATTAGCTGCAGCACATGTGTGTTCCAGAACATGCCTTGCTATGATACGCAGATTAAAATTACAGTCTGACAACCATATCAGTATACTGTCATGTAGCAATTATCACACACATGCAGCATGTCCCATTTTTTATATCGGGGTTTTAAAATGTATGTTATGTATAGTTGCATTTTTCAAATGTATACATTGTTTTCAATTGGCCAAAATGTTATTGGGGCTGAAGTGGATAATGCTATTTTTTAAATACTGTTATATTTGTCAAATATTGCTGAAAAGAACGCTTTATAATTGTCTCTGTGTCAGTTAGCGCAGCACTTTGAGTCACTAATTTTAGGTATAGGAACCAAAGTTCTCCAAAGGCGGAACCTCTGCTTTCTGACTTCTCATTCCTGCACTGACCTATTAATGTGCGTACACATAGAAAAGGTGTTTGTGCATGATCTGCCAAGTTAGCTCTAAGAATCAAGCAATAACAAGCAAGGCATTTTCCTCATACTGTGCACTGCAGCTACTAAGGTAGAGCCTTTTGTTTTTCTGTTGTTTTGGTCACTGTAGGGCCCTATTTGAGCTTCAGCTGTATGTTAAAGCTAAAGGCTATAATTGTTTACTAATTATTATTTTACTATTGTTGCAGCCTTTGTTTTGCAGCAATTGTATTGAAACTAATGAGAATAACATGGCAATGGTACATGCAATAGTATTGCTGTATGTTTGCTTATTTCGAGACAATGTCTAGTGTGGTGCTTATTATCTTCTCAGTGATTGTTGTATTTTGTTGTATTTTTTTAGTTTGTGCAGTTCTCACAGTGTGGATAAACCCAATAAATCCTGCCAGTAAATATACAGAACTTGCTGCTGCCGTCTGTATACTGAGAGAATTAAATCAGTAGTCTCTTAAAAGCTGCTGCCAGAATGAAATTTGAGTGCCTGCATTTCAGTCAAAATATCCCTGTTTTTGCAGGATAGCTGGCATTTGCCAGTGTTTTTGTGCTTTGCTGGCGCTCACTGGTCATGTCTGAGACACAGACCCACTTAACTACACTTGCAAGTTCAACCCGACTGCACTACAAAAACACAACTCAAAATAAGCTAATATATACAGTAAAAACAAGTTAAATTTTGAGTAAAATAAGCAATTGAACTTGCATATTAGCTTATTTTGATAGTTGTTTTTTAATGTTGTTTAAAAATGGGCAGCAAATTGGACAGCAAGTTCCAAAAGTTGCTTGTTTTATATAAAATATGACTCAATACCAGAAGGTTTCAAGATTGTATCACTTAGCAAGCTATTCAAGTTCAACTGTATAAAAACAAGGCCCTATAACTTGTAGGATTTCACTTCAGCATTTTCATAAAACACGTTTTTTTCATAATTACTCATCCATATTCCGTCCCAACATTACACAAATCTAGGGTCATGTGCTCCTGACAGATGTGTCCCATATTTCATATTCGATCCTAGTTGGCTGTGATTGACTTTACAAGTTTAAGTTCATGAACAAATTCTGTGAAATCTTCAATACATTTTCCTACTACATTGGAAAACATTTATATATATATATATATATATATATATATATATATATATATATATATATATATATATATATATATATATATATATATATATATATATATAGCACCACCAACAGGTGGATCATTTGCAAAACACATTTTTGCAACAAAACAAATGCCTCAAATCATCCAATTGCATTCAAAGGCATAAGCATGAAAGGCACCCCTTTTCGCATTGGTATATAGTGCCACCATGAGAACACAGCCTGACGTAGTGGAGACCTGTGCCCTGAAAGGCACTTTTTATATTTAGTTTTTTCCCTGTGTGCGCTCTGCATCACTTTGTATTCCATGACAATAGAGAGGTATAGGAAAGGAGATGCACCCATCTGCATGATTTATTCTCTATTCCGTCCAATACAGACACATTGACACAGGGTGACAGGCTGCCACTCATAACCAATGTATTGCATTCAGAATTGCGGACTGTACTTCCAATGCTTCCAATGCTGCTGGAGTGAATTGGGCATTATGTAGGCAGCAGTGGCTCAGGGGTAGAGTACTGGTTGCCGTTTCAAACCCGGGCTCCTCCAGAGTTGCTGTTGATGTGTCTCTGACACTTACTGTAACCCCCAATTGCTCCTGATGTGCTGGTTGTGACTTGCATGGTTTCGCCATCAGTATAACAGTCTGTGTGAATGGGATGTGTATGTAAAGTGCCGTGGATAAAGGCACTATATAAATGCATGACCATTTATTAGTCGCTCTGGATAAGAGGGTAGAATACACACACACACACACACACACACACACACACACACACACACACACACACACACACACACACACACACACACACACACACACACACACACACACACACACAGGCGCGGTCTTACAATATAGGCAAACGAGGCGGCCGCCTGGGGCCCCTCAACTTTCCCATACAGCAGGGGCCCCCGGAGCCGTTGGCAACTAACCATACAGTTGGCCATCTAATTGGGCCCCCCTGAACAGTGAGCATCAGTCAGTGAGTTAATAAATAATGATTTTGTATGTTTCAAATCAAAAGTAAAAACAACACAATAAAATATAGCTGCAAGCAGCAATAAAACGTGAACAAGCAAGCAGCAATAAGGAGTCAGAACAATATGCAGAAGAAGGAACATATTTTTGGTGCTTTTGCCCCGGGTCCATACAATAGTGAATGAATAAATGAAATGTAAAATTCCTACAGTAGCCTACATGTCAACCTGGCCTCCTACAACAAAACTGATAAAAGCTTGGACAATTACAGTACAATTCAAGTACAACTAGAAGAAATTGTGAAATAAATGTGATTGGACACTAGTTAACAACAGTTGTTTAATGGCCACTTTGTTCAAGAAGTTAATCTAACATAATCTGGCACAATGTTTTAACCACTACACTGTTACATGAAATGATCAAGGCTTGTACAATGCTTTGGGTAGGTTACTACTGGAAATCTAGAATGTCGGGGTATGACCTGGCCGGGAATCGAACCCCGGTCTCCCAGTCTCAGGGCAGACACTCTAACCACAAGGCCACTGAGTTGGTGCCATTACCATTACATTGAGTTTTATCATCTCAATCACAAAGTGACATTTCCGTGAATGTCACTTTCATGATATGCGAGTGTAACTCCATGCTATTGAGAAGTAGGCAGAAATGCATTGGACTCAAAGTAAAAGCCCAGCTTGAATCCTTTTATGTTAGGTCTTTTTAAGTAATAGCAAATCATACACATTGCAGAGACTTTAATTGTTACTGTAAAATAATTCAAACCGGCTGTCATTTTACATCTCATCTTACTCACTTCAAACAATGTGTTTCAGACACTAGACTATGATTTTTCACCGTTAGGCTCACTGTGACCACTGATCACGTGACTAACCCAATGTAACTGTGTACCCCATCATTGGCGCAACTCCGTCTCTAAATGGCTCTGGTGCGTTGCATTAAAATTGGATTTTAGATCATGCAACAGCATGCAGCAGTGGATAAACAAAACACAAGACAAATCAGTTTATGAAGAAAACGGAAGCAATAGGACATGTGGGTGTGACAATCTGCCACATCCTGACGTGAAACTCTACATACAATATAAAAGTATACTGGTTTACAGCAGTATGTTTTTTATGAAGTGTATCCTTTAAACAAACAACTACCTTTAATCAATGATTATCTATGATAAAAATGCTTCAAAACAAGAGCCTACACATGTTAACAATTAATGTGATTCATAAAATGACCAATGCCAGGCTGCATTATATATTTGATGGTCAAATGAATTATTTTCTAAGTAATTTAAACATTTCATTGATGAGCCATGCGAGTTCCATTGTAAAAGCAGTGAGGTGGCTAAAATGGAAACTCCAACAAAAAAGAAGGACATCAAGAGAATGGCAAGGTTTAACGGTTTTTATTAACAACCACTCCCAAAAGTATTAGATTACATTTGTACAAGGGCAGCATTGCTGGTTGAACTGGTAGGGATACTTAAGTAATCTGATTACTTGTAATGAATTATTTACATGATTACTTTACCAAACAAGGAGAACAAAGGAAGACCTGGAGATGCCGCAAACACAAGGAGGGGGGGCCCAGGCCACCCCTAGGGACGTCGAAGCTGTTCCCACCCCTCGCCCTAACTTAACAAATGAATCCTAAACCGAGAACTAAAACATAACGAAAACCAAGGCTGCCGGCCATCTCCAGGCCAAACAGAAATAAACTAACTAAAGAGAACTGAAAACAAAGGCTAACAAGAACAGAGCTGGGCTGCTGAGCTGTTGTCTGGTCTGTCTGCCATCAGACTGAAGGAGCTGGCTTTTATGCAGGAGGAGGAGCATGGCTGATTGGGGAACTTGCTGCAGGTGCCAGCTGGGTGTGTCACACTGAGTGAGGGAGAGACAGAGGGAGTTAAGCACTGATTGACAGACAGAGAGTGTGAGTGTGAGTGTGAGTGTGAGTGTGAGTGAGTGTGTGTGTGTGTGTGTGTGTGTGTGTGTGTGTGTGTGTGTGTGTGTGTGTGTGTGTGTGTGTGTGTGTGTGTGTGTGTGTGTGTGTGTATGCTGTCATGGCCACACGCAACAGGTCCACCAACAGGTCATGTAGGCTACACCCGTCTACACTGGAAGTGTAACAAAAACCCATATGAGTACATAAATCACAATATATCATAAAACATTCAAACATGAACATTTAAAAATGGCCGATCTACAAGCTCCTTGCTTAAAGATAGGAGAAGTGATTTCACTTTTGTCAGATATCACCCAAAAAATATTTTTTTTCTGTTAAAATGCTCTATTATAAGGTGTGGAAACCACATATGGAGTTCCCCCCCCCCCCACGTTAGCAGAGGAGCTAATAAACGTTCCCCAGGTCACCACAATTCTCCTCCATTACTCAAACAAACAATTCCTACTCTACCTTCAAAAAAAGGAAATTACAACATGTGGCACTCACCTCTAACCTGGTGTAAAAAACACGGGAGTTACCTACGTGTTGCAAAATGTACAGGGTACCCTGTCTTCCCCTGTCCCTTCCCTGAAGAACTTAACTCAAAATGGGAAGGCTGAACTTAAATACTAGAACTACAAACAAAAGAAAGTACTCTGATTATAAACAGTACAGTACGGTACTTTAACAGTACTTTTACTGTGAGACTGTGGCTAGAGTAGGGCTTTACCGAATAGCCTCGTTTTTAACAACAAAGACTGGTTTTACAAAATGGCTGTGTTTAGGACAACTTCTAAGGACTACTATTTGACTTGTATTTGGACAAACTGGCAAAACTGGTATGCTTAGGACACTGAATGGTTTGGAGCTGCTGTCTGCTGCATAGTTGTTCTCGTCAACGAAAACTAAAACGAAATGTGTTCGTCAACGACCATTTTTCACGGGACGAAAACGAGACTAGACTAAACGAAAAACATGTGTATAAACAATAACTGGGACTAAATTAATATGCAATTTCGTTGACTAATAAATACTAGACGAAAATGTAGTTGACAAAATAAAAACTAATCTAAAATCTATTGTCATTTTCGTTCACGAACGAAGACGACACGAAATATATTAATCGTATCTCTTTTTTGCGGAGTATTTTGCTATGAAGTTACGTTGTGATCGGAAGTGCACGTCGGGGCTGTCCGGGAGCACAGTCGCCTATCACTTTGTATATACTAGGCATTGTGATCACTTCAGCGTGGCTGTGTAACCGAACACACTCTCCCTCCACAATTCCTCCTCCTCCGTCTCTTTTTGGTGCTCCGCACTGAGCGCAGCAGCACCAAGAAGGCTCTGCAACTAACAAAACTATAAGACACGCGACAGAGATTTTACTCATACTTTATGGTCGAATCCTTTCACACAAAACAGCACGCTTTGCACGGGATTGGGACAAAGAGAAGAGAAGATTTATGGAAATATTTTCGCTAAATCGATGTGGACAGGGACAATACTTTATGCTTGTTCACAACTAGCGCCGTTGTGCGACGTCTCATCTTCGCCGAAAATGCCGTATACATCACTAGCAGTGGTACGGGGACCACCAGTAGTCCTTGAGAGGGTTCCAGGTGGGGTGGTCCCCGGCTAACTGGTGGAGACTTGATGTAACTCTTTGAGAGCGTAAAAATGAAACCAAATGGACCCGCATGCTCACACTTGTTGTTGTTGTTGTTAAGCAACTTGTTGTTCTTGTTGTTAAGCAACTTGTTGTTTAGCTCCATCATTTTACACTGATGGGGCTACAGCGTTTCCAGTGAAGATGAGAGCTAGATTACAAACCTGAAGAGAAACCTCAGGATTTAGCATAAAGCAATCAGCAGAGTCTGCTGCTGGTTGTAGAATGTAACGTTACATCAACGTTGTGTTGTTGAGTGACAGTGTTAGCTTAATGTTAGCAACGCAAAGCGGAATAGATTATAGACCGATTTACGCAAACTCCGTTCACTTCATGGGATCAGTCCATTGGAGGCTCATACATAGACTTCTATTGAAGAGACAACAAAAAGGGACAACCGAAAGTTACGGAATGCATTGGAGTCTATGGGCTCGTGCGAGTACATGAACCACGTGACCAGGCTGTTTTCTGCCCCATCAATGTCGCAACTCTTCTGGGCAGATCAGACCTGCCCACAACTTAGTTTGGACACAACTTGAGATCGTGTTTTGACATTGAATGAATTGAACACACATTATATTACACATTGCTGGTGGGGAAACTATGGTTTCAAAATTCAGTTGGAATGCTAGTTTAGCCTATTTAAAGGGGATTGCCATTATTATACCTTAGAGATGTTGGGTGGACATGATAAAAAAAAAACGCCCCATTCTGTGTTCCCTAGAAGTGGAGGTCTGAAAAAAAATCATTAACATGCTGAAACACAATTTGATGACATCAAGTTGTGTTTCACAATGTTTCTCCAGTGATTTTTCTTTTGGGACCTTTTTTTTTGTGAAACAAATGAATACTAGCGGGTCCATTTGGTTCCACTTGTACACACTCTGGATCCCAGGGGTCCTTCAGGAAATTCCAGGAGATCCCCTGTTAAATGATATATTGGAACCAATTGGAGACTAAATTGTCAGACTAAAACTAGACTAAAATGACAATAGTTTTAGTCGACTAAAACTAAACTAATAAAATCATGGTTTCATGGACTAAAATAAAAACTAAAATGATTTACTTTTCGTCGACTAAAACTAGACTAAATAAAAAAAGGACGAGTTAGACTAAATAGGATAAAAACTAAAACCGGTGATTAAAAGTGGACTAAAACTGAAACTAAAATTAAAAATCGCAGACTAGAACAACACTGGTCTGCTGGCAGGCTGGAAAGAGAGTGAGTGGAAGACAACAGGTGCATGGCTTATATAGTCTGATGATGGAGGTGATTGGAGGAGACAGATGCGTGGTGGCCCAACCGGTGGTAAGAGGTGGAGGAGTGGGCTGGTACTGGAGATGAGTGGGCTGGACCTGTGAGTATGATTGACAGACTGGAGATAAGGAGAGGAGAGCAGAATATAGAGGGGAGGAACACATGCTGCCTGCACTGTCTGTCTGTTCCCCCATAATAATACACGTAACAGCCCCCATTTGAGCAATTTGAGTAAGACTGGTTTTGCTGCTATTTGGCATCCCCCTCTACAAAACTGTAAAATATCAGAAGCAAATTACGCTGCATGTGTAGATTAGGGGCATTAGAATCATTTTCACGAACGAGCAATTTTCATTGGCTCGTAAAAACATAATTTTTTCTCTTAAAACAAAATTCACACCTATTTTCATATTCGTATGGCTCCAAAGTTCATGTGTAGGTCATTGTTATGCATTTTGATCAAAGATTGTAGGAGAACAGCTATTTTAACTGTTTTACATATAATTCAAGATGGCGGTTCATCTAAAGGTCAGAGGTCAAAAGTCAGACTACAAAAGTTGTTCGGCATAAGCAGACGCATAAGTGAATATAAGTTACATTTCTGAGAGTCAAGCAGTTCATGAGTTATAAGTGTTTAAATTTTGCAATTTCAGTTGAGTGCTATAGCGCCACCATTTGACCAGTGGTCACAGGCTTCGCATCATCACCGTTTGGCATCACCCTCTACCAGATTACCAATTTTCGCGAAACCGACTGCACGGTTCAGCCAGAACAGCTATTTCTGGCGGAAAAAGAAGAAAGAGAAGGAGAAAAGCAGTCAATATCAATTAAGTGAACAAGTCACTTCGTGACTGCTTGTTCACTTAAAAATAGGCCCTACAGAAACCGTGTACATCCCCTCCCATTTGCGTTAAAGTGGAATGTTCCATGTTCCATGCCATGTGCGCGATACGGTGAGATCACTATTCCAAAACATTACCCATCACGTTACAACAACCTATCAGAGACATTCTACCTAGCCTACTACTTCAGAAAGACATAAGTGAAGTAGAGGTCTTCACAGGTCTCAAGAAATCCATCCGAAAACCGAAATAAATCCATGCAATATCGCCGAACTGTTCGGCAAATTATTAACAAATAAATAAACCAGAACCAAGTCGATCCGTGACATTTTTCCCGATTCCGAACTGTTCCGAGATTTCTTTTAAATGGCGGCGCCGAACCCGTCCGAAATGCGACACGCTGCACACGCACGGGCATTCCAAGAGACCCGACTTTATGAACTAATATAGCTGACGTATTTGCCCATATACATTTTACACTCTCGTCACGAGAGAGGAGAGAGACCCAGACAGAGGGAGGCTGTGCCGCCAGCAGCTCTGTGCCGCTGCAGGCTGCACTCTCCACGTGAGCGGAGGAGCAGGGAGGAGGAGGAGGTGGTTTACCTTTTACGCACGCAACTTTGTCATATTAACTTGCATTGAGCTTTTCACCTCGTGTAGGCCAACGGTACTGTTTTAGGGGTCCGTGATATAGGCCTAATGTAGTCTAGAATTAAACCCCCGCAATATTATTACCGTCCATCAGCACAATTCAGCTGCAGCTGAGAGACACACAGAGCAGCGCAGTGCAGCGCGCTGCCTGTAGACAGAATCACATTCACATACCAGATATTTTCTTAAAGGGGAATTCCACCCAAAAATCAAAAAATTCCTGAGAGAAATGTTGTGAATAAATGTGAACCAAATTTGGTACCAGTACCCTCTCAGGAAAAAGGGTGTTAAAGACAAATCATTAACATGGTGAAATACATCTTGATGATGTCATCAGATGTATTTCACCATGTTAATGATTTTTTCAGACCTCCATTTTTAGGAAATACCGAATTGGGGGGACTTTTTTATCATGTCCACACAACATCTCTAAGGTTAAGGTAGGCCTATATATTAATTAAATATTAAAATGTTAAAAATGGGTGGAGTTCCCCTTTAACATTTGCAACAACAAAAAACAAACATGTATTTTGTGTAGTACAACATACAGCAGCCTAGAACACACCATCTTATGCACATCATTCTATCTTTCACCCACACACACTCATACACAGGCACACATACCCACAGACCTCTCTCACTCTGTCCCTGTCTCCCTGTCTCCGTGTCTCCGTGTCTCTGTGTCTCCGTGTCTCCGTGTCTCTCTCTCTCTCTCTCTCTCTCTCTCTCTCTCTCTCTCTCTCTCTCTCTCTCTCTCTCTCTCTCTCTCTCTCTCTCTCTCATATTCTTTATTGTTCAGGTACAATTTTAGATAAAATGTGACTGAGTGACTCAACAAATCTTTTCGGTCTTAAAAAAAGTAAATATTTCGCTTTTTGGAATAGAATGGTGTGTTACATGATACGTATTTCTTGCATTTTAAAAGATTGTAGTTAAAACTTTTAGGGCCCCCAAATTGCTAAGTCCGCCTGGGGCCCCCAAATTGCTAAGACCGCCACTGCACACACACACACACACACACACACACACACACACACACACACACACACACACACACACACACACACACACACACACACACACACAGGCCTGATTCATAACTAGCAGTTGTGTGCCGGTTACGAATTCTTACGAATGTTACAAATTCCAAAAGTCGGCCTCCAAAATTATTTTTAGTCATATCCTTGCAGATACAGTAAGTGTGTGTGTGCGTGTGCGTGTGCGTGTGTGTGTGGTCCTCATGTATATGTCCAGTAGGTCAGTAGCAGAGGCCCAGATAGGAAGTGACCCAGAGAATGTGTCTGTGAGCAGTGAGGGGTCGTCCCGTACACGGTCCCATGAGTGCTGGCACATATCTGTGTTTAGCCCGAGCCTGGTGTCCACCAACAGGCTGCTAGAAGACCCCTGGACCACACTCTGGATGGGACACAGGATTTCTGGGGGAATTCTCGCATCGTGTCGGTCAGTAACACACATGTGCGCACACACACACACACACACACACACACACACACACACACACACACACACACACACACACACACACACACCCACACACACCTCCACTTGAATTGTGTCTAGATTCTGGGATGAACATTCGGCCATGCAAAGTACAAGCTCACAGCAGGAGGAGCATTATCATTTCCTGTCTGCGACCGTCCGTTGGCCCAACGGTCGTGACTCATTCATAGTATTTTCCAACTGCCACGAATGTATTGCCAGAGACGTGGCTGCGATCACACTGAGCAGCAGAAAGTATCCAAACTAGAGTTGCGCAGCCTGTTGTATCAGATAATCCAGACCCACTTTTGCGGTTCTTCTAAAATGGAGGTTATCTATTTTATTTTTCCGAAATGCAGTCTCTACTGTTCAAAACAATGAAAAGTAATATTGTCTACAAGTTTTAAATCCTACTGCCGAAACAATAAAAAGCAAAAGACAAGTGCATCTGTTCTGAAACACGATTAAACATTGAATATAATATTGCTTCCTTGTCAATTTCTGTAGTCTCTTATGGGGCGTCCCCCCACTTCTAAAATGACCACTATAACACTGCTGTCTCTTGGAGCTCACAGCATGTCGTAACACACATCCTCCATTATGGTTATTCATTCACTTTGAATGAATCTGTGGTCCCCTTAACCATGCCCATGACCTAATTTATTTCTCTCTTCTTTTTTTTTTACAGTCATGTCATTGGTTTCATGGTTTCACACAAAATGTTTTTGTCATTGCTGATTCATAACTTTCTTTGAGACTTGCTATTTGACACATTTGAGAATATATTATTGCGATTACTTAATTCCATCATTCCGTAACACGACAGCCGATTACATGGGGCTTAAGTGATTAATTCATAATGTATTTCTGTAACCTGTGCGGTTGTGAAGGTTTGGTGGAATGTAAGCCTGCATTAACAGTAAATGGGAGCTAGTTAGGGATCAACATGAGTGTCCTCTTGTTTAATCAGTTCATAAGAACATTTCATTTTCACACCAGGCTTTGTGAGGATTGTAATTAGCCCCGTTTTCCTCACACCAAATCACCACCGAATCCCACGCTAATGTTCTTGAATTGAACTTTTAGCAGAGCCTGTGCCAAAAAAGCGTAAAGATTCCTTCTTTGCGATTGGGAATGCAGAGGAGTACAGGAGAGAGCCTTTTTGGCCAGTTCTTGGAGCATCAGTCATTGAGGGGGTGGGAGTGGTGTGGGATTTATTTTTAAAAAGTCCATTTCACACTTGGCTTCAAAAAGGGGTGGTGGAGCACTGATAGACCCACTCTGCTGCACACCACATAACCCTGCCTGCTCCGAACCACTCAAAACTCTAACTTTTTATACTTTTGCCGTATGACAGTGTCGTATATGGCGGACATTATACTCAATGTCGAAGCTCATCTCTCACTGCAGAAGTGATGCATTGTGGGCTTGTACATCGCCTTGTGTACAGTATGACGAAGCATGAATCAGGCGCCACTCTCCTCCACAAAGAAGGAAAGTGCAATTTTCGTGGAAATGTGCTTTTTTCTCATTCGTCGTCTGCCTTTCTAGATGTTTGTGCCTTTCTACTTTCCTGAGGTCTTTTCTGCTTTCTTGTTTTCCATCTTTTCTTTTTTCCATCCTGTCCAATATGTGTTTGGATGAGTGAGTTGCTTTGCTGTGGCTCTTTGGCCAGACAGACTTGAATCACAATGTCGCCAAAGGCATTCTTGTTTGCCACCAGGACTTGGAGTTGCTTATCTCCGTGGTGTGATGTCATGTACTAGTTGAATAGTATGGATATGCCTTGAGGTGGAAGGAAGGAAGGAAGGAAGGAAGGAAGGAAGGAAGGAAGGAAGGAAGGAAGGAAGGAAGGAACTAACTAACTAACCTACAAAAGTGATTGTGGCAAATAGTGAGTAAAACAGAATGATATTTATTTCCAAAAAAGTGGTCCAGTTGTTCTTTTGTGGGGAAAAAATGGCTGTTTTGAAGTGTTTTCCTGAAAATAAGCTTAGAATGGGGCTATGGGATGTTGTTCAAATTCAACTATTTCCATCACTCCAAAGTGCATTTTTGCTATATATTCTCTCTCCACCATGTCAGTAGTGTGTTGACACTCACACTTTCACTTTCGGTTCAGTTTATGGCGTGGTAGAAAGAGGAATATAGCAGAAAATTGCATTTCGGAGCGATGGAAATAGGTGACTTTGACATCACATAGCCCTGTTCTAAGTTTATGGTGGTGTAGGGGAAACAGCCATAAAGACGTTTTTCACAAAATAACTGGACAACTTTAAAGATAAATCAACTGCAAATAAAGGTAAGAAAGCCTTCTGGTGTGGAATTCTCCTTTAAACAGTGAATCAACACAGGCCAGACATTTAGAAACAGATTAAAATATTACACGTGTGTGTGTGTGTGTGTGTGTGTGTGTGTGTGTGTGTGTGTGTGTGTGTGTGTGTGTGTGTGTGTGTGTGTGTGTGTGTGTGTGTGTGTGTGTGTGTGTGTGTGTGTGTGTGTGTGCGCGCGTGTGTGTGCACGTGCGCACGCATGTGAAAGTCTGGCTACGTCTTCTCACCCAAGAGCTGCCTGTGCATCATAAGCAGCACAAGTTTCTGAAAATTCTTTTCTCAGCCAACAAGCACACGTTCTGGTTGTGATGTTATTGTAGACCCTGGTGTTCTGCGAGAAGGTAGAAAAGTTTGAGAAAATTAACGCAGTTCTAAAATCAGATGCAGGCATGTGAACGAAACAACCATGCACATCACCAAATCATGGCACGCCGTGCAATGATATGCTCTCATTGTATTACCTGCTAATTACATGGTGGTAACCAGGAGGTCACAATAGTAATTAACTAAGCAATTACCAAATACTTTCCCTGACAACTAGCTTACCACATAAACTTGCATGTACATTACTCAGTAATGTAGTACCAAGTAGTTTTCCTAACAGCCACCATGTAAGTTGTAGATACATTACTCAGTAATTACATGTCAGGGAAAGTATGTGATAAGTATGTAGTAATTACTATGGTAACTACATGGTTGTTACCTGTAATTACTAGGTAATACCAGGCAATTACATATTATTAGTAGTACCTGGCAATTACCGTACCGTAAAGGAAGGGTTACCTTTCTCTAGTATAGCACAAGGCATCCATAGATGAAACTGCTGTGTGTATTGCTGTGTATTGGTGAAACAACCTACCGGCTCATTAAACGTTAGATGTACAGGTGTAGGAAGGGACATGAATGCTAAATGGTGCATTTACAGTATAGACGACTATGGACAGGACCTGTTTCTGCCTCACATGTGACATGTCCAATCTGTGTCTCTTCTTGTGTTGTTTTTGTGGAAACAAGGAAGCTGTCAATCAACAGTGAACGAACAACAACTCGGGAGCGCTGATAATTGAACAGCCTGATAAATCCTTTATCTCACCTCATTAATGCCCCTGGACATTTAATCTCTATCAGGTTAATGTGATCACGACACCCTTGGCCATACTCCTATCCTGACAGAATGCATGCTCGTATGTGGAGATTGCATTAATTGAAAGTCGATAGTGATGCCCATAAACCTGTTGATGTATGACGGTTGTCGGCCATAAATCTTGCATCCATATAAACTGACCCAGTATGAAAACATAACTTTGGGAATTATTTTCTCTACCATAATAATACCAATTTGTATTGTATCTTTTATTGTTACAATCGTTAATTAGTCACCTTTACAACATGGTATTGCTCGTAGAGATTGGACATTCCTTGAATTTTTAACACTGTGTTTTGAGGGTTGCACCCTCAAAACATGTGGCAAAATGAAATGTATTCACTGTTTCAAGTCCTGTTACTTTCTTGCTGTTTATGACAACATATCTTCGGAATCTGCCTCAAAGCGAGGTTGAATTTGCCATTTTGGCAAATATTTTCAAGGTGTTTAGAAGTGTTACTCATTCCATGAATGTCCGGTCTCGACAAGCCATACCTTGTTGTAAATGTGACTAATCAATAATTAAAACCATAGGCGGATCTAGGCCCCGTAGCTCAGGGGCCCCTGGGCCCAATGTGCCTGTTGGATAATCCTCCCCTGATTTAAACATTAGAAGATAAAATATATAAATACCAGTTGGTATTATTAAGGTGGAGAAAATAATTTTCAAAGTTGGGTTTCTGAACTTATGTGGGCCAATCAAGTAGCAAAAATAGCGGATCTACAAGCTATTTTCATGGTTTAGGTGCTTCAGTCAGCTGGGTTTAATATATTGATCCAATGGAAAGTATCAACAATCTAGCAATGATTAAATTATAACTATACTGTCCATTGGTTCCAGTAGAAGACAAGGTACATTTTCAGTTTCCTGACATGTGATGTTTTGGACATATAAGAACAGCCACAATCTATATAATGCAGTATAAGTATTATGACTGTATGTACGGAATTCTAAGCTGCCCAATCTACCTGTGTGAGAGATAGATTAATGGAGAGAGCACACAGAATAATGAGCTGTCTTTGGTGTAATGAGATAATGTTCACTTGGGTTGATTCATTTGGGTTTCCCCGAGGCAGAATATTAGTCACAATGCTAATGAAATGAAATGTATTCCTGATTTTCTTTCTTTTTTTGTCCAAATGTCCACACACATGTATTAGAATTTGAGATATGCACATGACATGTTGGCCTTCACTGTTTCAAGTGCTGGCAGGTGTGTGACATCACAGGTGTGTGCCAGGCGCATAAGCATGAGTCCTGTTACTTTCTTGCTTATGACCCCATATCTTCGGAATCTGCCTAAAAGCAGATTTCGTGTTCTCTGAAAAATAAAGGACATTTGCCATGTCTCCATGGAGAACCAGTGCTGCTCATAAAATGATTACAATTACATATTATTATTACTTGCATGAGAGGAGCAGCCGCAAGTTCAGTGATCGGTGCGCGGTGGTCGGTGGTCGTCATCACTCGGGGCACCCTGATTGGCCGGGTGGCCAGGGGTGATATAATTGGTGATGTAATGGTGACGTAAATAAGAGACCTTTATAACTGAAGTCATGAGTATTAGCCCGCTCCGCCAAGTAGGCCGTGGCCTACTTGTACAATCGGTTTGGGGTTGTCGGCCATAGGTCGAAGTATTCCGATTGGCCGGTTTAGGTGATGATGCAGTGGTGACTCATTAAAAGATCTCTGTAAGTATCTCTATTACAGTCCTAATAAACCCCAGGAAATTACATCTGGCTGCTAAATGATTACAAGACTACTGAATGTGAAGGAGGCGCACACTCTGTAATAAGCTCAATATGGCAGTTTGTCACATTTAATAGATCCTGTAATCTTGTGACCAGATGTAATTTCCTGGAATTCTATTAGGACTGATATAGTGAGATAATAATAAAAAGAAATGAGTAAAATTTTGCAAAGAAATTCGTATTTAGGACCATGTTCGAATGCCCCCACCCCGTCAAAAACAAAAAAGAAAGCATTAAATTAAAACAAATTAACACTCATATTTTAATGTCTCTAATAACAACCAAAAACATGAACCATCTCCTTATAGGTCTCCAGGTTTGTCATTACAGCTAGTGCACACCCTCACAGAGTAATCCCATCCCCGCGAGGGAACCGCTCGCCCATAGGGTGAGCAGTTGTCGCGGACGCCTTGCCTGCAGGCGCTGCAGCGATGCTTGGGCAGCATGACGCTGAAGTCACGTCAGCAGTCGTGGCAGCAATCGATCTCCTGGGAGATTGTTTATTCCCCCAATAAAGTTGACCTTTGCGATGCACAAGTAGGCTGGTGTGTCCAAAAACATTACTGCACTTTGGCTTGTCATTTCATCGAGTTGCCACCTAAAGAAAGTGTGAGGTTTTGACACACGTGTGTGTGTGTGTGTGTGTGTGTGTGTGTGTGTGTGTGTGTGTGTCAGATAAAAGGTTTTGAGGCCTCAGCAGGAGCAGCTGCTCGGACGTGTTGTAGGGCAGGAGGACAGAGATATGCTCCCGTAATCACACCACATGACCACTAGGGAGGTGCTCTGAGGACAGCACAGGAGATGAAGTCCTCTGAGAGACCCTGTGTGCGTGCGTGCGTGCACGCACGCACGCTACAGAACAGACTATGGCCGTGGCGTGGAGGCTGGGCACTGCACAGTAAAGTCACAAGGTTGTGGTTTAGTTCCAAAGAGTTTTCCAAATCTAACCCTATATCCCTGACTCCTGAGTTAATAAAGGTTTCAAAGCGCAAATAATGCTAGATAAAACCAGGCTTGTTTAAATTCCCTGTGAACTTAGAAGATAACATTGTGGACATTATAAACAAAGTGGAGATGCAAATTTGGAACTAAAGACTGAAGGAGAGGAAGAATTATACAAAACAGGGTGCATTGATGACATCATGAGGCCAAAATCAAACAAGCTGTACCTGAAACAATTTACATTAAAGCTCATATATATGAAAGGCTAATGTTCAAACTAGACAATTTATGGGGATAGAAAACACACATGGGGGCACCAAAAAACAATAAAAACATAAAATTAATTTTCATGTTATCCCCTTTAAGCACTTGCTGTGTTTGACAATGTATAGCTAAAGACTATAAACTTTCTAAGTTTTTGTAGAAACCCTTTCTCACTTTCTTGATGATTCAAAAAGACACTACTATGTCCCTTGTCTCACCCACTATTTTTTTAAATTAAGCTGTATGAAATATTTAATTAATACAGTGGTGTCAACTGTATTAATTGATGGTGGAATTTCTGCTCTGGTTTTGGTGAATTCATCAAAAAGACTAATGTTGTCTGTATTGTTATGTCTGTATTTTCTAAAATATAAGCACATCCTTTGTTCATTTTGGACATAAAGCCATAATGCCTATCACCTGCGGCTAGCGTGCCTCAAAAATTGGATTGGGCCTGCGACACATGCATGCACGCACACACACACTCGCACTCAATAGACATATAGCTACAGTATATTGTTTGCCTTTTTCCATTCTATGTTGCTTCTACTTTGATGCTGCAGTTGTTTCCCGGCAGACAGGCACTTGCTTCGTCCTGCAGATGGTCCAGAACTTTGTTGTCAAAAAATCATGAAAACAAAACATTTGTCAGGCTCAGGGAAGGCAGTGCTAAAGTGAAAGGGGGAAAACAACACAGTAGTTACACTGAAGTTTCCTCTATTACCTTTAAGCACACGCACAATTAAGACACAGTAAGCAAGCAAATCTACACGGGTGTTTTTTTTTGTCATGCCAGTGACCCTCCATTCCATCCCCCATGCATACACTACTTTATATTTACTGCCATTGGATTCATACCAGCAACCATACCTTCCTAATGCAGCCAGCCCTCATAACGGATACATATAACAACCATACATCAGCATTATGGCCAAGCTGAACATTGTAATAGTCCTGTGTAATGAATTCAAGCAATCATACTGTACAGTGTCCTATACACGCGAGAACAGACATGCCGTTAATGTGTTCACAGAGCATCGATTCACATTTGTCTCTGTGCAAAATGAAACCGACGATGTCTTCTTACTGCATTAGAGAGGCTCAACAGAAATGAAATTAAGTATATGCGGGGCATGCAATTTGCTGTTATATCCTCGATTACGGTCAAGAGAGAGCGATGAGTCATTGTCGAGCAGAGAAGAAAGCGGTGCCATCATTCTGGGACACCCCCATTCATTACCTCTAATAAACTCTTTGGGCTTTCAAAAGTAACTCGTCCCAGAGGGAGCATGCATGAAATAATGATTGTACAGTATGCCTTCACTGCCAACAGCTGCAAACAGCCACAATGCCTTTCCATCGAGTACATTAACGTCCCGCTTGATCATACTACGTCACAGACGAAAGCATCAAAACTACAAGATCCACATATTTGGATTCGAGAGCCACTTAGATCTGCTATACTTTTGCTGCTACTACCTAGATTTGAATTAAGTAGTTGCAGCGATAGGTTAGCACTCACTGCATCCTACGAAGATGGATGTTTGAGGTCTCTCTTCCCATGGCCTCTTCCCTATAGATCTATGAGGATGACAATGTCCTAGACCAGGGGTCCTCAACTAGAAATGACAAATAATTTTGGAATAATACTAAGGTCTGGTCTCATGCGCACGCCACACAGAGGAGAGCTGTGCTCATTTGGTCCAGTCAAACTAAGCTTATACAAATCAGATCGATCCAAACCAAACAATATGAGAGTGCAGAGTACAATTATATTTTTGTTTGTTTATTTGTTTGTCTGTTCTTCTCTCAGTTTCTTTTTGTCAAGTTGTAGCTTAAAGTTAAATAGCTTATAAAGGTCCCAACACAAACTCACACTTGCCTCATCATAATACCTCATCCCCACAACCCAACTAAGTGAAGATGGATGGCTGGATAATAGCCACGACTGCACATTATTATTTTGGGCTTGACACACAGAGTAGTGCATGTGTTGTTAAGCAAAAGCCAACCTTCCAAGGCAAAGACACAGATATCATCATCTCACAGCTGAATCTGTCAGCAACATCACATTACAAACGCAGAGTTGTGGAACGTATAGTGATACTTAAATGTTTTACTTAATGTTTTACTTAAGTAAAACAATCAATACTATCAGTACTAGATTAAATCTAATAAATATGCCTTCATTGACTGTACAACCATAAACAATCAGGCCAACGAAACAAACATCATGCATCACATCATGGTTGGTCTAGGGTGTGCCAATCTGTGCTAATCAGCTATGTGTGTCTGTACAACAATGTAACATACTGCGAATAATCTTAATGTTTTTACGCACAGGGAGTGTCATAATCTATTAATTTGGTGATACGTCATGCTTGCAGTGGAAAATAGGCCTCAATTAAAAAAAGTAATTACTTTGCTTTATCGCCCAGGTAATATTCACCTCCTGTGCAGACCTCCTCATGACGCACAACAGTTTAAATTAATGCAAAAACAAATTTGGTGTGTCTAAATACCTTTTGAATGTTATATTTTAACTATCTGGTAAATACGTTTTTTTATGTCTGCTACTGAATGGTGGATGCAGATTGTGATTGGCCAGAATGACAAAAGAGTACATGTGAAGGGTGTGATTTTAATATTATCCATTGCACCTAACATTCTTAATTCAGTCACTTGTGCAAATTGAATGGAAATCTATAGCCAATGTGTTGTGTCTATATTTGGAGCTATAGAACAGATCAAGGGTCCTTGAGAGGGTTCCAATCCAGCGGGTATTTGAAGATAACTGATCAACAGGAGCAACAGTGGCTCAGAAGAAAATAGAGCAGATTGACCAATGATTTGTGGGTCGGCAGTCTTGGGCAAGAAGTAACACACTGAAGCCCAAATTGCTCCTGAGGTTGCTGGTTGGTACCTTACGTGGGTTCTTCCGCAATCAGCGTGCATGTGTGAATGGTATGAATCAAACATTCTGTAAGGCGCTATAGGCTAAGATTTAGACTCTCGTATATGAGAGTCTAAATCTTAGCCTATAGCGCCTTACAGAATGTTTGATTCATACCATATCATGCGCCTGCCCTTTTTTCGTAAAATAGTTAAGTCTTAGTACGTACAAATACAAAATACCGAAATTAGATTTCCACCCGTCCCTTGACTCTTTGCCCAGAAACTGCATGACAGGGGCCCGTAGTTTTCAATAAAGAAAACTACTATCTTGCCCATTTCTTTCCTGCGAAACGGCAAAATCTTGGGCTGGTAAGGCGCCTTGGATAAAGGCACTAAATCAAAGCCTGAACATAACAGTGGCTGATCAAAGTCACTGTTATGTTCAGCCATCTGTCTTCTTAGACTTGAGGAAGGGCTGGTGGAGCACGTCGTACAGACGTCTGGCTTTCTTGGGCCCGAGGCCTGGACAGAGGGCCAAGTCCTCTTTGGACGCGGCGATGATCCCTTCCACGGTGGAGAAGGTCGCCACCAGCGTCGCTGCGTCGGTTCTGTTGACGGGCTTCACGGCGGTCAGGAAATCGGTCACCGCGGAGAGGTAGTCCTTCTCCACGCGCTCCTTCAGGAGGTCGGCAGGCTTCTTCTCATAGGCCTTGTACGTCTCCAAGTAGCGCCCGGCCTCCTCGGCACTCCAGGCCAGGACCAGGGTGCAGTCGGCCAGGATGCAGATTCGCGACAGCTCCTTGAGCGTGTGGCCGGGGTCCTTGACGTCCACCTGGACCAGCAGCACCCGCAGGGCGTAGGAGGCGTGGCCCAGCTGCTTGAGGCGCTCGTGAATGTAGTCGGGGTTGAGGTTGTGGTAGCGGAGGCTGAGGAAGAGGACGCACGCCGTGGCGCCCACCACGTAGTCCGGTGCCACGTCGCCGAACTCCCACGGGACGCTCCGCACGAACTTCAGCACGGGGTTCCCCCGCTGCCGGGGGCTGACCACGATGCAGCCTCCACTGGAGCCCTGAGGCAGCTTGCTCCCAAGGCTGGTCGCTATGGAGGGGCCCGGTCCCGACGGACCGTCTGAGGATGGCTGCCTGTAGCTATCAGTCATCGCAGGTTCCTTTCTGACCAAAAGGAGAGAAGGGGAGAAAGAGTTGGGGACGATGATTGACGTTAATGAAGATGACTGACAAGAGGAAACATCATATGTCGTAATAGTTAGTTTAATGGAAGAAACAAACTTCCCAATCAGTGAATCAAATTATGTCACAAGCTCTTGTTGCTCTCGTGAGCGGAGTGTGCGTAAGTTAAGCGATCGGTGCGCGGTGGTGCACGGTCGTCGTCCGTCGGGGCACTCCGGTTGGCTGGTTGCAGGGGGTTGATGAATTGGATGATGTAATAGTGATTTAATTGTGAGGTAAATAAGAGACCTTTATAAATCATGAGTATTAGCACATCATCATCGTCGGCGTCGGCGTCATTGATGTCATCTTTATTGCATCCGATCCAGAGAAACATCACCACATCTCATCATGCTAAAACCATCAAACAAAAGAACATGGTGGCATGTTTGCCATAGTTGTTTCTCTAAAGATGGCTGTATAATTTATCAAGTACATGCATTACGGCCGAACAGATAAACCTTTGGACATACGTGTATGACAGCTGCGCTGTCATTGGCTAAAACACTGTCACACACACACACACACACACACACACACACACACACACACACACACACACACACACACACACACACACACACACACACACTGTAGCACCGCCTTGTCATGAATGAGCCCAACGAAAAGGATTTGCAATAGAAATGTCTTGTTTGCAGGGAAACAGTTGTAGCATCAAAGTGGAAGCTGTAGAGGGGGGAAAGGTGTAAAAAGTTTCCTATAATACCTTTAAAAATAAATACATGAATATTTTTTTTTATTAAAAAAATAAAAAACAGCACAGCCCCCTCACACATCAGAATATCCTAATGTGCCAACGCCAAAGTTAATTTCTATTACTTCCATCTATATTTTTTATCTTTCTAATTTCTAGATTTGCAAGTGAAATATCCCTTCAACGCTGACATCTCTGCAGCCAGCAGCCATAACTGCCCACCCGATTTATTCATTTTTATAACCCTGATTCGGAAAATGAATTCAAAGCCGGAGCTTTTCAGCAGCAGCAGCAGCGCGTCTGTCCGACCGCTTCGCTCTCCTCCGCCCGTAGCAGAAACACACACAGCGCTGTCCTGTTCTGCAAAATGGGATTTGGAGGCGGCGGGGGAGCTGCCGCTCTAATGTCATTTTGTATTCGCCGTATGTTCCACCGCCATCTGTCCATAGTTAAGCAAACACGAGGGAGCTCTCACCTGTGAAATTATACTTCACCGTCACCCTTTGTACTCGACAACAATCCCCAAAAAGAAAAAAGAAGGGGAAAAAAAGGAAGGAGGGGGGGAAAATGCCCCATAACTCATGAACAGATTGCATTATGTAACATTTAATTACTTGGGTAATGAGAATCCAGTCCAGAGACCATACCTCATGCCCGTTAACGGGGACAGTCTTTGCATGCTGGTGATTCCAAACACACTGCTTATTGCTTGATGTTCACTGATGCAGGTGCTCCACTCAGTTAACCACTTATACAACCTACATAAACATTTCACTTCATTGGCCGGGGTCCCCACGGGCTGTGTTCTTCTACATTTATTTTCCTCTTCACACCAACCTCTGTCTTTACTGAAACCGCTTAATTTACAAGCTCACCATGTGCTGCTTTTGCAGCCATTTTGGATGTCTGGAATGTTGACTGTTATGGAAACTGTTTTCGCCACTGTTATGCAAAATGGTTGACTTATGTAAAACAGTCGCAACTGTTATGCAACATGGTTGTGACTGTTAGGGACGTAGGGACAGCCGTCGCGGTCGCAAATGGATTTTGATGACTCTTCTCCAAATGCTTGCCCATTATGACATGTGGCTCAGGGGGGGCATGAGAGAAGCCCCCTCAAATATAACTGGACAGTGTCCAGTTATATTGTATTGGTTCATTTAATAGTGGTTATATTATAGTTACTATCACCATAGTTCTATGTGCTACACATTTGCTTGTCGGCATCGACTGCTATTTCTGCTATTTTGCTGAATGAGATGTATGTACAGTATGGCTTAAGTGGTTAACATAATGCACACATACTGTGTTAAGGGTGCCCAGCAATTGTCAGATGTAATGGGGGGTGTGCTGTACTGCGGCTCCGCGAGGAGAAAAAAAAGAAGCCACGAATTTGAGCGTCTAATGTACCGGTAGCTCTAGACTATATCTACATTTCGAGTCAAGCCAGGACAACCTCCAGCCTATACATCCTGAGGCCATTTTCTTCTTGCCTTTCTGTCTGCTCCTCCTATGAGTCACGTTGGGGGAGATTTCTCCTGCTTATTATTATCCAGGATGGCAGACAGTTCTGTCAGTGCCACAGTATAGAGGCGGTCAGTAGTGTTGCCAAATTGTCTTTGGAGAATCCAGCAACGGAATCCATTTGACGCCCACCATATGGTAGAGAGAGAGAGAGAGAGACGGGGGCTAACTAAGGCCGCGCCAGGAGCGTCTCCTCCGAGCTGCCCACCACAGAGCAAGGCAGGCGTCGTGCTCGCACATACAGTATATCCACTGCACGAGTGGGTGGACATATGACTTGCTGGAGGGGTTTGGAAGTGGAACGGACAGACTCTTGTAAAAGTCCACAACAGAGTCAAGAGACTTATTTTTTGGTGGATAATAGAATGCCACTGTGTACAGAGCTGGACCTCCCCCCTCCACCACACACATCTATTTGGCCGCCCTCACACATGCAATTGGTTACAGATTTTGTTACAAATTAAGATCCTGTACTTGAGTTAAAGGAGCATTCTACACCAAAACACATTTGGCATCCATCTACATTGATCACTGTGACATGCAACATCATACACAGTATATTGCACTTTTGTACAATATGACTTTTGTCATAGATGTCAAAAGGGGGCATCTATGCCCCCTCGAGTGACCTCATATACAATGTACCTCCCTTCCAACAGTTCATTGGTGCAGGCTGTCCTTGTTCTAATACAGGCATCTTAGTAGCTCCAAACTTTTCCCCCCACACATCATATTTTAATAGTATACTGACAGCCTTTACATGTAATCCCAGAGGTAATCTATTCCTCCTCCTCCCTTGTCCCCTCCCTTCTGCCACTCTCCTCTCCAACTCCTGTCGCACAGGTGCCACGTGAGTTTTTTAGAATCATGTAGTGGCTCAATTATCTTGAGTGTGTGGTTTGATGTGCGAAAAAGGAGGTTTGGAGCTACTAAATTACCTACATTAAAGACAAGCTACGACAATGCAAATTGCAATGGAGGGTGAGGGACCTCAGGGTGAAATGTAGAAAAGGGGGCATTTGTGACAGAAATCAAAACTAAAGTATTGCCACCAAAATGCTTCAAGTATCTAAAGTATATACTATGCTGATGTAATTTTTTATGGCCTGCAGACTCTAGGTGCAAGCTAGGTGCATACTAGTAGAATAGCATTAATTAGGGCTGCAACTAATGATTTTCATCAATTTATCGGCCAATTTTTTACAGCAGGGGTTTTCAACAGGTGGTCCGGAGACCACCAGTGGTCCCTGAGAGGGTTCCAGGTGGTCCCCAGCTAAGTTGGTTAACCAGATGTAACTCTTGAGAACGTAGAAATGAAACCAAATGGACCCTTGCGGGTCCATTTGGTTTCATTTTTACACTGTCAAGAGTTAAAATATTCATCATCTGAATTAGCCCAATTACACAACTAGAAGATGGACAAAAGCTAAATAAATCTTTAGTTTTGGGGTCTGTGGGGCAAAAATGTTCTCAATTGTTGGTCCGTGGCTCAAATGCTGAATAAATGGTGGTCCCTGGAGTCAAAAAGGTTGAAAACCCCTGGTTTACAGAATAACTCAATGCTCGATATTCAATTCCCCATGATAGAAGGTCCTGCAGGGTTCGATTCCCGCTAGGGATGCCGCTGTGGGTGCTGGTTGTGTGTCTCCACGTCATCAGTGCTCATACCTGAGGCGGCGTTGGCGAAAAGGCCTTTCTGTGTGGACTTTGCATGTTCTCCCTGTGTCCCCAAGGGTATAGGTACCCTCACAAAAGCATGCAGTATCCTCGCCTCTACACTGCCTCCCTCTGGCCAGCTGGGGCGCCTGATGGAGGGGACAGGAACTGGTTGGGATAACGTGTTCCTTCCACACACTACGTCCAGCCAGGGATACTCCCCCTGTCAGGTGAGAAGAAGGCAGCTTGGACTCCTCATGCATTGAAGGAAGCATGAGGCAAGTCCGCTGCCTCCCCAGGTTGGCGGAGGGAGTGTAGACTAGAGCCCAGGATCACATTAGGAATTGGCACTGGGTGAAAAATGGGTCACAAAATCGTGGGATAAAAACAAAAAAAAAACACCCATGATAAATTGCAAAATCTCCAATTAGTTACTAATTGAATATTCTTTTTTATATTTTTCATCCCACGATTTTGCAACCCATTTTTCAATTCGATTACAATTAATCGATTAATTGTTGCAGCCCTAGTACTAATAAATAGTAATATGTAAGTCACCTTTATCCAAGAAACTTTACGTTCATTATATTGACCAATTGTGGCAGGAATCATCCACATCAGGAGCGATTTGGGGTTCAGTATCTTGCACAAGGGCACTTCGACATGCAGGAGGAGCTGGGATTCGAACCACCGACCTGCTCTACCTCCTGAGCCACAGGCGTCCCCAAATCATAATAGCATAATAGTATAAAACAGAGTAAATGCAGTATGTTCTGAAATGATGATGTAAATCTACAATGTACAAGCTCCCAGTGCAGTAATAAAGTACAATATTTGCCTATCGTGAATTTAGAAAGATCTTGAAATGAGAAAAGAAATGTAAATACCAGAGTAGAGCAAAGGAAAAAAAAACAGTGAAAAATATATATGGTATATTGAGATGACAATCATGCAGCTTTTCAAGAAACTTTTTGATTAACTTTTTCACATCTCTGTTTGCTCTGGAAACCCCATTCATTCTGGGAGGGAGAGAGAGAGGGAGAGAGGGAGAGAGAGGGAGAGGGAGAGAGAGAGAGAGAGAGAGAGAGAGAGAGAGAGAGAGAGAGAGAGAGAGAGAGAGAGAGAGAGAGAGAGAGAGAGAGAGAGAGAGAGAGAGAGAGAGAGAGAGAGAGAGAGAGAGAGAGAGAGAGCAAGCAACGCACAACATGTATTTTTAGGCAATTAATGCAGTGGGGGTGCTGCATTGTCACCCAGGCCGCTGCTAGCTGAGCTGTCAGGGTGCTGATGCTGCTGCTCAAAATAGTGCAGTTTCTTTTTTTCCAGACTAACTGTCGCCGCGGCAACGTCGAACCGCTCAACAATGACAACAATGGGATTCCACACGCCTCGATACTCTCCTCCTCCAGCTGCCACCTAGATTAAATTAAACTCTGTTAAAAATAAAATGAATTCGCTCTGCCCTGCCCTGCCCTGCAATGCCCGCAGGGGACACGTCAGATAATGTGCCATCACTGTCGGCCAGAATGTTATCTCCACATTCTAACTATTTACTCGGGGGTAGAGTGGCTGGAATGGTTAACCACAAGGTTGCCAGTTCGAATCCTCTGGGCTCCCCCAGAGTTAGTGTCGATGTGTCTCTGAGCAAGACACCTCACTCCAGGGGTGCCCAAAAGGTAGATCATGATCTGCCAGTAGATCACACAGGCTGTGCAGGTACATAACAGTCCTGTAAAATATAGAACTGTCACATCAAATCACACACATCAGTAGTATATACAAGAAAACCCTTCCAATTCTCCCCCTGTTTTTCATTTGCATGTAAACACTGTATAACAGTAAGTAACACCATCACCACTGTTTGAAAGCTCCCACTTTGTAGCTCTCAAGTAAAAAAAAAGTGTGGGCAGCCCTGCCTTAGCCCTTAATTGCTCCTGATTTGCTGGTCAGCACCTTTGCATGGTTTGTGCTGCCATGGGTGTGTTGTGAATGGGATCCACAATTTATGTAAAAGCACCATGGATAAAGGCACTTTATAAATGTACCATTTGTTAATCTTTGTTTTGTTTTTACA
Source organism: Benthosema pterotum (assembly GCA_039105355.1). Lineage (NCBI taxonomy): Eukaryota > Metazoa > Chordata > Actinopteri > Myctophiformes > Myctophidae > Benthosema > Benthosema pterotum. The sequence goes on along the minus strand of CM076973.1, from coordinate 32,646,684 downwards.
GTAATACTGAAAAGCGACAGTTTTGGACACAATAGTTTTCCATCCAAAAGAACCAATAAAAACAAATAATGCTAATAACTATGGTAAGTAAACTAAGAAAGCTTGTAGATTGGCTATTGCTATTTTTAAATTATTACTTTTTAATAATTTACAAATATGGGCCAATGGTCGCGACCAAAATTATTCTGCGGCAGTTGGAAAATGATATAAATCAGACCGTTTTATAGCAGTCACAACCAGTGGCCACGGCTGCAAAATGACCCCTTCTAGGGGTTGCTATGCTCCGCTTCACCTCCCAATGTATGAATGAAGAGACCGTTGTATAACGCTTTCAGTGGGCACATTGTGCGTAGAAAAGCGCTATAAAATGCAGCCCATTATTATTATTTTACTTCAACCACTTGATTGTGGCCTGAACAGTGACAAAGCTTATAGGGAATTCTTTGGAGGCATTCTGCAGAAAAAATATTTTTTTAAGATCATCGACAAAGTAATTAAAGGAAGACTTCATGAAAAAGACAAACAATAAAAAGGATGTATTATTATTTTGACAATAACACTACATACAGGATCTTTGATAAAAGTAAGTAAAATGCCTGCAATACATATATTTTTGTGATTAGATTGCAAAAGCTCACAATGAGTCACATCTGATACACTTTGGGGGCTAGTAGGTCTGCTATCCTTGAGTGAGTTTCACAAGGCTTCCACGTCCAAAATGGCAAGTTATTTTGGGAGGGGAAGTCCTTCACATGAAAATGTTGAATCACCACTGCAGTATTCACACTATGCTGTGCATGGCCACAGGTGTGACCACGGACTGCGTGTACGTGTAAAAATCAGATTAGTTCGGGTTGAAGAGGATTTCTAATGTGCTTAACACAAAGTACATGTAAATCCCTGGCAAATGCATTCAGGCCCTATGTTGGATCTACATAAGCATGCACATGTGGACAGACACATGTGCGCACACACACTGCAATGGCGAGAAAGTAGCGACATCTACAGTATGGGTAATAGGCCTCCTAACTAGTGTTGTAGTTCTTGTCTTGTCTCAAGGCCAGTCTCAAGACAAATTTTCATTATCTCTGTCTTGTTTTTGCCTCACCCTCAAATTGTCTTGTCTTGTCTTGGTCTCGCCGCTCTCACACTTCATTGTCCTGTGGTCTTGTCTTGGTCTCGCCCTCAATTTTTCTTGCTCTTGTCGTGATCTCAGAGCAAATGTCTCGGGTCTCTTTCGCCACCGAGACCACTAGAAACGAGACAATGCAAACGAAATGTTCTATATCTGTTATAAGGACCGAGGAGCCCGTTCATTAAGACAGCACAGTGGTGCACAGGCTGAATGGATGACGCATATTGCTAGCAGTCCGAGAGAATTTAGGAATGGATGAAGCACAAAGACAATCGCTGTGGTTTAGCCAGCTATAGCTTAAGTCTTCTCATTGGCTGCATGGCAGCAAATCAGGTCTGGGGCCTTGTGGTAGGACGAAAGCCTATACCACCAGCCCTGCGCCTGGGCTGACCAAATAATTACCCAGAATAATTAAAATCCGCAGAAATCACCTGACCCCCCAATTAAAAATGTTACTGCACTCCACTGCTTTGTTTATCATGAGTTGAAGCTCTTGATGACTGTTTTTAATTATTATGGATAATTATTTGGTAGGCCCAGGCCTGTTGGTATAGGCATTCGGCCTACTACAAGGCTGCAGAGCTGATTTGCTGCCATCCAGCTAATGAGCACGGCCCCACACCTGATTTGCTGCCATGCAGCCAATGAGAAGACTTAAGCCATGTCTTGGTCTGTCTTGGTCTTGACTTGGTCTTGCCTTGCAGTGGTCTTGGTCTCTGTCTTAGCCTCGACCTCTCTAGGTCTTGGCCTCAGCCCCGGTCTCGACCCCTCTAGGTCATGGTCTTGGTCTTGGCCTCGACGCCATAGGTGCTAGTCTCATCTCGACCCCCCAAGTATCATTGTTGTCTCGGTCTCGGTCACCACTGACGAGAAAATTACAACACACGTGCACTACATGTCACACGTGCAACGCATGCGCAAATGCACGTGCCATGCGCAGAGACACGTGCATCTCGCTTTCTGTCAGCAATGAAGTGAGGAACAAGCTATTGGTATTCTCGTCATGTAGGAAGAGGATCTCTCCAAATCAGTGCTGCACAGTCATTGGGAGGGAAAATCGCTTCTCCCCGGCTTAGCTGTCACAGTCAGTTAGCCAGCTGCATGCTGGGAAAACACAGATATAAAGATTACAGTGGCTTCTGTCCAGTTCAAGAAGCCCCCGCAATAACACAGGCAGTGCAAGCAGCCGCCATTACAGCAGCCATGGGATGAGCTTTGTACCGGCGATGTGGTCGTATCTTGGCAACGCCGACAACTACTGATTGGCTGATAGTCAAAGCTTTACGTCAATTCATTAGTAGAACTTTTGTGACAAGTCATTGCCTTAAATACAGGCAATGTTAAACTCACCAACATTGCAGCTGTATGGAAAATCATTTTTCTATCTGCAAAGTGTTTGTTTGATAAAACTCCACCGTAGGCTACATGTTGTGGTCAATACTTTCTCTGCAGTTGGTTATTTTACTGGAGTTTGGAAGCCTCCATCTAATATTATTAGCACATCCTTTATTTATTTTTGACCCCTGTATCACAGGGAACTATGTTTTTGTTTTGTGTTCACCCAAAAAGTAAGGGGGGGGGGGGGGGGGGGGCAGGGATCCCCACACAATGACCAGAACGAACATTGCAGATGTATGGAAAGGTTTAATTATCATCATTCTATCTGCAAAGTGTTTGTTTGATGAAACTCCACTGTATACATGTTGAGTTAGTTTTGGTCAATATTCTCTGCAGGTGATTATTTTACTGGAGTTTGGAAGTGCCAATCATTACTCACTGAACAGCTCTGTGTACCACCTGGTTAGAATTTGCACATAATGCACGAAATTAATACAGTTGACACCATCATATTAATGGCAAGAATTTCATACAGATCAACTTCAAAAAATCTGAAGTATCCCTTTAAAGTTGCAGTACAGTGATACGTCTTTGTTAGCATACGTGATTAATGGTCATTTCCATATGGATTCTATATAATATAAAGCGTATTGTTCAGTAACAGTTCATGTCTCCAGTACTACAGAAAATGCGCGTTCAGGTCAGACCAGGCTACCTTTTTTCCTTTTCCTATTTTTAATCCCCTCCAAAGAAGCTCCTATGGGATGCAACTTCAGAATCGGAAACCATCTTTATAGGCACATAATTTGATACATCCACAGGTGCAAAGTGGGTGGAATTCATTTTTGTCCTGAGCGCCATTATTTATGTTTTTAGTTTGGTAAAATAGGCCTATGACTGTCTTCAATCACTCTCTTCTTCATACCAACTTTTAGAGTACACTGCATCGCCATAACTGCCATTACACAAAATATCCCTTTTGTCTCAGTTACCTTGGAAACAATGGTGCGGGCAAGACACACATGGCGGCATCCTTCCTACTGGTGTGTGAGTGTGTTTTGGGTCTTCATTCTTTCTGTGTAATAAACTGGGTCTGTATAACATGCTAATTAGGCAGTATGTCCCATCACACAATTGTATGAAATGTATAAAATGATGTATATTTTGAAAATGGTGGTAAGCTCACAATGTGTATGTTATATTATATTATATTATATTATATTATATTATATTATATTATATTATATTATATTATATTATATTATATTATATTATATTATATTATATTATATTATATTATATTATATTATATTATAGGGCCTAAGTGGTTAGGGCACGTAGGGCTACAGTTTACGGAAATGGAGCCAGTAATCTCAAAATCAAGGCCAAATCAGACCTGTGAATGAATTGTCTTTGGCCTGCAGGATGATGTTATAGTTACTATTAGAACTGACCCTCTGGTGCATTGCATCATGGTTAGATAAGCAACTTATTGTTTAACTTTTAATAACTCGGTTCATTTAATTTCTCATTTTACTATGAATGCACTGCTGTGTGAGAAACATAAAACAGGAAACTGGGCTTAACACATTTAAGCCCAGTTTCCTGTTTTATCCAATGAGAAGAAATTGACAATTGAAAATATACTCCTCATTGACCTACGCACATTGTACACTAAAACAGCCTATTTCTCCCTGTATGAGCGAGTATAGGTCTCCATTATCCCTTGATGAGCGAGTATGGGTGTTCATTCACCCTGTATGAGCGAGTATAGGTCTCCATTTAACCTGTATGACCCAGTATAGGTCTCCATTCACCCTGTATGACCCAGTATAGGTCTCCATTCACCCTGTATGACCCAGTATAGGTCTCCATTCACCCTGTATGAGCGAGTATAGGTCTCCATTTAACCTGTATGACCCAGTATAGGTCTCCATTTAACCTGTATGACCCAGTATAGGTCTCCATTTAACCTGTATGACCCAGTATAGGTCTCCATTCACCCTGTATGAGCGAACATGGGTCTTCCTTCTGAGCGATGGCAGCGGAGCTTGGACTCCTCTGACATCAACGTGACTCACTTGTCCTCCTCTCACTCTGCACTGAGCAGGTAGTGGGCAGGATGGAGGCGAACACGAAAGAGGGTGTTTTGTACAAAAGGAGAATGTCTCATTAGGTGCTTGCTTGTTTGCTTTCAGATAAAAAATCCCAGGCTCACTGTGAGGTGTACCGTGTTATGTAGGAGGGTGAGTCAGGGCCACTGGTGGACAGTATTGCAGTGATTCTCTAAAGTTATAACCGCTACAATAACGCTAAAGGTATTATAGGCAACTTTTCTTTTATGATTATTAAATGATAAAAAAGTGAATTGATCACAGCTTCAAAATAAATTCATGATTAAGCAGTTGAACTATGTCCAAAATATGCCTGTTTTCCTTTACAGGATTTGATCATTTAAAAAAGAAAAAGAATCTGGCAAATTCTCCAGCAGTGTGAAATTACGATGACACCACAGTTACCCTAAAAACAATCAAACAAAAACAAAACAAAACACATCAACTTTTTTTTTTAACATTGTAGATATTCAAGCAAAAATACAATTTTAGAATGCACATTTGGGAAGTTTGAAGCAAGTATTTACTGTAAAAATGTTAGCTTAGCAACAAGATACTACGTGGGAGATGGACTAGAGACTGTATAGCTCAGTACAGTAGGGGCAGGATACATTTGATTGTTTCATTTTGCATTCCCTAACTGGCATTATCAATAATGTTTGCTAATTTGATTAGCCAATTATCTCCCCGAGAGGCATGTCAGCGGGACTTTAGGAGCAGATTGTCGTCATCACACCACTTTACAAAGTAGTCAGCTGTCTGACTACCTTTTAGAGCTACAGAGTCCATCCTTATCTACCACAAGGGCTAACATGGTACAATCATCAAGAATTTAATTATGCAATTATTCTACTCTCATTTGTGTAAAAAGGCCAGGTGAGCTAACGCAGCCCTAAGGCTCTGACCCTTGTTGTACATTGAGATAACAATGAATAGGAAGTTATTTTCTGTCTTTCTGTTTCTAGAGGAATTTATTGTACGGTGGTGTTACCTCATGTTGCCTCTGGAGCAGCTGTGTTCACTTGTGGGAAAATTAACAAGAGTTTTTGTTAATTAGATCCCAGTTGTCGTGACTGTTTTTGAAATGATGCCCGAAAGGCGATAATTAGCCTTCAACTTGTCTAAGATGTGCTCTGCGCAGGTCTGTTGTGGGGGATTTTTACAACACATTTTTAGATCGATCAGGAGTTCAGGGAAACAACAATAGTTTAAACTTCTGAGCCTGTTCAGTGGAAAACCAACGAGTTTGACAGAACTAGGTCTGAAATCACATCTTGGGTGGAAAACTGTCCAAAACCATTAATTTTCAGAAAAAAAGGTTGCCATGGAGCCGGAGAAATAATTATTTAAATACAAACACTTAATACTCTTTCAGCTGTCAAAAAATATCAACTGTACAAAAAAGAAAAAATAGAAACAGTCAAAAGGGTCAGTATGGAGGGTTGGTTATGCAAGTGTGTAGTCATAACCATGGATCTTTAAGATCTCTAGTGAAATTGTACAGTATGTTGGCTAATTTTGCGACTTTTGGATGGCCAGATGGATGGTAGTATGAATGTATTAAGACATTCACAGAGGGGAGGATTATCCAACGGCCAAGTTGGGCCCAGGCCCAGGGACCCCGCCCTTGTGCTTGAGTGTCTGTGTGATTGTGAAGTGGCTGTAGCTTAGGCCCCCTCAAAAAAGGCGTAACAGTGAATAACACTGGTGCACACAGGCTTGTCCATTAAAAGTCCTAAACAGACATGATATGGTGCAGTACTGCGAGTGTTTAAACGGTTATTTTGACTTATTTTGACTTATTTTGACTTAGCAACCCCTTGCTGTAAATCGTGCTGAAATGCAGCTATATATAATAATGCAGCCTATAAGTCATAATTAATATGCATGTGTGCAGACACTATGCGCCACAATGGAAAGAAAAAGGCTCATGTCTGTGTATATATATATATACTGTATATATATAACCATACCATTAACAACCTATAGAAATGAAAAAATAAATAAATAAAATTTCATCATGCTTTGTGTAGTATGTGATACACTATGGCTGAGATTTTCGTTCCACCCGTTGTCCCTAACGTTACCCGATACCCACAGCGAATTCCCTTATTGCTATTTTGGTCACCTTTTCTCTTCCCTTAGCCACTATTCTTTATGCCGACACCGTTATTTGTGGCTGGAGGTGTGGTCATGGGCGTGTTTGTTGCGCAGTCCCTTAAGTTGCTAATTTCGTCAAATAGATTTGGGAACTAGATAACGCCATCAGAGACCACCCCTTAACCGATAAGAGAAGGCAGAGCTACGTGCGCACGGTGCGGCGTCTGTGCGCCTTTGGAGATGTCCACGACTCCACGTGGAAAGGCGCCAGTTCAATTCATTCTCCTTATTTATGGATTGTCCTATAAACGGTCGGCATCCCTAGGGGCACTCCGATTGGTCGGTTTAGGTGATGACGTGATGGTGACCTACGTCATGATTTTAGCTCGCTCCGCTCACACGAGTAAGCCATGGCCTACTTGTGCGCAACAAGCAAGTATGCAGTATGCACTGTACTGAGTGCTGATCTAGTCTGAGAGGATTTCGAGAAGGCTTTTTAAATGCATAACTAACATCACAATATTGTTGAAAACATCTCTCTCCTGCCAAGAGTGTGTTTGTGCAGCTCAGGTGAGCCATGGCTATGGGCTATACTGAATGAGCTCATTCTGAAACAAAATGGAAACAAGAAGACATTTTCTTTATTTAGTTTTTGTTTACAACTGTGGAGGAGTCATGTATCAGATGTATTATAGAGTCTCCTGACAGCAGTCATTTTGGGAAAAAAGCATATTCGACTACTTGCCAGCCGATAGAGTCCCATAGTGAACCCGGACATGTTGACTACGCCAAGGTTTTATAAGTGTTGAGTAGGGGTCCCCAGCATGTAGAAACTGCCAGATGCTAACTTCCATATGTTGAGCAATTTTCTTAATTGGCATAATATGTGACCATACCATTAACAACCTATGGAAAGACAAAAAAGTCTAATTTTCTTTATGCTTCATGAAGCCTCGACACCCAAGCTTTATTTATTTATTTTTTTTTCCGCGTTTGGTGAAAAAGGAATGTGGACTAATTAGTTAGTCCAGGCAGCTAATTTGTTGTGGCCTAGAAGTGGGAGTCAACCTTTAAGGGTGGGTCTGATGACGTAGGACAGCAGTGGTGGGGCGGGGGAGTGGCCGGGGATGACAACACGTTGGTGAGATCAAATCAGAAATGGATTCTACAGAAAAAATACATAGGAATCAACTGACAAAGGTTTGGTAGGCTACACCCTTTTATCACGTTCTTGTGCGTTCTTCCCTGTCTAATATTGAAATATGGAGATTTGAGATTCTGACCCTCACTGACGATTATTGCCTCTGATAGTTTGACTTATGAGATACATAATGAGGTCTGAGATCCCATCTTGGTATCTATTATACCATCACTCTGCAGGGAATGGGAAAAAAAAACTGTTACAAGGTCCCTGCCCGCCAGCGACGATGTGTTCCATTAGTTGAACTGGCATAGAGAAGGAACAGTGTGTGGATAGATGGCTGTCCTGCAGCTGCAGCCATGCTGAAGGAATGTGTCCCAGAGCCACTGAGCCAGGCAGTGCATCAACCATGTGTCATTTCTGTGCTCCACTACCTCTGCTCCCCATGCAGGCAAAGGTGGTTCCAGGTAACATCAAATGTTACCTGGAACTATAACAACTTAAAGGGACACTGGGAGTTCAAGCTGTAGTGGGTGGTAATATAATAGACCATTTATTTATTTATATATATATATATATATATATATATATATATATATATATATATATATATATATATATATATATATATATATATATATATATATATATATATATATATATATATATATATATAGACCATTCAACCATTTTGATCCCAGGGCCCACTATTTATTCAGCATTTGAGCCACAGATTTTATTATGCTCTCAAGAGTTGCATCAGATTAACAAAATGTTAACCAGCTAAATGTTTGGTTAACGAACATTTAGCTGGGGACCACCAGGAACTCTCTCAAGGACCACTGGTGGTTTCCAGACTACTGGTTGAAAACTACTGTAATAGGCAATTTTGAAAAGAGTTGGATACTGTATATGACTCTGTTTAGTAGGAAAGTGTGTGGAATACTTGCAAATTGTTTGGCATCGACCGGGTTAACGGTGAGCTGTACACACAGACGGAGTGCAAAACATACTCTCCCCATGCCTACAGCCTGGTGGAGACAATGACATTTAAACGATATGAAACACTTTCTGCATCTAATTTGTGGCTTTAGGTATTTTACATTTCAGCAGTGAGCCTAACAGGGGCTCTGATGTCACAGAAAGCGGCCTCATATACTTTCTTATTTTGCCTACAATTGCCCCTCCTTGTGGATTGGGCGAGGGCGGTTGTCTTAATGAGATGTAGAACAGGAAATAAGGGAGCCCAGTTTCCTGTGACATTATGGACACTGCTAAGCACTCCTGACGCTGCCCTGTTGGTCATATCATGATAGAGCCATGATAAGGACTCCATATTGGACACATCCGGTAATTTTCCATAGAAAGGAAGGGAGGAAGTAAACCAGACTGCTCCAGCAGCAGCACTGATCTGTGTGCTCTCGTTCCAATCGGTGGTGTTTTTCCTCGCAATGCAGTCAAAAATCATAAGGATCTAAAAGGAGGGTACTGTATATACACTCAACAAAAATATAACAAAAATATATATAAATATATTAATTTTGCTCCCATTTTTCATGAGATGGACTTAAAGCTCTAAAATTCATTCCAGATATACAATATTCTCATTTCTCTCAAACATTGTTCACAAATCTGTCTAAATGTGTGATAGTGAGCTTTGCTGAGATAATCCATCCCACCTCACAGGTGTGCCATATAAAGATGCAGATGTGACATCATGAGTAGTGCACAGGTGTACCTTAGACAGTTCAGTTCAGTTCAGTTCAGTTTGATTTATTTCAGCACTTAGGGCATGGTGAGTGTTACAAACATTAAGCACATAATTTATACATGTACATACTTTGATTTTTTTTTCCCTCTCTTCCACCCGCATGTCCTTCCCAGCCCCAGAGTCTGAAAGGGGTCGGGGGGAAGCCTTTTGGCTTGTCGAGCCCCACCCAAGAGACCATTCGGTCACATATTTACAAAGGCATATACATATACACATACATACACGTCCATATCCACACACACACACACACACACACACACACACACACACACACACACACACACACACACACACACACACACACACACACACACACACACACACACACACATACTTATGCATACTCATGTTTATGTGTGCATACTGTGCAATTACAGTATGTTATGTAGTTGGTGACAATTAAAAAAGAAACCGGAACTGTGAAAAAAATAACCATTTATCTTTAAAATATGTATCAAAATACGAGATCTACAAGCCCTCAATGCTTGTAGATCCTCCAGCTATACTCTAGTTCTGGTTACAGGGAGACACACAGGATATACGTCTCTGTAAAACCGTGCTCTACACATTTCGTTGAATGAGAAAATGCTCAGTGGGTTGAGTCAGTGTGCACATGAGTTAATTGCGTTAAAATTTTTAATCAGATTAATCAGCAGAATTAATTTAATCCCATTAATTAACTATTTTCAACAGCCTTAATATATATATATATATATATATATATATATATATATATATATATATATATATATATATATATATATATATATATATATATATATATATATATATACTGTATATACATGATTACGCAGATAATATGGTGCAGTTTACCATTGTATAATAGTATGATATAGACAATATAATAAGGTATATAGTTTAGATATTAATATTATGAACAGTATTATGAACAGTACTACATTACTACTCTCCTTCCCTACTGTAATTGTGAAAAATTGTCTTTTTTAGTTTGCTTTTGAATTGATTGATGTTGTCACAGAGTTTCAGCTCATCCTCCAGCTCGTTCCACAGAGTAGCTCCAAGTTTGTGCGCATAACAGGTTTTTTGAAGTTCAATGGTCCTCTCAGATTGTATCCTCCCTCCTTATCTAAGAATTTGCTTCTTACATTAGGTGGTAATTGATTATATCGTGCTTTGTACATGATTTGCAGGATTTTGAAATTGACCAGATCCATGAACTTCAGAAGATTACAACAGACAATAAAAGGCCACCCTGAAATGTGCATTTTTTTATTTATTTTTTTGCTTTATTGGGGGTCTGGAGGCTCAGAAACAGTCGTATCTGGTGTGACCACCATTTTCCTCATGCAGTGCAACACATGTTCTTCGCATAGAGTTTATCAGATTGTCAGTTGTGACCTGTGGAATATTGGTCCACTCCTCTTCAATGGCTATGTGAAGTTGCTTGGATATTTAATGTTCATTCTAGCTGCCTTATTACTTTATCTGGTCATATCGGGGGCCAGTATTATTATACCAATTAGCCTAACCTGAAAGCCATTTTTAAACCACAAAACAACCATTTTCTTGTCTGTGAGGAGCAGGAGAAAAATGATTCTCACAATGTCTATTTGTTCAAATCCTACTGCTTGTGAGGAGCTTACACACATAATGATCGCAGCCACACATTTGCGCCCGCCTGCATCATTGCAGGGAGTCAAAACATAAACATCCAACATAACATAAATTGGCTCTCTTGTTGTGGTTTCTCCCCATATGAGCTCGTTGCAAAGGCCACACTTGTTGGCTTGTTTGCGGCTGGTGGACCTTATCTAACAGCAGGAGTCTGGACCGATCTGGAGGATGATAGCGAATACAAACACTCACAATGCACTGGATTAACTACACCATCATTCACCAGGCAGGAAAGCACACAGCGCCAGTATTTATGATGAAGTTGTTCCAAAGGATGAAAGACACATCAAAGGGGAGCGTGAAAGGCGATGGGGCATTCAGGCTTGTGTTGTGAGTAAACTAAGATCCGGGTTTTCTTTGGTGGTTTAAGCTACAACCCGGCAGCGTCTATTCGAGCGAGGAATACATCACTAATGAGAGGGCTTCAGCTGTCTCATGAACAGGGCCGGGTCTAGGCATGGCTTTCAAATCAAAGCACTTTTTATTTAAGGCGCAAATAACATGGATTTGTGAAATAGTTTTTAATACTTAATATCATATTGTATGTCCCTCAAGCTTATTTGTAATGGTTTGAGTCTCAATCACCACTGATATAAGCAGTCCTTTTCAGTTTAGCTGCAGTACCACACTGTCCTGAGGTGATGGGGGCGCTGATATGGAGGATATTTTATAGTGGTTTCATTATAATAGTGATGTTACATAAAACCAGGCTTTAAAGGCTTTAAATTCCATGTCGACTTGGAAAATCAACAATGGTGGACATTATAAACAAAGTGGAAATACAAATTTGTAACTGAAGTGAAGGAAAGGAATTATACAAAGCAGGGTGCATTGATGACATCATTATGAGGCCAAAATCAAACAAGTTGTTCCTGAGAGCAATACACATTAAAGCTCCTATGTAATATAAAAGTTTGATAGTTAATTTGTGGGGATAGAAAACAATGGGAGGCACCAAAAACACACAAAAAAAAGTTGAATTCCCCCTTTTAAAATGATTTGAAACACTACACTACTAAACTAACTACAATCGTTGCACCACTAAACCATCAACATTCAAAAATGAAAAGATCAGACGGAATCAGACCGCTTTATGCATGCTTCATGCCTGTTGCATGAAGCCAGAGATGGGTGTAACTAGTGATATGAAATAATACAGTAAACATTATTACCATAAACCAGCCATAAACCATGTGCTATGCCCCCACCTTTTTAGACAGCTGAACCACTGCTGGACAGTAGGACCAGAAGGCTTTCTTACCTTTATTTTCAGTTGATTTATTTCCCAAAAAAGTGGTCCAGTTTGTTATTTTGTAGAAAAAATCCTTACACACCCTACATACCCTCCTAACAGGAGGGCTCATATTGCCTTCCATAATATACATGGGCCGCTCTCTTCTTTACAATAACTTATTTACTGTTTTATTCACTGTCGTTTTCCACTTTCAGTGACCTTTTTACAGCATATTGTTATTGCATTTAGAACTATATGCACTTACATTACCCTTCAATGATTCTGCCGCTGTGTTATGTACTGTGTTCTTTACTTATTGCGTAGGCTATATGGTAGTTCTGTGGCTTTGTCCCTTTCCTCCCCTTGAGAGTCAGTAAAGTTCCTCCTCTTGCATCTTGATTTATCAGGAAATTAATAACCGTTATACATTCTTCAGAGGGCTTTCCAAAGTCCTGCGTTTAACGATATAAGAAACGAGCCCTCCCTGTCCATAGAACCATTGATCATCAGTTATATGGTTTAACCACCAAATAAAAAATGAGAAAAGAAAAGGATCAGGAACCTTTTGAAAGGGCTCACAAAGGCCACATTAAATGCAACGTCTTGGACTTCATCAGCCAAGTAAGTGTCACTGCATTTCCGGCGAGCCGGTGACATGCTAGAAAAAAAACGCCTGTGGCCAACATGGAAGTGCCTCTCACCTACAACTGCGACTATGCTTTGCACTTTGGGCAATATACATTTCGACCACAACAGAGGCATATACTGTATATATATATATATTAGTTGTTACACCACATACGAAATCCAGCCAGCCTCTTCCCTGTGGCTGAAAGGACCTCTTATCTGACTTCCTGGCTCTTCCGATAGTGCTGTGGCCGTACGTAGCCCCCTCCCACTCCCCCTGGACCCCCGCAGTGCCCCCATCAGCCCCTACATCAGCCCCTACTGGTAGATAACAGCTGTCATGCAGCGTCACGCTCCGTCCCGAACAGCAAACCATGTCAAAGGTGCTTTGTCACTCACCACGGCATCAAAATGGTGTGTGTGTGTGAGAGAGATATGATCTGGGTCAATCATAATGGTTGGAGCTACAGATGTGACAAGGGCATGTGGGGCAGAACAGAACATGTGTGCCAGTGGCTCCAGCTGTGCCTTCGGAGATTTTTTGTGTCAACTGCACATCATTGTTAGTGCAATTTACTGTAGTTACTGTGTCCTACTTTGTACTCAAACATACATACTCTCATGTAATGGAGCGTTTAAGTATCATTCCAAAAAGTAGATACATGTACTGTACAAAACAAGAGAAAAACTAAAAATCTCGGAAACTTGTAGAATGTTTTGTGCTGGTGAAATGTGTACTTGGCAGCAGGTATTGATGCTAAAGAAAGTTTGCGAAGAACTACCTCAAGGCACACTGTCACAGCCCCAGTCAATATGTGACCCAGTGAAAATTGGCAATTATAATCAGTAAAGATTTCCATTATATACTTGTAAAGTAGTAATTCCTTGACCTGTGAGCCGGGGCGCGAGGGCAATTCAAATACCGGTAAATGGCAAAATACTACGATTTAAATAATATAAGATTACTGTCTTATACAGTATATAGCATCATATTAACACGATGAAAATGAAATGAAAGTACAATGTGCATTGTTCCATGCCAGAGCATAATCATAATATTTGATGATTGCTGTGAAAAATGCACACAGCCCAAAGGATTTCAAATTCCAAGACCCAAGTGGGCACTAATCCATAATAGTTTGATAACTATTGAATTCACCTGTTGTATCTGGTCTCAAGTGTGCAAATGGCATAATATTTACCCCGGACACAACAATTCATGGTCATGAAATACGGGGACTTTCACTGTAATGCATCTCTGCTTCTGTACATACCATTTTCATATTATTATTAATAATGATGTGTGCATCCACATGCACACACACACACACACACACACACACACACACACACACACACACACACACACACACACACACACACACACACACACACACACACATACACACACACACACACACACACACACACACACACACACGCACGCACGCACGCGCGCGCACACACACACCGCATGTGGCTCACAGATAGGTTGGGTTGGTTGGGTAGCACTGATGTAAACTGACTCCTGGCACCAACCGACCAGTGTTGATGTAACTCATGACATGTGATACATGTGGTAGAAATGGAACCAAATGGACGCAGGCTTGGCCCATGCATGTGTACCCTCTTGCTCTCTGAGTTACAAACATCTTAACCCCCCCTGGCACCTGGTCCTGCTGTCCCGTTATATTTGTCCAATTTGACCCTTGCAGGCTTCCTTGCAGGGAATAATACAATCAGGCCTGGACTGGGAGCTCAAAACGTACCGGGCAATTTTGTCTCAGAGCGGCCCTCTGAAGACCCTTATAATTAGCGTTGCAATCAGGCGTGCAATCTTTGTGGGGGCTCCGGGGCCTGATCCCCCATGAGAATTTAAGACATAAGGGGCTCTGGGGCTCCAGAGCCCCAGAGCCCCTTATGTTAGTTAGTTTTAGTTAACTATAAAAACCCTGCAATAGGCAGTCTCATTTGAAGAGGACAGAGGGCCGCCAGCACTGATTCGTGGGCCGGTTTTGTGCAGATTTTTTTTTATTCATTTTTTTTAAAATTAAAACACGACATTAGCGGCCCCCGGGGGGGTCGGCCCACCGGGAAAATGCCCTGTATGCCAGACTGTCAGTCCACCCCTGAATACAATACTTAATATACAAACATAAAGTGTGTGTGTGTGTGTGTGTGTGTGTGTGTGTGTGTGTGTGTGTGTGTGTGTGTGTGTGTGTGTGTGTGTGTGTGTGTGTGTGTGTGTGTGTGTGTGTGTGTGTGTGTGTACTTTTGTTGTATATACAGTACCTGTACTTTTGTTGTGTATACAGTATGTAATGTACCTTTATAGTATTAGGATTAGGATATTCTTGGCCATGAATGCTGAAATAAAAAGAAAATTTAGACAGATGCTCGTTTTTTGTTTGTGCTATTATCATTGACCCCATCGTAGGGTTTTCATTTCATGGAATTTTCTCAGATTTTATGCTTTTGTATTTGACCGTGTAGATAAGCTCTGGACCCGCTAATAGCTTTCTATTGTTCAATCTCTTCAGCTCCATTACGTTCTGAAGACATCAACATCAGCGTCTCATACGCAGCGACCATAGACGATGCGACATCCAGCCTCCCAAATGTGGCATCAAACCTGAATGATAATACACGTTCCAAAGACCATGAAATCATCACGCGCCGTCACACAACAATAGCGATAATAATAGCACAAAGTCATCTGCATTGAGGAGACCATTATTGGGACTATCAACAGCAGCGAGTTACGTCTATGACATGCTATGTTATCATGCCTAGGGGGTAGTTGTACCTCAAGTTGCCCACACTATTAGGGAAATGGGAGATGAGCTGACCTATGGGTCACATGGTGCAGACAATCAATCTGGCTAATGGCCAGATTGATTGAAAAATAATGTTGATAGTGTAAGCTCTGTGCTTTTACTCAGACAGCCAGCCATCCGCCTTCAACCGCTTATCCACCGTCGGGTCGCGTGGACAATAACTCCACCAGAGTTCAAGACTTTCCTCTTATACATTACTTTTATTTCTAAATTGTATTGGGGTATTGCTACTTAATCCTATTTAGATAAACGGAATTAATGCTGATTGGCCAGCAGCTCTGTCACTCAACAGTGCAACAGTTACAGTGTCAAACAACAAACACGGTCGGCTGCCGCTGTAGTGAATCGAGGACAAACATCATCCGATATATTTTACTGATTTTGTTCACATAATTTTAGCATTCGTTGGCTGTGTTTGTGGTTGGCACACAGGCTAGCCCATTAACAACATGATTGACAAAACCTCTGGTTTGTTTGTTATGAACCAAACCCCTCCCCCTTGAAATCTCACAGACAGCGGACAATTTCAGACTCAGGCTTCAAGAGTCTGAACTCGAGTCAGATAATCAGGCCACTGGACCACCGCGCCTTTGAGGATATGAATCATATAGTGTGTGAAGTTCAGTGCAGTACATTTCTGAGTGATTTAGCTTACGCTCAGTGCATTTTTCTTATCAGACATGGCAGTCTATAGCCCTGGGCTGTACTTTCTTAAAGCACACTTTCCTGACAACCACATTTATAGGAAAAAAGTGATCTCTTTAATAATACAGAGCTATTTAGTTACCATCATAACACTTCAGCACAATCAGCAGAATTGTAACGCATACAGACTGCTCTGGAAAAAGTTTTCCAACATTTCTATTAGTCTCGTGTGTGTGTGTGTGTGTGTGTGTGTGTGCGTGTGTGCGTGCGTGCGTGCGTGCGTGCGTGCGTGCGTGCGTGCGTGTGCGCAATGCACTCACATATTAGGATTTCAGTTATGTTATGGGATCGCCCCCCTGCTCTAGGGTATAAAGGCACGTCTACCTCATGCACTGCCATTCCGTTTTCTCTTCTGCTAGACTACAGACAAATTTAAGTCATATCACTGCAAGGAGCTACTGATACTAATTTAACCTCTTTAGGACAGGTGGGTCGCTCGGTACTGCGAGGTCCAGTGGATTCTTCCCCAGTAGTTGGTTCTGCTCACAGAGAATACGAGTCTGTGTTGTGGAAACCGAAACCCAAACTATACTAACTCGTGCTGAAGAAGCCGAAGGATATACAGTATCTCGATCACGCTGAAGAAGCCTAGAGATGTCCGAACGAAGCAGTAGCACCGAGGCCACTGCGGTGAAACGGCCATGCCCACAGAAGGCCTGCACGGGCTGCAGCAACGCTATCTCTGTGTTGGATCAGCACAGCCGCTGTGCTTACTGCTTAGTGTGGGAACATGTAATGAACGGTGTGTAGGCAACATGACGGGCCGACTCAGACAACGGACTGCACAGTCTTTAACCAAGACAGGACTAGAGTCACGGTGAGAAGTAATCCAGCCTTTTTACCTACAGTAAGAACTCTTGTGTCCCTGTGGTCTTGGAGTCATTCCATCCTCCCAACCAAAGGTGGTTGGAGGAGGACAGGAGGTTACATTGTCTGTTCCCGGTTGGGGTGCTGAGGGTGTACATGGATAGGACGTTGCACCTAAGGAAGGGCAAACAGCTATTTGTGGCATGGGGTGCCAAAGGGAAGCCTGTTACTAAAGTCCGTCTATCCCCGTGGATTATGGAGGCCATCCAGGTGGCCTACAGTAGCATGGGTGTTCAACCACCTGTGGGACTGGGAACTCATTCCACAAGGAATCCTCAGCATCCTGGGCACTTTATAAGGACATCTTCCAGGATGTGTGTGTGGCTGCGAGTTGGTTGACTCCGTCGTCCAGGTTTTATAACCTGGATGTGTTGTAGCCTTCAGTTGCTCATGCGGTTTTGGATATTCATTGTACAGTGGATATGTGCCTGAAATGTTTGAAATGTTTCATTGTTTTAGAAATACAGTGCTTCAAAATTTGAAAAGTCTATCATAGGTTTAATTCAGTTTATGTAAAAGTAGTGATGTTTTTTTTTTTTTTTTTTTTTCATTTTCCCCTTCTTTATCTGAGATCATTTCATTATTAGTTAATTTCCATAAAATATCTATAGTATAACAACCACAGAATTAAGCCACAGTGGCCCTTTAAAATCACATTCCTCCACCACCCATTTGACTCTCAGCAAGTCTCTTCCTGATTCCTAACAAATGGTCCCACCATTTGTTAGCCAATGACAGAGTTTATAGGGATTTCTTTTGAGGACTCCTGCAGCCCCTAGAGGCAGAGTTGTGCATGTGCACACGCACACTCACGCACGCACACACAGTCATAGTCACTTGTACAAACAGCTGAATTGCTGGTTTTGTGTGTGTGTGTGTGTGTGTGTGTGTGTGTGTGTGTGTGTGTGTGTGTGTGTGTGTGTGTGTGTGTGTGTGTGTGTGTGTGTTGCGGAGCTGTGTCATCGCTTCCCTTCTCACTGTGCATGACAGTGATTGGCAGTTGTGCCCAATTACTGCGGCAAACAGCCGACACACACCCGGGTCATCAAAATTCCCCCCCGTTCGGACTTGCGTCTGTCAAAAAGTCCCATTGATCCACTAAACTGCACTCTGCGCACACAAAACCTGGTATGTCCAAAACCATTCATTATTTAATTATCGATTTAAAGATGTTTAAAGGCAGCGGACACAACTGATCTACGAGCTTCTTGGTCATGGCATGCTCTTTGTATGGTGAAGGATGCTGATAATTTATGAAAAACTTGAATAATGGGAAATTTAGAGATACAGGATTTCTTTCTGACCGTGACGCACGGCTACTGCAAGCTAATTAAGTATTGTTAGACTAGAAAACATCTAGTTTTACAGCAACTGAGGATGCATCGTGGGAGATTGGCGCGATTATGCATGGTAAATGCGGGCTTGGGCTGCTCATGCTGCTCATATTCTGTTTGAGATTGTGTGTGTGTGTGTGTGTGTGGGGGGGGGTGTATGTGTGCACGCGTGCGCCAGTGAGCGATAGAGGAATGCTGGGTCTGATAGTCAAAATCTAGAATAACTGGTAGTCTGGCACATTTTGCAGCTAAAAAATAAATGCAACAGGAACATATTATGGGCTAATATTATGAAAATTCATTGCTCCATTTAATGTGCTTCCATTCCACTAACAATCTCTCTTTCTGTGATTCATAATGCCGGTCATTAATACTATGTATAAATATTAAAGGTATAGTTCCCTTAATTCAAATATACCGTATATATTGTTTCTTCTTTTTTTGGCCTCCATTCTATAGAGCATGGTGACCATATAAGGAGTTCCTCCCTGTCCCCAGTGAGCCCCTGGGGTCAAACAAACCCTAGTTTCAGTTTGAGCTTTGGGAAGAAAAGCCTTGGTGGGCCTTGGTGTATCTGCTGTTGAGTGTGTGCATTTGCACATCTTACTGGAGGAGTTGAGGCTTTTCCAAATGTATGGTCCATGTCAGGATTTGATGAGGTCAGAACAACATATGGAATGTCGGAACAGCTCAGCTTCATAGATTTAAGGTGGCTGCGAGGCAGGGTCTTATCAGGCCTTGCTGTGGGCTT
This sequence comes from Benthosema pterotum, assembly GCA_039105355.1. NCBI lineage: Eukaryota > Metazoa > Chordata > Actinopteri > Myctophiformes > Myctophidae > Benthosema > Benthosema pterotum. The sequence continues at coordinate 32,627,074 of CM076973.1, read as the reverse complement.
TGGGCCCATCTAGAGATTCAAATGGATCTGTCAAACGAGAGACTTCGAAGAGTGTGCAGCGTGTCATAAGGCATGATGGAGTGGTGGCCATATAGGGCAAGGCGTGATGTCACAGATGAGGCACGACAGGTTTTGCAGGTTTTCATAGTGATTTGCCATCTAATAAAATCTAGGAGTAAGTAAAGTAAGTAGCCTTGCCAGGCCATGATGTCAGGAGGCCCGGCTGAGCCATTGATGCCCATATAGGTCAGGAGCCTATCTCCCGTTTCTGTAGCGTGAGCAGTGTTGGGTATCGTTACTTTATAAACTAACGACGTTAGGTTATTGGACTACTGCCCCCTAAAACTAATCTCATTAAGTTACAAGTTAAGTTATTACGTTACTATTACGTTACTCTATAAAAAGTAACGTAATAGATTATTTTCCGTTATTTTCCGTTCCTGAACACAATTAAAATACTCCTTTTCTCTTTATTTTTAATGTATGCACAATTTAGTTGCATTGGAGTGCGATTGGAGTCGCACTCCATGTTGCACACATGAACCACCACCACCACCACCGACAACAACTGTACTCAGTGACACCATGTCACCCATCACCCACTATGAACTAGGTTGCTACAAAGTAGGCTATGTCAGATCCACAGTAGGCCTACAGACAATATTAAGCTGTACGCGGTACAAACAGACAGAGAACATGATGATGCCCCCTCCACGCTGCGCAATGGCAACAACACCAGCTCCTGCAGGCTTCTCAACTGACCATCGTAACCCAGCCTATGAACTAGACAGTCTATATAAGACAAGGCACGGCGGCCAAACAATGAATTAAACATTACTCACCTAATAACACAGCCAGAGTTTATAGCCGATTCCCAATCGAGAGTGCGCGTGTTAATCCAAAAGTTAATCCAAAAGTGTACGGCGTCATTGTTTACAAGACTTTTAGCAAGTCGTGCCTAGAGTAGCTGCTCACTACGCAAGCAGCCAGCGGACTTCCTCTTTCTTCCTTTTCAAAATAAAAGATTCATACTAGAGTATAACTAGACACCAGCTAGACAGTAGGTTTACTATTATTTCTTAGGCGGATTTACAGGATGTGCAGACAGAAAATGTAAACTACACACATCACTCGCAGAAGGATGAAGCCACAACGTGCAGTCGGCTTATTCTACCCTAACAGAAGGAGGAATATAGGCTACAACACCGGGCAATCTCAAGAAAATGAATTGCGACGAACTATAGTAACGAGTTACTTTTTTGGAAATGTAACTAAGTAACTAACTACTAAATTGCAAAAATAACTCGTTAGGTTACTCCGTTACTAATAAAACTAATCTGATTACGTAACGGCGTTATCAATAACGCCGTTATCCCCATCACTGAGCGTGAGGCAGCTTGATGTACAAGTACACCCCCGGGACATGACGCGAGTATTTGGTATGAAAGCATTCCTCTACCGCAACGGCAGTCGCAACAGTTTTAAAACCGTCCGTTTTGCATAACAATAGCAACGGTTTTGCATGACAGTCACGTCTGTTTCGCATAACAGTCAATAGTTTTGCATAACGGCAGCCGCTTTGCATAACAGCCGTGATGGATTGCACAATCGTTGAGGGTTAGGGTTAGGTTTGTGGTATCAGACTTCAGTGTTTTATATCTTACAATATTATGTATGAGTACAATACAGAGAATGTTTGCATTTGCCATCTTTGTTGAGGAAAAGTCCCCTCAAATACAAAGAAACAAAACAAGCTAATGGCCCAAAAGATTTTTTGTCCATGTCTGAGATAACTAATCTTACTTATCTTTCATATTGCTTTCATATTTTCATATTGGTTAGGTTTAGGCATAGGTTTAAGGCCTTTTGTATCCTACAACTATAAATACAATGCATAGAATGTTTGCATTTTGCATCTTTGTTGAAGAAGAATCCCCTATACAGTAGAAGAGTCCCCCTATAGGTGTCAACACCTATTGGATACATTTTTTCATCATCTTGTTTTGACTGAATGTTTCTTTGTTTTTGGGTTTCTATAGCATCTATCTATGTCTGAGAGATTATAGATAAAAAATCTATAATGATGGCCTAGAGGTTGTTTGGCTGCAGCCCAGGGGGTGTCCAGCCTATTAAGCAGCTGGGAAATGGAATCATCTTGCTGGATTATGTGAATGAGTGCTGCCTTAGCCCTCAAGGTGCCCAAGAGCAAGGCATTTAACCCCGCAGGCCATTGGGCCCAGATGGGCATCTGTGGGTCTGGTGTGTGAATGTTATTTGTTTTCTTAATTGTGACGCACGCAAGCACACAGATACACACACAATTTGTCATAATAGACTAGAAACCCCAGCAAATTACCTGTACACTATACTCTAACAGCTCTGCAGACCCACAAGAAAGCCTGCAAGGGTCAATTTGGACAAATTTACAAGCTAAAAGATCTTGGGGCGATCCAATTGTCCAGTGGCATGTGTGGATACTACTAATGGGCTCTAATGAGTACTGGCAGATATTCACATGTTCTTTCTTTTATTTTCAAAAATGTTACACAAAATAGCGACAATAGGATATCTACAAACTCACCTTATCATCCAGGGACATTACAAATGAGTATATATTATGATAAAGCCCTTTCAAGATGGACAGGGATTAATGTGCCTATAGTAATTCATGTTGATTTCAGCAAGAAGCACATTTATACATGAGCATCCCTGCTACTGACTAGACCTGGGTTTTGTTGAGCTTTTATTTATATGTCTATTTTTTATTTTGCTTGTGTTTTCACACCCCAATATCCACTGGCTATTTTCTCTGCCATGCAGTCCAGAAAGAGTCACAAATATTAGCGCATGTACATCATCAGTGTTGTTTGTTTTTTGAAATTAATTTTTGTTAGTCTAGTCTTAGTCGACTAAATATCAAAAACCTTAGTCGACTTAGTCTTTAGTCTTTAGTCTTAGTCTTAGTCGACAAAAACAACACTGTACATTATGAATCACTTCCCTTAAAATCGCACACTTATTCTGCATCCTGCATGATTAAATATCCGGCATTAGAGTTCAGATTGCATCCAGTTTCCTTCACTTTGTGATTCATGCATTGCCGCGCTGAGTTGAAATGTTCGTATATGCATACTTTGAATTACACTTGCGTATACGGTGTTAGCAATAAGTGATTCATAATTTATGTGAACCTGCAGGCATGTATCCTGGAAAAGCCTCGGCTGCATTTCAACCTTCATAAGCCACACCCACTCGCCGAGAAAGGCTCCTTGCCAAACAGAGTTGCAAAGAATTTGAATTTGAACTTCAATATAGAAATGGAGGCTTTAATCATTTTGTCATTAACATGGTATTTCACTTAAAAATGGTCATTTTATTGTCTACTCAGTCTCTCTTTTTTTCTGAGGGTCTACAAATGTGTACACTCTTGTATGCTCTCAGGAAAAATCTTGAAAGTCTGTGTCTGTCTGTCTGTCTGTCTGTGCGTGCGTGCGTGCGTGTGTGTGTGTGTGTGTGTTGGGGGGGGGGGGGGGGTTGGGGGGGGATTGCTCAGATTTACCCAGAATGCCATATTCCGCCCCCGCTAGGTCACCCACTCAGAATACGCTGATCACATATGCCGATATATAGAAGTTATCTCAATACACTTTACATATAAAGCAGGTCCAGATATCCCTCTTCCATTTACATGCCATGATTTGCACTCCTGCAGACCAATTATATTTTATATTTTATACTTTTGCCTTTTATCCACTTTCTGAGTTTCTGGCCTATGTATTCGGGACATATTGGTGCAAACTGTAAAAGGCTGGCTTTGTTGAACAGCTGAAGATCATCATTGCTGTTGTTGTGTCGTCGAATAGTGGGTCCCTTCGTGGTTGCCATTATTATGTCGTGTTCTCATTGTAGTCTATAGGAGAACTTTTGACCGTGTGTGGATAGTGAAGTAGAGTCCAGGCATGTCCTCTTTTGCAGTCATTTTATTTAAGGACATTCAGCTTAGTTACACCAAATCATATGGAGCAGCCATCCTATCTCCCTCTGCCCTACTCTCTCCAACTGCCAAAAGTGACTGCCCCCAGTTGCCTGAGAGCCAGCACCTGTAGAACAGCCCCCATAGACAGCCCCTGAAGAACAGCCCCTTTCTGCACCTTTGCAGAGGCCTTTTATCATTGACTAAACCATTGTGTCTACCTACGTGCACACTGACCAATGCATGTTGTATGTGCACACTTAATTACCCCTGTGTCTCCGAGCAAAAATTAACAAAGAAGGTTTATTGCCCCAAACCTAGAAATCTTTGATGATCTAGATCAGGGGTCGGCAACCCTAGGCACGCGTGCCAACGATGGCACGCCGGGTGGTATCGGCTGGCACGCGGCCAGATTCTGGGAGAAGTTTTTTTTTTTCTCCTCAGTAATAAAATAACTGCATTCCTCAAGAATATGCACATTGTAAAATAAAGATTATACTGCAGTATTTGCACTAAGTCTTCAGAACGCAAATCGCAATGGCGGCGATTATTCATTAATTTATTAATTTAATCAATATCAACCGGAGCGAGTCTGCTCCAGAGCCTTCTAGTAGGAGAGTTACGATATTGAGGGGTCAGAAACCAGAGCAGAGCACCGTGCACGAGACTACAGAGATTCGTCAATGAGTGCAGTCCCAGTCCTAGCTGTCATTGGGAGTACATTGTTTTCAACGAAAACGGCGCAATAAGAGCTATTTTAGGTACGTATGTAAAAAGACAACTGTTTTAAAGTATTGTTCAGTCACGGCTAGAGTCTCTGTAATGTTTATGTTGTAGTATTATTAAAGAACAACTAAAATAAAGTCATTAAAGCTGGATTAAATAACTGATTAAATAACTTTCTGCATACTCCTACCCCCCGCTGTTATCGCGAGAATCTTTGCTTTTCAGTGAATTCTCGCGATATCGCCTGCTTTGAAACCAGTTTCAATCAGCACTAACACTTTCAAGACGTCAATATAATTATATATCATTTGCAAATCATGTGACAAAGTATCCGAAATCAACCTCCAGAAGGCATTCTTTAATTTGCCTGCATCGATAGTTTGTTTACGAGGTCACCGCCATTAATACATGATGTCTTCGTGCCTTCTTTGCTGGTCCCTGATTAAATCCATAGAGTCCCATTCATATTCATCGACTTCCGGTTTTCCGAGTGCACTCAAACGGCTTCTACATCAGCGCTGCTGCTCCTCCAGCACCGCCATTGCCCTGACGCACAGGAGTGAACGTGAATATCGCAACTCTCCCCTAGAAGGCTCTGGTCTGCTCCTGCTAATGACACTTCTGCGCTGCGCTCTGCATTCTGGCCAATCACAAGTGACTTGAGTCTGCAGTTGCTGTGCACGCGGAGCCCAGCTGTCCAGTCCAAGTTGTTCTCCTCCGAAAACAGTAGTTATCCTTCTGTTCTAATCTACTCGCGTTGCTGCTGGTTGGTTCGGTTGCTGGTCACAGCAGCGGTAATACATGCCGTCTGTCTGCCCTGCAGAGCCCCGTTAGTATGGTCGCGTTTTGAGTGGCTTCATACACTTAATGTTAGCCCCTCTCCGTCTGTCCGTTGAATATTGTTAGCACAGAGGCTTGCAGCCTCTGTGTATCCTGTTAGTTCTGTTAGCTAACAGGCTAACTATCCTTGTGTATTTCAAACGCAGAGGCTACTCTCTCTCTCTCTGTGTGTGTGTGTGTGTGTGTGTGTGTGTGTGTGTGTGTGTGTGTGTGTGTGTGTGTGTGTGTGTGTGTGTGTGTGTGTGTGTGTGTGTGTGTGTGTGTGTGTGTGTGTGTGTGTGTCGCGATGAAAACGGCCCGCTTTGTTTGAAGGGTGACCAGATGTCCCCGTTTCTGTGGGACAGTCCCAGGGTGACCATATGTCATTCTTTGCTTGGGACAGTCCCTCATTTCAAAGACTTTTAAGTAATCCCACAAATTGAGACTGCTGTGGTCAATTTCCTAATAGCCCCTATGATTGGCTTTCTGTTGTAGTTCTCTCACTATCCCTTTTCATGCCAGATATGTTTCTTGTTATTTTAACAGGCTTAAAACATAAGGACCAACATGAATAAATAACAAAATGATGGGCACTATTAGGAATATGTATGGACAAATATGGAATGAGGGATTTTAATACCAACTTAAGTAATATGTTGCTACCCCCAATTAACTGTCCCACTTTACCCTCACATAGTAATAGGCTACTTCTGTCCTTCAAATTAACAGTTTCGGTCACCATGAGTCTGATTAATCAGTCCAATGTGAAAGAAAAATATCTATCAGTCTGCCTGTTCTGATAAGAAATAAAATATGGCCTAAGCATGACGTATAACTGCAGAATGGCCATTAAAATATGTGAAAACGCGCTATTTATTGACTATGGAAATTTATTGTTATTTTTTACTGTGGCACTCGGAGTGTCAAGGAAAAAAATCATGGCACTCCATGTCAAAAAGGTTGCCTACCCCTGCTCTAGATGACCCAGTGGCATTCCTGCTAACTCACTGAGTTGTTTACCCTGTGGCACAGGCCACTGCAGAAACACGCATATCTCTTAACAGATCTCAATGTTCTCACACAGAAAGTCATTACTTGTGCACAAATACAACAGCATCCAACAGCATCATACATAATGTGAATATTCTATCATAATGTGACATGATGTGGGTTCCTCAGATACCACATATCCTCTCTCTCGCAAATGACAAAGTTTGCGAAAAAACATACAGGAGGAACCACATCATCAAAGGTCCTCTCTCTGACCATTAGATGACTAATTAAAACATCAAACAATGATACTCAAAGAAATCACACAATTACAGCAGAATCCAAAAACACCCTAAAACTTACAGTCATTCCAATTGCATCACCATTGATCTGCATTACACATTACATCATCCTCATCAGCATACTTGATCCTCTCTGTGTTATTTCACTTCATTTCATTTTCATCAATTTTCATTTCATTGGGCACAAAATCACAGTTAAAATCTTTTTCACACCAATAACTTCTCTGTAGTATAATCCATTTCCAATAAGTAACATAATTCAAACATGAATAGTGGAATAAATGATAAGTACACATATCTGACATTTAACACAATAGATTGTCGTTTTTCCAACCCTTTTCCCCAATTTTCGGATCAATGTGTGCTCCTAGGCTTCAATCTTCATTCCTAAATCACCCAGATTTAGGCATGCCGATTAAATTTCCTATAGTCATCCAATACTATTGATCCCTTCTTTTCTCTTTTTGTTTTTTTTTAGGACATGCAAAAACATCATCCATTCATTACTTCAACACTCAATGTTTTCCAAGGCTGGAGAAACAACCTCAGATTATCAGTAGACATAACCCCACTATTTTCCACGCCAATGAAATAATAACGGTCAAATCATATCTCTGCATCCTTATTGATCCCCACAACATGCAGCTGATTCACAGATCAACTTCCCTTAACATGTATACGTTAAAAAACAGAGTTATCTACATAACAATAGATGAATTCCACAGTCTTGGCAAAATACCTTTTGTTGACTTTCCCCCTTTAATTTACTCAAATAAAATAAGAACCTTACGTAAAACCAGGACGATTTACATTTAAGCCTACGGCAGGATCACTACCTATGGTCTGACAAAAAGACATCTTACCAATTTTACTTCCAGTAAATATTAATATTCATTTTTCAAATTTCCCATAGGCATCTTTGTCCCCGTAAGTCAACATTCTCTAATTAAATACTTTACGACATTAACATAAACATCAACATACATGCCTATTATATGTTGAATAAACAAACACTTTTGTAATCAGATGGAATGATATCCAGCTGATATACTGTATAGGATTCTTCTGTAACACTGTCTTCTTCTTTCTCTTTAATGTTCATTCAGCCATCACAGGCCAAGTCTGTTCAGGTTGATGCGAGCTGTGAATTGTTCATCACCTCTCTCTGATACTGGAAACTCACTTCATCACCTCACTTCTCCCCCCTTTCAGTCATGAAAATGACTGAAAAATGAGAAGTACAGCAATGTGTAGCTGAGAGCTTGTAGATCTGTTGAATCAATGAAAGCCAGCAGGCTCACCGTCAGTAGAGCTGTTTCCCTGTTTCTGCAGAGTAGAATAGAGGAGAGTAGACAGGACTATGGACCCCCTTTGGTCCCAGCCGAGCAGAGTTGATGCTGGTGGTGTTGATCACTGGCTGGAGCTCCTCTCTCCGGCCGTCTGCTGGAGTAGCCTGGCACAGATGTGGACAGGTCTCCGCTCCTGTCCATCACCGCTCCTGGTGCAGGCTGACATCTCCGCTGCGACGGTGATGACAGAACACACCACTGCTGAAGACCGCTGATCCGCTTCCGGTTGACTGCCGCTGGTTGACTGCTGCTCACAACACTCATGTCGCAGAAGTTCACAGTCTCCATCGAGCAAACTAAACTAAAGTCCTTAATTCTCAACATGGACTCCACATCCAAACATAGTCAAGTACACTCTTCCTTACGACATACCCAAGTTCTCTGTCCCGATCCGACGCTTGCCGTTAATTTGTCGTATCGTCGAATAGTGGGTCCCTTCGTGGTTGCCATTATTATGTCGTGTTCTCATTGTAGTCTATAGGAGAACTTTTGACCGTGTGTGGATAGTGAAGTAGAGTCCAGGCATGTCCTCTTTTGCAGTCATTTTATTTAAGGACATTCAGCTTACTGTAGTTACACCAAATCATATGGAGCAGCCATCCTATCTCCCTCTGCCCTACTCTCTCCAACTGCCAAAAGTGACTGCCCCCAGTTGCCTGAGAGCCAGCACCTGTAGAACAGCCCCCATAGACAGCCCCTGAAGAACAGCCCCTTTCTGCACCTTTGCAGAGGCCTTTTATCATTGACTAAATCATTGTGTCTACCTACGTGCACACTGACCAATGCATGTTGTATGTGCACACATAATTACCCCTGTGTCTCCGAGCACAAATTAACAAAGAAGGTTTATTACCCCAAACCTAGAAATCTTTGATGATCTAGTTAATAGAGTCGCCAGTGAGTCGAATCACATTCGAGACCACGTGCATGTGCGTTAAAATTTTAACGAAAATAACGAACGAAATTAATGAACGCTGTTAACGTGTTAAAAATCGACAGGGCTAATATTTATACAAACAATATATCTGAGTACTTTTCCACCACCACTGGTTGCCACCCCCAGAGGTAAAAGAAAAATGAACAGATTCCTTCTTTTGCCGGTAAATGGCTATAGTCAAACCAGTAAAGCATTTCCTGCACGTCAGTTTTGTTCCACATTTTTCAATTGTTCTGTTTATTTAGACACATCACTCATGTTAGACATTGACAGAAAAAATGATTTAGTACAACAAGGTGATGCAACGCAGCCAATTTCCTGTCCTGTCTCTGTTGTTGTTTGCAGAACAGAATCAATGCACATCAAATATGAGTTCCGTTAACAACCTTTCCAGTGCAAATAAACAGAACAGAGCAGAGGGAACATGGACTGTAACTACAGTAACAAGCGTCATTCGCTTGAAAAATGTGCCACAATTCTTACTGCCAAAATATCAATATCAAATTACCAGGTTTCAAAATTGCTATTTACATATCATCATCATAACCTTTATTGAAATTCGGAAATACAATTGAGCGCATGCTCTCATTTTCAATGTAGCTGAATACAGGAACAAAAAAAAAAACAATTACATCATGGGCATTAGTAAGTATATAGAGAATAGAAAAGAAAAATAGAATATGGAGAAATAAATTAAAAAAATTACATTGATGAACTGAAATGCCAGAAATCAAATCCCAAAATATGCCCACAGAAGGCAGTGACACAAGTTTCAAGGATTTCTGTAGTGTGTTCCAGCTGGAGCACTAACAGCTTTAAAGTTAAAAAATCACTGGAGCGGCTCTGATATCGAATTGGGATATGTATTTTGTTAATTTGTTTGTCAGAAAGACTTATTGATGGTTATCAGTCAGTCAGAATCACAATATAAATCATTTTTTTTTTTTATAAATGATCCTAAATATTAATACTGTGAGTTAAGTGAATTTTCACATCCCTAACTACTAGTAAGAAGTAAAGGCACTCCCACCTTCTTCTCATGTGTAACCTCTGGTCTACAGGTGGTTAAAGGACATGAAACAATTATTATTTTGACCATAAAATTATATATAGGAGCTTTAACTATAATAACCTTTGTCTAAACACCCCCGTGGACACCGCATAGCTTCCTCTGCAACCACCTCCATGCCCAACATGTGCACAGCCAGGGGTCAGCGGCTGACCGCTAGCCCCCTTCCTTCAACACCAGGCAGCTCTCTGACCATGCACACACAAACCGTTATGCACCTTGACAGTGTGGGTGTTGTGTTTGCCTGAGAAAAATAAAACGTAAATGAGAGAACACTGAGCGTTCATTACAGGACAGAAAGCAAGCTTTTATTTATAATAACAAACATAGGCATAGGCCAACAAACAAACAATCCATCCGTCAAATGAGGTGCACGTCGCAGGTGACAAGGATGGAGAGCGGTCATTATTTCAAAATGAGGCCATTTATTGCAGCCCATCCGTCAGCATGGAGGAGGACCCTCTGCTCTACTTTATTTATTTATTTTTTTGTATTCGTATATGTCTTGCTGGAACACAGATGATGAAGGGAGCAAATATCACTGTCAAACCGCAGCGTGATCTCATATTCTCCAGGTGACACAAATTGCCGCTTTGAAATACGAGGCTGGCACGCGAGAGACTTTGTTTTGACGTGGCAAATAAGAGGCTTTCACAGTTGCAAAGCAAGAAACGTCAAATTAGCATCCCTGCATTTACCTGGAGGTTATGTGAGAACACAAGATGGATAATGTCCAAATTTGGACCAGATACTACTGGTTACTTTTAAGTATTTAAAGGTGTTATAGGCAAATTTAGTTAAACAGATCTGTTTAAAAAACTAATCTAACTCCACCTCACCTCCTCATTGGCTCATTATTGACTCATGAAACTGCTGGAGACTGCCTTACTGTGATTGGCTAAAACGCTGCCTCACCCCACACAACCCCCTCCCCCTCACACATTAGCCACGCCTGTCCTGTTTTGTTTTCATGATTTGTTGACAACAACAAAGTTCTGGACCGTCTGCAGGACAAAGCAAGTGTCTCTATGCAGGGAAACAGCGGCAGCATCAAAGGGGAAAATGCAAAAAATAGCTATTATATCTATTTAGATTTTTGGCAAAAAAGTTACCTTTATTACATTGAAATACATACTTTTGTAAACAAAGAACACTGTACACAAAGGCATACCCCAAAGTGTCCAAAAGTATACCCCAAAAGTATTTGGGGCATTGTGGGGACTTTCCGAGTTATACACAAGGAATAGTATGTGACACAAGCTTTTGCGCACGCGTGTGTGTGTGTGTGTGTGTGTGTGCGCGCGCGCGTGCTTGCATGTGTGCACGCTGTAATGAAGCTTGACCCCCCAGAAACTATATATAAAATCACAATAATAATAGCTGCCCATTGTTAAGCTGCGTAAGCAGATATGTGTAATGTATCTGACACCGTGTGCTTTCCTTAACCAAAAATACTGCAGACCCAAGTATACCTGATGTCACCCATTTAAAGTAACACTGTCAATTGCTTGCTGGAACTTCATATTTCTGTAGTTTTACCTATAGTTCTGTATCCGTTATGACTCACGGACACCTTAGCATTGTAGCTTCGGTCCATTGGTGTTTTTAGCTATGTGCAGTTTTGGGAGTAGTGCTGTACAACGAAGGTCAGCGTTTGAACCATCCGCTCGTTATAAGGTCAGCGTGCAAGCGAGTATTAATGAACCCGAACCCCATCTGTGACATTGAGGGGTCAGAAAATTAGCGCTCGAGCGCTGTTCAATGCAGCCTAAATAGGAACAAACTGGAGTAGGAAAAACATTATTTTCAACGAGGGTGGCCCATTCTCAATAGAAGTGTATGTCCAGTAGGAGAGTCACCATTGGACTGGCCCTGTGAAGTAAGCGGAGTTTGCGTAACTCTGTCTAATATATTCTGTAGCCCTGCACTGACCGGCAACCCCCCCACCACCAAGCTGACGATTAGTTGTTGCCAGTGCAAAGTGAGGAGACTTGGTGGATGGATTATGGATACTGCCTTAGCGCTATGATGGGTTGGAATCGTGACAATAACATTAAAAACAGAAGGGGTATTTGTGATGGAGAGTAATCTTGGTAAACATGTTCGTAAATAACCAAAGAGCCGAGTAGACAGACCACCACCTAGGGAGTCAGCAGCTCCCAGCCCAAACATTAAAACATTGTGTTATCCATGTTGGATCTGTACATCTCCAAACTCCGGGGAAAGGCCCACCCACAGGGCATAACGTCATCATAATTGTGATTGGTCAGGGAAACAAAGTAATTAGTTTAGGTCTGATGTGCATGGTCAGGATATCAGTATCCATATCGTTAGACTGGATATTGTCTGTGATTTTGGATATTTCATACAGTATGATACTGTAATATGACAGAGTTGGATTGCAGCAAGGAGATAGATACAAGGTTTCCATCCAGCATGGGCAATATATGAGGCATAAGTGAGAAAGGAATAAGCCGTGAGTTGTAAGGAAGGTTGTTTTGTGAGGGACTGTGCAGGGTATTGTCAGTGGAGGGACAGAGGTATGTGTAGCACAGGCTGACAATGAAATACCTCGGCTTGTAATTGCTTTGGGACGAGGCAGGCATTGCATCGCGGGTCCTCTGGCAACCAAACACTTTGCTTTGGTCAAAAAACCCTGTGGATCACAAAGGACACATCATACAGAGAGAGAGAGAGAGAGAGAGAGAGAGGGAGAGGGAGAGGGGGAGAGAGAGAGAGAGAGAGAGAGATTGGACAAACATGACGGGGAGGGAGAAAAGAAAATGAAAGAAAACCAAATAAAATACAGGAAACTAACAACTACAGCAGGTTCTCCACCTTTGGGCAAGAGAATATCGTTGTAGAACTCTCGCAGCTGCAGAGTGCACACTACCAAAAGTCACAACATTGGCACCGTCGCTTGTCCAATCTGGGACACAATTTATTTGACTGACCACAACATTGCAGTGTAAAACGAGAAACAGTGCCATTCTGAGCACGCGACTCCACCAGGGGGATAGGAGTGTGCGTGATGTTCGGCAAGATACTACTGTACACATGAATACAGACATGTGTGTCGATCTGTGTGAGATTTGTCTGACAAATGTCAGCCAAATCTAACCCTAACCCTTTAGGGAGCGTGCATACAACACAGAGCAATGCAGTTATATGTAATAAAACTGAAATTGCCTGCTATAGCCCCACTGTGAGGATGGTTTTGGGGGAAAAAAGTGAATTTTACAGTAGTTTTGGAAGACCATATGAGCCAATCAGGATGGAAGACGGGAAATGGTGCAGGTCTGTGTTGATCACATGACTATGGAGATACAAGTAGTGTATACTGCATTGCTTTGCTATTTGGATGAAATGTGTGAGTTATCTACATAAATGTGTTTTGCCTAAATTGGCCTCACGGTGGCACAATAACAGGCGGCCGTGGAATACTTGGCTTCCACTTCCAGGTAGTGCGAGAGCAACAGTGTGGGAGATTAGCTGTACAAAAACGGATGAACAGATGGACGGACAAGCACACGGATGGAGGTCAAAACATTAATAACGGACCACCCATTTAAAGCTCCTAAAATAATACTTACATGTTTTATTGTTTTTCATGAAGTCGTCCTTTAATTATCTCATCTTCCCAAAAATATTGTCTTTTTGACGCCTCTAGAGGAGGCAGGAGGACTCCAAAGAAATCTCTATAAGCATTGTCATTGGATAACAAATAGTCCCGATGGGACTATTTGTTATCCAAACAGGAAGAGCCTCACTGAGCTGCCTCTGATTAAGGGAAAAAGATGACTAGTGGAGTCAGATGTGGAGGTGGAGGACTATCCTATGGTCCTATGGTTCTCATAGATACTAGATATTTTCGGAAGTGATCTAATGATGCAACGGTCTAAGATAAAGACAAAGAGGAGGAAAAAATGCCTTTTTTTTTTTTTTTTTTTTTGAGATTTATTGCTTTATCTGTATACGTTAACCTCTTCTGTGCAACAACACAGGCTCCAGGCACCACCTAGCGAACACAGTGATGGTTACATGCCTGCAAACGCATGCGCCCAAAGTTTCAAGTGGGGCCTGATTGGTTGAGAACCACTGAACTACAAACGTACATGAACAAAAGGGGGTGAGATGTGGAAGAGAGAAACAGATGGAAAGGAGAACCAAGGGCAACCCGCGGGTTGGGGGGAAGTAGGAGAGATTTCTTGAAGTGATTGGTGGAGATGGAGGCATTATTCTCTCAAGGGGGTTACAATAAGAAACTACACGCTTGGTCAAGCTAAGAGGGAGAAGCTTGCTCGGCGTATGTGAGGAAGAAAGGAAATAGGAAGATTGATTCTGTCTCTGTCTGGTGGAGAACTCATACTATTTTACAGGGTTTTTAATTATATTTAAGAGATAATTCAGATTTTTTGAAGATAAGCTGTATGAAATACTTGCCATTAATAGAGTGGTTGGAAGTTGCCATTAATATAGTGGTTGGAAGCATCTGTATTCATTTATTGTTAGTCCTGCGGTATGGGGTTCTGCTCAGGTTTGGACAAATATGGAGTAGTTTTGGTCTTTTTGTGGATGTCACTGGGGCCATGTAGTAAGAGTATAATTTGTATTGTTGAAGTATTTCTAAAATATGAACTATTTCTATACACCTCTGTTCATTTTTGACCCGTCTATCACATGGAACTACTGTATGTTGTGTTTAGGATGCCTCTAGGGTGTCTCCCAAGGAGGTTCTCGATACATGTCACTCTGGGAGGAAATCCTGGGGCAGAATATCTCCAGGAGAAAGTCACTGACATTGCTCTGGAGGAGGCGTTGCCCCCATGAGCTGACTATGGATAAGCCGTTGAAGATGGATGGATGGATGGATGGATGGATGGATGGATGGATGGATGGATGGGATGGACTGCCATCCATCCATCCATCCATCCATCCATCCATCCATCCATCCATCCATCCATCCATCCATCCATCCATCCATCCATCCATCTAACCACTTCTTGTTTAACTTCAACACACCCATAAGCCTCTAATATATTCTAACACTGGAATGATTTTTGCCTCTGCGCCCTACACTCCATCACTTTCTGGCTTGTAAAGTTAGTATTCCTGCAACAAAAAAAGAAGAATTGTATTCATATTTGTCGGTTTAATTTATTCTCATATTGATCCCACTCCCTCTGCGCCGCAGGGCTTTTTTATCACCTCCCAGCAGGAACAACATCGCAACACAACCGTGGCTCTACAAAAACATTTACCCTGCACATCGATTCACTTCGGCAAATCATAACTAATGTACGTCTATACAAACAGCGACGCCTCCACCGCTTTCCCTTTTTTTATTTGCTCGTTCTCCATCTTCCACGCTTTATTTCCCAGAACGATCATTTTCCGGACCGGGGAGTTAATTGAATCCAGCGTTGGGTGTAAAGTAGTGTGTCCTTAGCCACAGCTGCCTGCCCACGGTGTGGACGAGGCGCGAGCGTAGACAATTTATCCGCAGCCAGGTTTGAGAGCAACCGAGAGAGAGAGAGCAGGGCCAGTTTCAAATGCGATTTTAGGCTCCCCCTAAAATAGCCGATGGCCAGTTTTAGGACAGCAACCAGTAAGGGGGCCACATTGCAGGGAGATTTATTTTATCCCCCTATACCATACACATGCTATACTGGTGGCCTGCGAGCATGTGGTCCCCAACTTCATTTGACCCATGCTGACCTGAAAACTGAGTCTACAAAATGTCTTCTAAACTTGTACAGTTTTCGGAATAAAAACATCAGCTTTCTATATCAGTGTTCCTCGATATTTCATGTCAAGGACCCCCAAAATGATCTATATGGCCCGCCGAACCCCTCCTAAAAATATGTAGTTCCTGGGACAACGTTGACAGCGAAACATTTGAGTTAAAAACGTTCACCCGTGACATAATATTCAAAGACTTGAGACACATTTCACAGATTTTCAAAAATGTCACACTTACAAGCTCGTAGCGTGCCACTCGGTGGCGTGCTACTATGAGCCAAACCCACGCCCGCGCAGACGTACTACAACGTAGTTATGTATATGAATGAGCTGACCCCCCTGACTCACCACTACATCACTGTTGTTAGGCAGATTACAACCGTTTGTGTCACAACATCCTCGTCCTCTCCATAGGAATCCATTCATAACAAAAAACTTTCCATGCTGTTTTCTCAAAATTATCCATTCTTCTGTGGAAAGCACGCTCCATTTAGATCCTTATTGTGGTTTTTGACTGCATCATGGGAAAAATACCACTGATTGGAATGAGAGCAGCCAGATCAGTGCTGCTGCTGATCCAATGTTGTTTACTTCGTACTGAGGTACTGATACCCCTTCCATGTCAAATATATGACCTGAGTGATCCTCGCTCAGGTCATATAACGTAATAATTTTCTAGAATGTAATAATGTGTTACCTTAAGAAAGAACCCATGGCACAATTGGCAGCTCACAATGTAATCGATGTTCATAATGTAGTAATGGCTCATATTGTTGAGAAAAGTCTTATTTATTACCTTTATTGACATATTACAGTATGTACAAATGCCAGTGATCAGTATCATGAATAATGTAAAGAGTCATAATGTATGAGTGCGTGTAGGCCCACCCACTCCTGGCCAGGCCCACCCAAAACTGAAGTTCTGGCTTCGCCCCTGTTCTGTACAAACTAGAGTGCCCCTTGTGAGAAGGTGTGGGCCTTGTGAGAAGGTGTGCGTGATAGCCTTGTGAGGATGGTCTCACAAAGCTACACCTACAGGAGGTGTGTGTGTATAATATATTGTATAATATATAATATATTGTATAATATATAATATATTGTATAATGTATAATATATTTGTATTGCGGTAAAGAAACATAAGTTGTTACCTTCAATACGGTTGTTGGTCCGACTGTCCGACGCCTGGCCATAGACGTTCCAGTGTCAGCTGTGGGGAAGATGGCTTTCTTAGCCATTCTGTCTCTGTGGGCTTTGTAAAAGTAAGTGGGAGGTTCTTTTGATGAAAAGAATCATCTCTGGATGTTCGGTTGTGAGCATACTGCTCTTTTCATCCGGGATGTTTGATGCTGCGCAAAAAAGGTGTTCGCTTTCTACACTGCTGCATGAAGCAGGCAGGTACTTACGGCCCAAATGGGAGGGACTGGCATATCTCTCTATCCCCAGTACAGGTATTTGAGTGCACTTTCCTTGCTACCAATTGCCTCAGACAGGTATATGTCTCAAGCTGGATGGCAGCATTCATCGCAGGAGCACTGCTGCTGGATGACTGACGTTCTCCAGTTATTTTGTTGAACATAATGTGCTGCTGCTGCTCCATGTTCTTGTTGGAGGTGGCTCATCCATGTCCTGGTGGTCATCGTTCCTCTCTTGTGTACCTCCACTGTCTCCAGTCCCTCTAGGGCAGTCAACCTTTTTTGTCCCAAGGCACACTTTTCATAGCCCCTAAACGTCAAGGCACACCTAGATATACGGTGTGTGTGTGTGTGTGTGTGTGTGTGTGTGTGTGTGTGTATATATATATATATATATATATATATATATATATATATATATATATATAGGGGGGGGGGTGTTTATTATGTATTTTATGTTACAATATTCATGTGCATGTCAAGTAGGCTTAAGCCTATGATTACTAAATAATAATGAAGTTTGATTGTGTCCACCATGCCCATTTAATCAAGTATTTACTCCAGTAAAGCCAGAAGCAGCAAATCATAGTGGACGTTTATCATCTGTTTGCAGTTGCACTACTTCTCTTCACATGGGTGTGATTCCCCCCCCCCCCCCCCCCCTTCTTGCCAATGGTCAACGATCACGCAACACAGAGAGAAGCTGCATTTACTCTCTCCATCATGTGTAAGCCTCGGTCACGTGTTTTGCCATGCCTCATGGCATTTTTAGTGAGCTTTTTAATCCTTTCATTGGGCAAATCTGAACCCACAAGTTACCGGCATTTTGTGACAGTATTGATTTGGCAGGCACAATAGTGGGAGCGATCCGAGCGATATTTGTTGTCACTTGATTTCAAGTTTCTCACACACACACACGGCACGGAGTGCCGCTGCATGTACACATGCAAAAAATAAATAAAGGAGACAATAAGAGGAGTCAGTCGGTGGACACATCACCGGAACAGACATACAGAAGGAGAGCTCCGATTCTCCTAAGTTACTTTTTTCTGTCGGTGGTGTATGATCGCGCTGCTGTTCATGCAGCCTGGAACTGTGACAAACTGGAGTTGGAAGTGCATGGTTTTCGACAGTTCTACGACCCAGATAGCCTACCTATAGTCAATGGTAATGTGATGGCCCCAAATCACATTCAAACAAAGACTGAATTAGCATTTCTATGGCCAAGGGAAGCTTCAATGGATAGGGAGCGACGGGGGAGGCAGTTTAGAGTCCAGGATTACAGCATGTTTTTGTGAGGTATATACCCTAGGAGACACGGGGAGAACATGCAAACTCCACACAGAATAGCCCTTTTGCCAACCCCGGCTCGGGTACTGATGACGCGGAGGAGGAGACACGCTGCCAGTGCCCACAGCAGGGAATCGAACCCAGGACCTTCTCGCTGTGAGGCGACAGCACTAACCACTGTGCCACCGTGCCCCTAAGAATTTACAGATTGATGGAGCACGTCTACTTCCTTGTCTACTCCCTATTAATATCCCACGCTTTCCGCCATACCTGAAGCTTTGAAAGAAAGGAGCACATTGAGGATGCATGCAATAGGCTATATGCTGGGTGATGTGACTTCAAATAGTACTTAGAAACTTTTTGTCTCTCTGGCGGTTAGGCTGGTTGGACGCACAGACGATTATCCAAACTTTATTTACCCTAATTACGGTTACCAAAGGACTTCAAGACCAGGTATGGGCTTGATCTAGAGTTAACAAATATTTTGCCTCGCTGCCAGCCGCCATTAATGTCCATGTAAGAAACAGACACAGACACGTTCCAAAGCAAAAAAAGGGCACATTTATTATTAAATATTCATGCTACAGTTCTGGGATGGCTGCCTAAGGCTGGATAAATTGGACAGTGCAAACAACATTAGGCACCCTAATGAACATCCAGTATTTAATGTAACTTAGTGGGCGTGGGTGCATCATCACCCCTCCGTGGACAAAAATAAAAGCCTGGGTGTCGAGGCTAGGGTTAGGTGTAGTAGGGAAAACGGATGACTGTTATACAAAACAGTCACGACTTTTATGCAAAACGGCGCGACAGCCGTCACGGTAGCAAATGGATTTCGCTGTGTCCCCACCATTGTCTGTCACTCTCTCTCTCCTAAGTGTCGGTGGCTTCCATCTGATGAGGGACGTTGCATAACCAATGCTGCTCAGGTGTAAGATAAGGTGTGTGTGCATGGTTATGTGTGTATGCATGCATGCATGCGTTCAAGGTCCCTCAGGCCTCAGACTGAGAACAGCCTGTCTTGGACGGCAGTGAGCAGCCTGACAAACAGAAGACGATGAGAGGACATGAGAGGTCATTCAATCCAAGCTGGAGGAAGAGATAACAGAGATTCACTGTTTTGTTTTGTTTTTGTTTTTGTTTGAGGACAAGCAGGTTGGTTGTTAGGATCGAACGGGACTGCTATAGGCTCCATTTTCATCACCCGCTTAAGGGTGCGGTGAACTGCAAATGGAGGGCATTTAACTTTGAAGCCTGAAATGCTGATTTGAAGTTTCTGAACCAATCAGAGCTATGGGGCGCAAAGAGCAAGCGACAGCTGTCTGATGAGCTATATAATGCATGCAACACCACTACCACTATGTGTTCAGATATTCTAACATGAGTGAGTTTAAGCCATGTAATACACTGTCTGGATGCCAGAATGGGATTAAAAACAGACTATTTCTGACTGTAATTAAGTCACCTGTGTTTGTGGAGGATCAAACAAATTGTTCCTGAGATGCTCCTACATCATATGAAAGACTGATTGTTCAGACTAGATAATTTGTTGGAAAAGAAAACACACATGAGAGCACCAGAAACCCTAAAAAATATAAAAAGTTGAATTTCATGTTATTCGCCCTTGTGATAGCTAAATAATAATAATAACTTAATCCGTATGGACTTGCCTCGAAATGTTTATGTGTGTGTGTGTGTGTGTGTGTGTGTGTGTGTGCGTGCGTGCGTGCGTGTGTGTGTGCGCGTGCATGTGCGCACGCGCGCGTGTGTGTGTGTGTGTGTGTGCGTTCGTTCGTTCGTTCGTGCTTGCGCGTGTGTGTGTGAGAGAGAGAGACTTAACCCTTTGTTTTACAACTGTGCTCTTCGGCAGTCGTAAAAGCAACCCACAGTAACAAAGTTTACTTTAGTAGTGCACTTAATTTTGATCAGTACCTTACTTTGTATTGTGTTTGCATTTTGGGATTTATGACTTCACTCCACTACATTTCAAAAACAAATATGCTTCAGAGGGCATGTACTGTCGAAATTTAAGCCCCATTCAAGTTTTTGATGCTGCCTATTAAAGCAAAATGTACTTTGAAAACGTTTTGTTGTAATTAAGAACACTTATTTTAATTGTTAAGAGCAAATATTTCAGTACTGAAGTACAAGATCTCACTTAATTTGACCAGCATTTGACAAGTACTGTGGTTGACAATAGTTTTCTGTTAGTCGAATAACCCCCTCCACCCTGCAAACAGCACAACGTGTCACACACGACATGTTTAAGTTTATTTAACACACACCAGGAACATTCTATAGAAAGATTGTCATCACACATATGATATTGATATCTGCATGTGTAAAGTTACAAATGCCTGATATTTAAGGGCAAGACCACCTATTTTGTACTTACATGATGTAATTTCAAGTGAGAACTAGAATTGAAAATGAAGGAATGTTCCAGTGATTAGAAAATGAAAGTTCCTCATTGACTCGCATTGTATGCTAAAACATCACTCTTTTAGTATGTAAACAAACACAAAGTTGATTCAGACAATACGTCAATACATTACCACTATAGTGTATGTAGTTATGTAGCAGAATCTAGTTTACTGAATATTTCGTGAAGATTTTTGTAAACCATGTTTTTTCTGTTCTATGAGACCTATGGAACATGAAAAAAGTGGTTTACATTTTTTATCTTTGCCCAGAAAATATTTACCCATAACATCCCATATAATGTAATAATTAAAAATATAATCATACTTTAAGGAGCACATGTGACATGTCAAACTAGGGGTTTTTCATGCTTCTGAATCCATCCCGAGCATTCCTTGGGTTAAAATCGGCCATAGAAATCATGGAAAATGTGATGAGGTCAGCACATTTGGGCAAGTATCTATGGCCGTTTTTAGGCCAAGGAATGTTTTTTTGGGGGCAAAACTAATGCTTGGGATGGATTCAGAAGCATAAAAAACCCCTAGTTTGACATGTCACATGTGCTTCTTAAAGAATTGTTATATTTTTAATTATTACATTATATGGGATGTTATGAGTAAATATTTTCTGGGCAAAAATAAAAAAACACTTTTTTCATGTTCCATAGGGTTCATCGAACAGAAAAAACATGGTTTACAAAAATCTTCATGAAACGTTCACTTAAATACACAATGACATGCACTATATCTTGTATTAACTAAAACCGACCAATACAACTGCTTCTGGTGTGTGTGTGTGTGCGTGTGCGTGTGCGTGTGCGCGTGTGTGTGTGTGTGTGCGTGTGTGCGTGTGTGCGTGTGTGCGTGTGTGCGTGTGTGCGTGCGTGCGTGCGTGCGTGCAAGAGAGTTATGATCTGGGTCAATCGTAATGGTTGCTTATTTTGAAAATAATCTGTGTGTGTGTCTGTCTGCCACATGGTAGACTAATATCATCCATTATAAGGTAAACCTATGGACTTGTTGTGGACTTTGCAATAGAGTGGTGTTCTTCAACCTCATAACTCTGTTTTGTGGGTTGAGTTCTTCCAGCGCAGTCGGAAGTTAGTCACTCCCTGTTTGGCTAGAGCTTCACGTAACTGTAGAGGAATAGAATAATGGGATAATTATGCTACTGTTGAGATGTATGTGCAGATGATTTTTGTCCACCCCCTTCCCCGATTAAAGTGTCATCTCGCAAAACACATCCTGTGAATCATTCAAATTTGTCCTAAAGGGTTGATTACCTGCTGTAGGAATTGGTCATTATTGGTTGGATCTGTCAGATCAGCATCAGTTTGGATCTTCATCCTCATCACCTTCACTTCCTGAACATCTGTGTGTGTGTGTGTGTGTGTGTGTGTGTGTGTGTGTGTGTGTGTGTGTGTGTGTGTGTGTGTGTGTGTGTGTGTGTGTGCGTGTGCGTGTGCGTGTGTGTACAGTACAGTAAGACACGAAAGGTATAACATTAAGACGCATAGGACAATTCTACTTCTGAAACGTGAAACTTCAGTCGTGTTGTGAGGAAGACTCACCTCTGTGGCAGAAGAATGCATAACTTTTAACACAGTCATCATCAGCCCAATTCAACTCTTGGCTCCGCATATAAATGGTTCCACAGTGTTGCTTCCCACCATAATTATTGGGCTGTCCTTTAGCCCAGTGTGTGAAGGACAGGTTGGTCTGGTCAGACCATGTCCATGCTACTCTGTGAAGGCCGATCCATGTATTCTCGTTTGATCTCAATAAAGATGCAACTTTGTTGTTCTCTTCAGCATCTTCGATAGCAGCCAGGTCTGTGTAATGAAGTCTGCAGTGTTGCTGGGCCGCCTTCCAGGATAATGTATTCCTGATGACAATAAATTTCTGCTGGACTTGATTTTTATCTATGGGAGAGAACGGTGAACTAGTGTCACTATACAGACCAATGAGCATTTTCACTAAGTCCCTCCCCAAACTGTCCTTGTCCAATAGGTAATAGGCAACAATAGACCAGGAAACTTGACCTGCATAGCAACATTTGCCAAACTATTTGGATTGGCATTGGACCATGACTAAACCCAACCCCAAAGGGTGGGGTTTTGAGAAGGGCTAATTGCTTGCAGAAAAATGAACATGAAAATGTAAAAATATATACGTACATGAATGTGTCCATACACATGTGCACAAGCCTGCATGTGTTTGATAAGTACTATTTTGATTGTACTGTATAGGCAAAACATTCTTACCATAACAGGTAAAAATTCTCATTGTTTCACATACAGCGTCATTCCAAAAACCATCCTGTGTGATTACCGCACAGAACTCTTTTCCCCGACCATTACTTGGCTCGCCAGAACCCCACTTATGATACTCTGTTATGATCGGTGCACCAGCTGTTGACCATCTCCAAGAGTTGGCATCATGGCCAATGGTTCCCTTCCAGGATGTGGGGTCATCATACAGTCCAAACCATATAAATGTCCCAGCGTTGTCGGTGTTGACTGCTTTGAGGCTCTTCACATCCTCCATGTTCTCTACGGTAGCCAGGTCAGTGTACTTCTCTCTGCAGTATCTCCGAGCATCGTTCCAGGTCATCATCGAGTTAACAAAGTGATATTCACGAAGCACACAACAGGAGGGTATGTAGAATCCTGAGGGTGGTCAAGAATAGTGGGATTAGAGCTTGATGACTGCATATGTGCCGTCATTTTGTTTTCACCCCTGTCTGTGAAAAAAGCGTATTATGTGTTTTTTTTTCTATGAAAGCTGCCATCTTGTGTCTGTCCATCAGTTAGTCACCCCACATGTCCATATATGGTCACGTATCGTGACATCTACCATACAGTGTCACCCTACCATACAGTACACCTCCGTGTATGGAGATCATAACACTGACCTTGTCTATCCCTGGATAACCATACTTGGAGGATACTGGATCATTGCCTTGTCTCATACTGTAGATGCATACTGTATCTGGAGCCGGACCTGCAACTTTAAACCCTAACCTCAAACCTCAGATCTCAATATGTCATATATATGACAAACAGGTGCTTAAAAAAGCAGCCTCCATTAGAATAGATATAGCTCCCACCCCCTATGTCAGGAATATGAAATTCTGCCATCTGGCCAATGGCTAATGATTCCTGTCACCAAAACCAACAGGTTTAAATTCTCCTTCATACCTACCTCCATTAGAGCCATCAATAAGGGAAACAACTCAAACAAGCTAGGCTGTTAGTCTCAGGGATGGGTGGTGAGGTATAGGTTGTTATTAGATTAGTCACTTGGTGCATTTTAGCTCTAGTTTGCACTTTATACAGTATTTATGTATTTGTATCTGTTTTTGTGCTACTACGTGTGTCTGTTGTAGTCATGTTTGTAATGTGCTTTTAGAGCTTTATTATGTGCTGCAAAATAAAGTGCCCATTTGGGACATATTAATAAACTTGAACTTGAACTTGAACTAGAGCTGACCTGTTCGTTGATCAATCCCCACCTGTCCTCCCTGTTCTGACAATCCATATGTTGATCAGACATCACCAGGCACATGTGTTTTGCGACTGGACACTCAGGGAATCGTACTGGTGCCATTTATTTACATCCACTAAGGCTGCAACTAATGATTATTTTGATGATTGATTCATCTGCCGATTATTTAAACGATTAATTGACTGATCGGATTGTGTCACTTCTTTAACTATCACCTTAAAATATATATTTTAGACTGTAGACCGATTTAATCATGATTCATTGATTAACCGTTGCAGTACTAATGTCCACACATATGAGATGCATCCAAGAGGTGCAGTAGTTACACAAAACAAAATCATCCTGTGTGTTTTCATGGTACAATAGGCTGTGTCACTCAGCATTCACTGTATCTATGGGTATAAGTAGCAGCGTCTCCGTCACACAGGTGGGGTTGCCAATTACAGAGGCACTATAATACATTTTCAGACTTTTAACCTCTTTTTTTGGGCATCCCGAGTCGTTGGAACCCTCTAACAACAAGTCTGTTGGTATGCCGTATAGGCCAGTGGTCTGCAACAACCGGCACTGGAGTCATGTGTGGCTCTTTGGCCCCCTTCTTAGTGGCTCCCTAGCCTTACAAAATATGGAGATTAAAGGTCCGGTCAACCGGGAATGGTGTTGTTTTTATAATGGATCCCACCTGATTATCTGGCACAATAGGATAATTTGAGTGCCATAAACAACAGATGATCTTACCAGAGAGAAGGATGATGAGAAGTAATTTGGTATCCATAATTTCTCTGTGAGGAAATAAACAACACTTGTCACCATACTAAAGAGACTGAAAACATTAATATGTTGTGATACAATTCCATCAAGAAAGCATCTCAACTTCTGCTCATGGCCAGATTTGTGGTGTCCTATTGGTTGGACAGATTATGGATTAGAATTTAGATTATTCCTTTTGATATAACAGGACACTGATGTATCATCAGTATTCTAACCAACCATCTCTAAATCAATGTAGTCTAGATACAAATACACTCACCTTTTGAAATCTCAGTGTTTGATGCTGCCAGTATTGAAGAATTGTTACTATGGAGTGAATCTCTCAGCACAGTATACCTCTACTGATGTTATAAGTGCTTATTTACATATGCAAATAGTATGGAAATGTTCAGTGACATCTTGATTAATAGTTGCTACATCTTGGCTCACATTGGCGGGCCTTAGCCATTGATCTCTAATGATCTGATGACTTCCAAAGTGGAGCCGCTTCGACCTCTATCCATCGATTGAATAGACACTTATCAACAGAAATGTTACGATCCAATCGTGCCGGTATAGCAGATATTCAGATACCCGCCGGGCAAGTAGATATTTTGTATTCATTGCATCGGTGGATCACGGATACTACTAGTAGGGCGGGGCGAAGCATAGTTTTACTGAAGTTTTGTTTAGGGTTAGTTACCGCATAAAGCACCGTCTAACCCTAACCCTAGCCTAATCCTAAACCCTAAACATAACCCCAGTAAAACTAGGCTATGCCTACACCTAACCCCAACCCTAAACTTAACCTCAGTAAACTTATGCCTAAACCTAACCTAACCCTAACCATAACTTCAGTAAAACTTCCTTCGCCCCGCCCTACTAGTAGTATCCGTGATCCACCGATGCAATGAATACAAAATATCTACTTGCCCGGCGGGTATCTGAATATCTGCTATACCGGCACGATTGGATCGTAACATTTCTGTTGATAAGTGTCTATTCAATCGATGGATAGAGGTCGAAGCGGGTGCAAAGTGGGCAGGGAAACACACCCACATTCTATGATGTCACTGAGCACCATGAAGCTACTGAAAGACCCAGTGACATCAGCAACATTATGAAAATTGCAAAAATGTAATTGACTGGGTATCAACCATGTTCAGTTGTGCAGTCTTTTAAAACGGACAACTTGTAAATATCAAGAAAATAAAAAACAAAATATTTGATCCAATGTTGATAGGAGATCATAGCCCAGTCATGATCAACGGAGAGACTGTTGAGCAAGTAACAACTTATACAGTAAGTATCTAGGTGTTTACTTTCAGCCTCAACTACAATGGGCGCACAACCCCCATCCTATCTGCAGGAATATTTATGATATTTAGAGAGGTACGAATAGCCTGTATTCATATCTTGCAGTGAAATAATTCATGGAATAAACACAGCTATACAGACAGTACACATGCAGTCATCATGCATACTGTATACTACAGACACCAGAGGCTGGAAAAATGTTTACATTAATTGGCAAGGCATTGGTCCACTTATTTCCGTGCACCATCATTAAGGTATATTTTTCACATCGTACACTGTTGAAAATAGGTGGAATTCCCCTTTAATACCCATGGTCACTCAGTATGTAAGGCACTTTGAATTGTGATTGTGCATGAAATGAGAAATTCAAATTATTTGCCCTGCCTTGGGTGGATCACATGTCTTAGACTTCCCTCAGTAGTACCTGTTGTCACGCAGTGTTGTTTTTGCAAGCATTTTCATCTTTAATTTAAAGTGGAATACTACTCCCACTACTACATTTTACTGTCATTGTCATTAATATACCTCATAGTTGTGTGGATATAATAAAATGTACCCCCATTCTGTGTTGGCTGTGAAAATGTCTGTGAAGTACATGTTGATATCACAAATATTGTACGTCATGATGCACTGATATTTGTCAAATACACACTTGCCATTAAATGAATGGCACAATATGATACGATATTGATATTTATGCCAAATCGATGTATATTGCTATTGCTATTGCTATATTACTTTACAATTCGATATATTGTGATTTTTCCTGCAAAATACCTAGCTTGTATTGTTCTCTACATTTCAAAGCAATTCTAAACAATATGTACCATGAAAGGCTCCATCATATAGACTTCATTGCAGGTAGATAACGTCATGAACAAATCAATAAATACATATAAAAGAACAAATATGAGTGTGACTTTTCTTCAACTTTGACCTCTTCTATCACACATTTTTGGCGCGTAGTAAGATGGACACAAGAAACATTTTCAAATAAAATCTAAAGGCTTATGTTGTGAGTAACTGATAAACAATAAGTCATCACCTTTATGGATGAATTAACCTATTGACGTACTGTAAGTCTCTCAAAACTATCCCTTTAAGTAATACAAAAAATGCAGTAGATACAGTAGATTTAAATTGGTCATTAATGGTTGGATCTGTCAGGTCAGCATCAGTCTCAATCTTCACCTTCACTTCCTGAACAGCGCTCTTGTGTGTGTGTGTGTGTGTGTGTGTGTGTGTGTGTGTGTGTGTGTGTGTGTGTGTGTGTGTGTGTGTGTGTGTGTGTGTGTGTGTGTGTGTGTGTGTGTGTGGCGTGCACGCCACGCCAAGGTGCGACTGCATGGCTTCACAATGTTGGAATCCATGATCTGGCTATCTCTCATCCCAGTATGTGAAGGACAGGTTGGTCTGGTCAGACCATGTCCATGCTACTCTATGAATGCCGATCCATTCCCCAACTTAATTGTTTAACTAAAGACGCAACTTGGTTGTTCTCTTCAGCATTTCTGATATCAGCCAGGTCTGTGTAATGTCGACTCGTCTGCAGTGTTGCTGGGCAGCATTCCAGGAAAATTTCATCTTGACTAAAGTAAATTTCTGCTGGGCACCTGCGGCTGGGAACAGAACAATGAAATTGTGTTCGAAACACTTTCTAAAAATTGAATATACACTATTTTAACATAGGCTGCTTATAAAGACATACAGTGTAGTTGAGATCAAGTTAATAGCCTATTAATCATTCTTTATAACCATAATCATAACACATTAAAATCTTGCTTGCGCTTCTTCCTATACACACATACAGAGTTCTCCATATTTGGAGTGTTACTTCAAATATGTGGTAGTGACGTTCCTGCACAAAGTGTTACTGCTGACAAATGCCTGAACTGTTGTATGTAGAATTTGTGCACAAGAGAATGTTTCACTTTATAAAGAAATAAGAGAATAAAGATTACATAAGATCCATAATATTATTATGGATCTTATGTAAACTTTATTCTCTTATATGCAAGGTGGCACTTTCAAGAGTTCGCATATATATTTTTTTCCCATATGGGTGCTTTTAAGCGTACCAAAGCATTTGTGTTTAAAAAGATATCTTGAGTGCAACCCCAAATAACGATACACTCCATGACCTTACCAGAGGCTGATCAGCAGTAATTTATAATCCATAGCTTCTCTGTGAGGAAATAAATAAGAGTTATACAAATGGTTATAAACATCACTTATATTTAGGTGCTTTAAGGATACATAATATGTTAAACGTTTGGATGTTTCGATGACTATAGTTATTCAAAAATTTTAGCAACTGTACAGAACATTCCCCATAGCATTATTATTTAAAGTCGCAGTCCCTCCAAACTTTAATTCTGCCCATGCTTTTCATGCTTTTTCTTTTTTTTAAATCCATGAATAGCAACAAATCACAGCGTTCCCATTAAAAGGCATTGGTAGAGTCTGCGGCTGCTAGTCTGTTCTAACTAAATGCCTATGAATAGATAATGGACATGATAAAGTACACTTACCTTTCAAAAATGCAATGTGTGATGTAGTTTTTCCCCCAAAGTAATATAACTATATGAGTATCAACCTTAACGGTTAAGGCTTAACCTGAACTGTGAGGATAGTCCTGCTTCACCAGCACTGCAATGGTCATGTTACAAACTTATATTTTCATATGTAAATTTCTTCCCAATGCGGTGCATTGGCATATAGGCCTGCGATATTCACCTGCATTTCAGCAGGATTTACAGCAAAGGATTGCTTTAAAATTATAAACAGCCAAAACAACTGAGCCAAACAGCTGCCAACTGAGAGTTAAACAATGGCATTATGGACTTTTGTGGTTATTTGATTGACACATATGAATAATCCCTTTGTTAATGATGTCGAGGGAGTACACAAGTTAGCTCCTTCAACACATCTTTAAATGCCCTCATGTAAGGCCGGCCTGCTTTGAATTGTCATAGCACATGACATTTGCCATTCAAATACATTTGCTGCCATTTGACTTGACTTGTCATGTCGAGTTTTGTCCTCCCACTGAGGACTGACTACATTATTTTACTTAAAGCAGGGACCTTGAGAAGGGAGGAGACCCGCACACCACCACTTATTGGTTCAAGAGCATTTATTTAAAGTGAGCAACGTTTCGGCCTTGCGGCCTTCTTCAGGCATACTTAGAATATGGCTGACAGACAATATATACATACACTTAAAGGGGGGATGAATTAAAAAAAAAATCAAACTTTAAGACCATGTGGTGTATTTCCTCTCATCTCAGGGT
Organism: Benthosema pterotum; assembly: GCA_039105355.1. Taxonomy (NCBI): domain Eukaryota; kingdom Metazoa; phylum Chordata; class Actinopteri; order Myctophiformes; family Myctophidae; genus Benthosema; species Benthosema pterotum. Next base: position 32,597,178 of record CM076973.1, on the reverse strand, counting down.
TCTGTGGACATTTCCCTAATTCCTTCATGTAGTCACCTTATTGAAATGAGTTGAGGGTCCTTGCAGGCTTTAAATCCTTCGTTCGTTTTTATTGATTCACTTCAGCCAGTACATTACAAATGTCAGCATTCACGGTTTCTAGTACAGCAGATGGAGGCAGGAGCCTCCCCAGGTAACCTTCACTTCCAGTAGTAGTCTTCTCAACACTCAATGCTTATTGTCCATTACTGGATGCTACTATGCTCCTTACTGGTCTTTCTCTTAAACCCCATCTATACATATATTCTCAAACATACAATTAGTTCACTCCTTGAAAGGTTCTGTGTGTGCTTGTGTCACTGTCAATCACCCAAGCTCCAGGTGGTCTGTCATAGCAATCTACATGATCTCACAATAGCCCTGCAATGTATTGGCTGTGGTAAGCCGAAGCCTACTGACCTGTAGTCAGATTCTAATATGACTCATGGAATCTGTTCTGGACATAGGCTACAATTAGACTCTGCTTGAACATCCAAATAGTTGAAGATCTATCTCTGCAATCAGTATGTAGACTGCTTGTAACATAATTCTGCAGGTGGCTGTCGAAGTAGTCAGTTAGTATGGCATATTTGGAAGTGTTAACTCTCCAAAACTCCTTCAACCACATCTGTGGTCATTATATATAATCATAGCCAACAATGCATGTCAAAAAATAGGAAGATTTTCACTTTTGTGTATTTTTAAATAAAACATCCATAAATACAATTTTTAATTACTTCCTGAAAATGTGCTGAGTGATGACATATCCATTATCACATCAATAAAAGCCAATAGACGTAAGATTACCTGCTTTTATCCCAATTGCAGTCAGAAATCTAATCCCATTCTGGCATTCAGACAGTGTATTACTGGCTTTAAACTTACTCATCACATTAGAATATCCATATACTGTATATCCTGTGAACACATAGTGGTAGAAATAAGCTACATAGCAGTACAGCGGCAGAGCTGAGGGACATAAACATCCATGCATCGTGTGTAGTATAGAGCTCATTGTACACTTTTAAGAAAATGCATCAATACCTTATTGTACAAAATAGTATGTTCAAAGTTTGCTATTCAAAATTAGAGTAAAGGTGCAATAATATGTACTAAAGTACCAAGTGTAAAGAATGTTACTCATTCCTACCCATTATGCAAATAATTGAATAAACATTTCACAAGTTCTAAAATGTATACAATTCCCATAGTGTATAATATCCTCTGGGACTATATACCTCTCCTTTAAAGTCGACAATTTCACAACTGACCATTATCTGTGTCACTCGGACATTGGCTTTGATAGATTTTCAGGCCGTCTGTGTATATTGACTTATATATATATATATATATATATATATATATATATATATATATATATTGTCTTAAACACTGTCAGCATCATCTGTAGGATATTCACAAACTTAAACTTAAACATAAAAAACTCATCACTGACATAATCCTTCGGATAACAGAATAGCGAGGATTGTGACTGAAGGCCTATACTACTATCATCTGTCAAGTGGATTGTTATATTAATTGCAATACCAATACCAATATTCTTCAGTGCCTATTCCATACATGCCGAACCATCTAGACCAGACACCTGCGAGGGACTACTATGGAGTGGAATCATATCAGTATTAGAGATGTTTACTTTCATCAATATAAGCAATAAAACACAAAAAACAACAAGAAATGAATGACGCTAACTTTATTTTAATCAAAATATCTAAAATAAAATAGAACATAATAAATCAAACAGTAAGGATAGCAATAGAGATACAGGGATAAACATAGTTAACTCAAGTTAACAAATTATTTAAACACTAGAACAGCCTAAGAGTCTAAAAGAAGTGTAATCCAATATGAAATTAATTTCAATACAGACATGTACACATATCAAACAGACATATACGACTATAATTTAACTCTTGAGAGCGTAAAATGGAACCAAAAGGGTCCACCAGTGGTTGAAAACCACTGGTCTAGGTGCTTGGGTGGCAGTAATAGTAATCATTAATTTTAAGGATTTGGCAGATTGAAAGCTGTTTTGAAACACTTGAAACACTGTTTTGATCTAAAAGGTTAGCCAACATCTATCCAAACAGTATCTGTGTTCTCGATCGATCGGCGCCGATTTAAATCGGCCGATTTCATAAATAAATGACTCAATCGGCCATCACCAAAAGCTCCGATCCGGAAAACCGATCTGTATTGGTTTTGACTCGCTGTTTTTGGCACCTAGTGCATGTTCGGAGCGCTCCGTTTCTGACCCCTCAATGTCGCCAGCAGTGAACGCTCCCTCTTCACAATCACAATCACCACACAAACGCACACAGCATACATAGCAATATAGCAGGAGAGAGGAAAAAGGAGCTCTATGTTGCAGTCGTGCACGGACCACCACACTCTCTGTCTCTTTCTCTCTCTGTCTCTCTCTCTCTCTCTCTTTCTCTCTCTGTCTCTCTCCGTCTGCACCCCCCCCCCCCCCCCACACACACACACAGTTGTAATATGATCCGACAGCGCTGCGCTTCTCTTCACATTGAAAGAGAGACGGAGTCGTAGAGTCTCAAATCTGCTCTTGTTGCATGTTCCTTTCACCGCGGCATTCGCATATTGATTAATCACCTACCTTACGTTGTGATATCCACTGTGTCTGTTATGTGTAGCTGTTAAAAGTAATTCCGTCAGAAAAGTGAAAAGTGAAAGTCCCACGCTCCAAACAAAAAAGCAACACATACTCCATGGCTTTAGATGTTGTAGGAACTCTTCTCTAGAATAATTGTAGTATCCTCATAGCATAAAGCAGAAAGTCTTCTTGTAAACTAAACTTTAGTCTAACTTTGTCTCTCTCCCAATGCTTCTGCATATAGTGCCTGCACGGAGCGGCAGCACACTGCATAGGGTATTTTTTCCCCTTGAAAATAATTATCAGGCAATATAATTTTTTCTTCTGTAAATATTTAAAATGAAGAAGACTGCTCTGGAACGTGTCCGATTAGGGATTTCCTTTTATTCTTCAGGTATATACAGTGATTTTTACTACGTTTTTATATATCTTTTTTTAAAATAATCCTCCCTATAGTGTGCTGACTTAAAAGGTTAAAATTACCATGAGCACCTGCTACTGCACTGGGGAATTGGCTTTAACACATGAGCTGATTACATTCCATTGGTTCTAAATGACACAAAATATGAGTTATGAATTATGATCGTTTTGAAAAGTAGAAATATAAGCTTTAGCTGCCTATAAGAAGTAGAATAATTATTTTATTTATTTATTCTACAAGATTTTGGATTTACTGTATACTGTACAGATATTTATTTTACGTTATTTGTGTTTTCAGAGACTGTTCAGAGACCGTTCACTGTTAAATAAATGGCAAACTAAAATACAAAACAAAGGCTTCATCAATAAGGTATGGTAAGACCATTCAAAGAGACGTGCTGCAGTAGAAAAGGGTGAATATTTGAATTTAACAATAAATCGGTATCGGTATCGGTATCGGCAGATACAAAAAAAAAAAATCGGGGATCGGGATCGGCCCAAAAAAATCTGCTCGGAAAGGTTAGCCATCACTATCCAAACAGTATCTGTATATATCTACTGTATGGGTCTCTGTCCATCTGTCAGTCCCCTATTATTTTTGTTTGCTTGTTTGTCTTTTTAACCTGTAGGCTTGTTGCGGAAATTGCAGTGTTCTTCAACCTCATAACTCTGTTTTGTGGGTCGAGTTCTTCCAGCGCAGTCGGAAGTTAGTTATTTCCTGTTTGGCTAGAGCTTCACGTAACTGTAGAGGAATAGAAACAATAGAAGAGAAGGTTTTCGTCCTTTATTCACATGTTGACAGCACAAAAATGGTGTGTGTGTGTGTGTGTGTGTGTGTGTGTGTGTGTGTGTGTGTGTGTGTGTGTGTGTGTGTGTGTGTGTGTGTGTGTGTGTGTGTGTGTGTGCGTGCGCGCATTCTCCCATTTTAAACTATTTTTAACAATGGCATAATACTTATTTTGGGGAGTAATTATTTTGAATACCACTCTCAAGTAAAAAAAAAAAAGTGTGGACACTTAAATATGCTTAAATATCCTTGCCTATTATTTGGCTTGATTACCTGTTGTAAGAATTGGGCATTAATGTGTGGATCTGTCAGGTCAGCATCAGTCTGGATCTTCATTCTCATCACCTTCACTTCCTGAACAGCTGCTCACAAACACACACAGACATATGCACGCAAACATGCAGAGAAAAAAAAGAAACAAACAAAACCAATCAAACAATAATATTGGATCATAGTAATGATCTTAATCTGTGCTAAATAAACATGAGTGGTGTTATGAAGAAGACTCACCTCGGTGGCAGAAGAATGGACGCTTTTTATCACAGTCTGTATCAGACCATTTAAACTCTGGGCTCTGGACGCATGCACAATGTTCCTTACCACGTGAACTATCAGGCTCTCCATCATCCCAGTATGTGAAGGACAGGTTGGTCTGGTCAGACCATGTCCATGCTACTCTGTGAAGGCCGATCCAACAATGCTCATTTAAGTCATTCTGATCCACTAAATACGCAACTTGGTCGTTCTCTTCAGCATTTCTGATAACAGCCAGGTCTGTGTAATGACGTCTGCAGTGTTGCTGTGCATCCTTCCAGGATAATTTCTTCTCGACTAAAGTAAAACTCTGGACACCTAAGTATGAGAACAGTGAAATTTTGTTAAACACTTTCTATGCATTCAATATATTATAAACATAGGCTACTTTATATAGCCTTATAATCTACTTTTAAGATGATAGCACATTGTAATGACAGATAAGTATTGAGTGTTATAGCAGTGAGCCCTTCTCAAAACCCTACCCTTTGGGGCGGAGTTTAGTCACTGTCCAATAGCAAAAAATAGCAACTGTCGCTATGCAAGTCAGTCTTTCCTAGTCAAACTTTCCTCTACTAACGTGCCTATTGGACAAGGACGAATTGGAGAGGGACTTAGTGAAAGACAATCACATGCAATCGCACGACATGTTGGTGACACGGCAGTCAAGAGGAATCTTGCATTATACCACAATTAACCAGATACGAAGCTTATGTAGCCTGTCCTACACTTTAGCAAAACATGAAATTTCACGTTGGTGTCTGTCTCACACTCTCACCAGCTAGTCAGCCAGATAAGTAGGTTATACCACTGACAAGTCCATGTGTGGAGTTCCTTTCCCCCCATAAGACCTTTACTCTTGCTGCTTTTCCCAGTATGCCTCAAGTCAGCAATAACGTGAAACAGATGAGTGCGATATGATGTTCTCTCTCTCTCAATCCTCCAGTGTCATTCATTTGGTAGCCTCAACAACCAGGCTTTCATTTTTGTTTGCGTTGCGCGAAAACGGAAAGCCTGGAATAATTTGTTACCCACAGTGGCCAAGAGGGAGTCAACCTTTCGGGCTGAGCGTCGCTCCAAATGATGTGACGTAGCGAAGCAGTGGAGGGGAGGGGCCGGGGATGACGATTCGTTAGTGAGATCAAAGCAGATCAGCTCATCTGCCGTGACGATGAATCCATTCCAAGTATTAGTTTTGCAAAAAAAGAAAAGAAAAAAGCCATAGCACTTAAATGTGCCGATTAGGCACATTTATGATGACGGTTATGTCATCATAAATGTTATCTCTTTTTATTCCAAGGATTTGTTTTCTGAGATTGGATTCAGCATCATAAAAAACCCTAGTTAGACATATCACATGCTACATAAAGCCTGATGACATTTTGCATGTTTTGCGTTGTAATGGCTTGACCTGTTTTTTGAGGTCTCCCACAGGAGTTGAATTTCAACATTTTAGTACATATTATTATACACCGTTAGATATACATTGGTGAAGACGTTTAGTTCTGAGGTTTTCATAACTTTCCCTAACTATTAGCAGAGAGAACGCACAGAGCGCAGCAATCCAAAGGACAGGTCATCTACGACAATGTGAAATGAACAATGGTTCATTATTTTGTTCATGTCGCTAAATATGCATATGCATAGTATGCATATTTAGCAAGATGAGCAATCGTACAGTTGAATGTGGGTAATTTTTATTGTCGACGCTCGACTCACAAAGCGGTGGCCGAAGGTCATCCCTAGTGCGTGAAAGTAGATGCACGTGTGTGTGTGTGTGTGTGTGTGTGTGTGCGTGTGTGCGTGTGTGCGTGTGTGCGTGCGTGCGTGCGTGCGTGCGTGCGTGCGTGCGTGCGTGCATGATTGTACAGTGTAGGCAATAAGTTCTTACCATAACAGACAAAACATTTTTCAACTTGACAGCGTAGATCATTCCAAAAGCCACTAGGGTAGATTGCCACACAGAGCGCTGTGGAAACAAAATAATCTGGCTCGCCATGACGCCAGTTATGATACTCTGTCATGATAGGTGCACCAGCTGTTGACCATCTCCAAGAGTTGACATCACGGCCGATGGTTCCCTTCCAGGATGTGGGGTCATCATGCAGTCCAATCCATATACTACTTGTCCCAGGGTTAACCTTATCGGTGTTGAGTGCTATAAGGCTCTTCACATCCTCCATGTTCTCTACGGTGGCCAGGTCAGTGTACTTCTCTCTGCAGTAGCTCTGAGCATCGTTCCAGGTCATTCTCAAGTTAACATAGTGATATTCACGAAGCACACAACAGGAAGGTATGTAGAATCCTGAAGATGGTCAAGATTTGTGGACTTAGAGCTTGATGCATGCACTATTTTGTGTTTATTACATTTTTAAACCAGAATGAAATAGTGGAATATTGAAGAGGGGTCCTATGTTGTCTGCTATAACCCTGTGTACTATAACCAAGTGCTTCAAACGCTTAGAATACAACAAAACATGTAAATTGGTTATTGTTTCATTTCAAGGACCCCCGATTTGACTTAATTGTCGACAACCCCATTTATTGGATTTTCTGGGGGCCCCCCAAGAGATTTATACATTTGAAATCTTGAAATGAGATATTCTATATTGTGAGCACTTTTATTGTCAGTACTATAACTAAATATTTATACCAATACTGTTGTACTTTACTCAAGTACGGTAGGCTACATGTTGAATTCAGTTGTATGGATTATTTATATATTACATTATTTAGTATTTATACTTAATATTGATTTATATTAAATACATTTATAGTTACTATTATTTTTACACCACTGGAAAAAGCGTGCATATATTGGTATCAGTTGATATTGGTATCGGAAAGTAGAAGTTGGACAATATAGGCATATCGGATGTTGGTAAAAAAAAAAAAAAAAAAAAAAAAAAGTCAATATTGAACATCTCTACATTGTTCGTTATCAAAGAGCTGCCTTAGCTTTCATGTATTGAACCAAATGGCCAAAGTATTTGTACTTAAAAAGATAACTAGAGTGCAACCCCAATAACAACACACTCCATGGCCTTACCAGAGAGGAGGATGATCAGCAGTAATGTATAATCCATAGCTTCTCTGTGAGAAAATAAATATACAAACCGTTATAAACATTACTTATATACTCATGATATTTTAGAAAATTACATTTTTAAGGATAGTCTACGTAATATCAAATGTGTTCAACTTTTCGAAGTAACTTCATTGTGCATTTTATATCTAGTTATTGAACTACAAAAACTATTCCTAGGTTTTAGCTGCTGTACAAAACATTCCCCATAGCATCATTATTGGTTAAGGGCGCAGTCACCCCAAACTTTATTTCTGCCCATGCTTTTAAATCTTTTTGTTTTTGAAAGTCCATGAATGGCAGCAAATCTGGCAAATGGCAAAATCTGCGGCAGGTAGTCTGTTCTAACCAAATACTGTACCTGTGAATAAATACTGTAAGCTACATGACAAAGTACACTTACCTTTCCAAAAAAGCAATATGTGGTGTAGTTTTTTTTTTTTTTTTTTTTTTTTTGAGTAATATAACTATATGGAGTGCTTCATTCAGAGCTGGATACCTTAACGGTTAAGGCTTAACCTGAACTGTAAGGATGGTCGTGCTTCACCAGCACTGCAATGGTCATGTTACAAACTTATATTTTCATATGCAAATCTTTAGGGTTAGGATCATGGAGAACGTCCCCTATTGCTTGAATACTTGGTACAGGCAGTTGAATGACCAGGTTGCAACCTGGTTCTTATTAGACGCGGCTAGATTCTGGTCACGACTTGTAATGGTTGATGTGACTGGTTGTTACAACCAACCATGGTTAGGACTCGTGGTGAACTAATAAGCAACTAGTTGCAACCTGGACGTGACTAATTTGTAATTTCTCATGGTTGTGACTCGTAAGTAAAAAGTTGCAACCTGTTTATAGTTACAATAAACCCATACCCTTAGCCTAACCCTAACCATACCTTTAACCATAACACCCTAAGCAAACCCCTCCCCTAACCCATACCCTTAGGCTAACCAAACTCTTACACTAACCCCTTAACCAAACCCTTAACCTAACCCTTGCAACTAGTTGCAACCTGCTTACGACTAATTGCAACCAGAGTAGTCTAGTAAGGGAGTGGCGTCACTCCCGTAGACTCCCATTCTAACAGTGTAACATGAATTTGCTCGCTCTTGAATGGTTCCAATCATGGTCCTTATGTTTGCAACCAAAAGCCCATATAGGCACCTGCTTCCTGGCAATATCAAAGCGTGTTGCCACTCTCCCTCTATACCACACTAGTTGCAACTAGTCACAACCAGGTTGCAACTAGTCGTGACCAGGTTGCAAACAAGTTGGAAATTGGAAGTTGAATTGGAGATTGGAAATGGAGGTTGTAGATAGGGGGACCCTAATGTTCCACAACGTGTGGAAGCTGAACAAAAGACCCAAGGAGTTATGTGTAGCTTATTGCAGATAATGTGCAAGAGTAATGCCTTTGTCATTGAATTGCGACCACATATGTCAATACAGTCAGTCTATCTGCCTGTGCGTCCATCCATCATGCCTAGTGACAGGCTTTATCTACGGCCAATACATAATTAATTCCTGGTCTCAGCTGACCTCATCAAACCCTGTACGTTGAAGACACTGCCACCATAATCTCCATATATGGAGCTCACCCACATCCCATGTTGAGCTGAACTCATCATCATCAAAACATGCTCCATATATGGCCAGACCTCAACAATAAAAAGCCTGTTTTGTGGCAACATGCAAGTCTGAAACGTAAACCGTATTATTATAACTACAGCACTACGTATTGTATTGGGGTGTAACAATACAGTCATTGGGTGAAAGTGGTTTGAAGTTTTTGCCGGGTCTATAGGAAACAGCATCGTGTGACGCGTTCAGGCCGCGTCGCGAAGCGGCGCGGCCGAAAATTTTTTGGAGGTTTAAACTCCACAGTGTCCCTAAAATGCATAGGAAAATGCCTTTTTGTGGCACAGTAACCTAACCTAACCTAACCTGGAACATAATATAAAACACAGCAGGTCTGCCTTACACCTGCATTAGGTTACCTATACTCCATTTCAGCATGATTAAACTGTTTTGTATTTGTACATTACGCTACACAAGAAATAGGTTTCATTTAAGATTTTATTTTGTTACAAACTACTGCAAAACAGCATTATTTCAACCACACACAATTAGAAAAGGGAGAATAATATATATATAATATATATAATATTTGTACACTCTCAGAAAAATAAAATGGGTGGAATTCCCCTTTAAGAGGCGTCCCCCCCAGTGAAAGCACTAGGCTACTAACACTGATTACCTGTGCTTGCTGCTGGTTCCTCTGTAAGTGGGTTCTCCTCCCCACCTTCACTCTCTGTGTCACTGTCTAATATCACAATCGTTTTTTTTTTTTTTTTTTTTTTTTTTTTTTTTGAGTTTTGGTTCAGTGACATTTTCAGCTCTTTCCCCCTTCCTCTTGAAAAACTTTGTTACACTTTGTTGCAAAACCATTTTGTTTTAGTTGTTTACTTGTTTTGACCTTTTAAGCAATGCATTCCCTCCCTGTGACAAACGTGTGGGTTTACCGCATATTACTGATGGCACTCGGTTTTCCAGGGCTCTAGTAGTAGAAAGCCCGCCTACTATATCCGGTTTGCACAGATGCCTTACTATAGGGAAACGAACGTGGGTTTCCGTATCCGCTATAATACGGATGTCTGTGCACCACATAGTTAGTATTGCCAACCTGGCGCATCCTCCTTCCAACTTCTAACGCATTTCGGGAATGCCACTAGTGCATTTTGGATTTTTGCAGTTGGCAACACTGCGCACTGGCAGTCTGGCAGTGACTGTGGAGGGATAATTAACAACATCATCATTTTGCATCGCAAAACTGACAAAAACACGCGGTTACAATTTAGAAGCACTTTGGTCCAGAGAACACCAAAATAATGACTTAATGTCGTTTTCTTCTTGGACATTTTGAAGAGAGGTTGGTTGTTTACGAGAATGTCTCCGTCATCTTCATCATCATCATCATCATCAACCAGCCAGGAGCAGGCTATCCCCCCTCGGGGGTCTTTTGCGACATTGCGGGGTAAGAAACTGAGCGCTTGAGCGCTGTTCATGCAGCCTGAATAGGGACAACGTGGAGTTGGAAATACATTGTTTATGTTGTGATTTGTGTGAAAACGATCTAAAATTGGTTGAGAAAGAATAACACCAGTAGCCGGGCTGTTGCCCGAGTCCACAGCATTTCTTTGTCAGCTTCAGGACTTGTCCCTATTTGCTGTTGCTATTCTAAATAGAAGTCTATGTAGAAGAGCCTCCATTGGACTGACCCCATGAAGTGAACGGAGTTTGCATAATTCTATCTATACTGTAGGCTATAGACGGAGTTTGCGTAACTCTGTCTATACTCTGTCTCTGTGGCTCTGGCTGTGCTGCTAACCGACAAGAGGAGACTTCTCTCCGTGCGGTGACAGGTTATTTAACGTAATATTTTATTAGACCCGGCGGGACCCGGCGTGAAATCTTTTACCGGGTCTCAGACCTGGTGGGACCCGGCTCACTTTCACCCCTGGTAACAATACAGTCATTGTGTCAATGAACTTTGAGATACAAAGAGTCATCATGTTAAGACAAACCAGAGAGGTCAAGTTACCAAACGCAGGGTTCCATATTGCTTAAATTCTATCAATAATGTCTAACATCAATAAATCAGTGACATCTATGTGTTCATATCAAGAAGTTTTTTCTAAAAAAGAAAAATATGGCACTATCCACAACTGACTGGTGGCTGGTGATCACATCACTCAAGCCACACCCATTGCTGTTTTTGTATTATGTTAATAGTGGAGGGATTAGGGGAGGGAATTATTATGTGATGTCACTATATCACTGTCCTTCTAATTGGGCCCTTTGACTCAAATAATTTCAGCTTTCCAGAAGACACAAGAAAAAGACTGTTTCAAATTTCTAACCACACATGGGGGTCTATCAGACTCAGTTAACTCAATAGACACATACTGGAAAAGAAGTACAGAAATCACCTCACTCGACACGTATTTACTGTAAATGCCCTCATGTAAGGTCTGCCTGCTTTGAATTGTCATAGTGCATGACATTTGATATTCAAATACATTTGCTGTGATTTGCCTTGAGTGCTTTGCCAGTCCAGTAGTTGAAGTCTGACTAAATTATTTTACTTAAAGGTATAGTAAGTGATTTCACTTAATTCAAATAGTGTTTTTTTGATGTTGGCCTGTTGTACTTCCCCTCATTGTAGTGTGTGTGCATGTGCACATCTTGCTACCGGGGGACCGGAGAGTTTTCCAAATCACGCACATCACTTACTACGCCTTTTAAGAAAATGGGTACAACACCTTGCAAACCATAGTCAATGTTACAAGTTTGCTTTTCAAAATTGAGTAAAAGTGCAATAATATGCTAAAGTAAATAATGCTGCTCATTGTACAGACCACTGAATAAACATTTCACAAGTTTTAAGTATAAAATTCCTATAGTAGTAAAATAGCATCCGGGACTACAACTCTTTATTATTAAAGTTGACAATTTCACAACTGTCCTTCACTTGTGTCCTTCAAATAGTGTGTTAATCAAATCACTTGAAGTCTTAAACAATGTCGTCATCATCATCATTATCATCATTGTCTATTTGTAGGATGTTCACTAACTAAAACGTTAAAAAAAACTCAGATAACAGGAAAGCAAGGAATGTGACTTTACTCCTATCATCATACAAGTGCATTGTTATTGTCATGTCATCTGTGAACCTATTAGATATGTTTACTTTCATTCATACAGGCATAAGCATTAAAGCAATAACATGAATCACAACAACAAGAGATTAATGGTGCTAACTTTATTTCATTTTAGACATTTTACAAAATAATTACTATAGAGTGTAATCAATTAAACCATAAGCATAGCAATAGAGATAAGGAATAAACACAAGTTAACAAATTATGGCTGCAAGCAGCGATAAGACGGGACCAAGCAAGCAGCAATAAGGAGTCAGAACAATACGCACAAGCCACAGTAACATGCGAGCCTGAGCTTGAGAAATACATCAGCTAATTGTGGGAGCAGGGTAGGGTTTTTGAAGACTGACAGACTCACACTTTGGATTGTCAGTCGCCGGACTTGAAACCACAACATTCTGTTCCGAAGTGAACTATCCAGACTGAATAATTTCCTTCATTGTTGTTAACAGTATGGCAGTATGACAAGCACAATAAGCCATATGTAACCCAGGGTAAAACTGAATGTAATGGTAATGGTGGTTGTCACTATTTGGCCATAATGGTTTCGTCACTATTCGGCCATGTTGTTTTTTGTACTGCCTATTCCCTTCGCATACAAATCAGACAGGTTTTGAATGACACGTGTTTTCTGTGGTCACATGTGAATGTGACAAAATCTTCTCCAGAGTTAGAATGGCTGACCCTGAGACAAATTCCACAACCAGAAAGTGGTTATTATGATTCCTGTTACTTGCACCATATTGTTTGAGAAAATCCACAATCTCCTCATAATTCTCTGTTTCTATCACTCCATTTACCAACACCGCATTTGGGATTTTAATACTACGGACCAGTACTGCTTCAGAAGTAGGTAGTTTTTGAAGGATTAATTATAATGAAGAATAAAGACCCAAGATTATTATTGAATTATTTAGAAATCAAAGAAACAAAAACATCATAAATTCAACCAAGTCAGGTGTCAAGTTGATTGTCCAATGTTTGAGATCATTGAGTTTGGGATAAAATCTTTCAGTCAGTGTTGTATGGTAGGTGGAGGTTATGGAGTAGTCAGGGGGAATGAGTGTGGTTGTGAGCTGTGAGGCCGCGTTCACACTGGGAGGATCTCATGAAACTAGTGGTAGTATTGGTTTCATGGGTTCGTGCAACCATTTCCCACAATGCTTTGCGGGATGTGGGCAAGGCAGGAAATGAGGAAACAAATCCACATGTTTGCCTTGTAGTTCTCTTGTCCACTTGTGTTGGGAACATATTTTTGAGAAATTATCTGAGAGGGGAGAGGGGGGGGTGCTTTTGCCCCGGGTCCATACAATACTGAATGAATAAATGAAATATGAAATTCCTATAATAGCCTACATGTCAACTTTTTTGCCTACAACTGGTTTCATGTAGGCTCTTAGAAGAAACAGGAAGTTTCTTCAAAATGACGTAATTCCCATAGGGATTGACTGGAACGGGTTGATTTGAAGAAACTTTTGAGTTTCATGGGTTTCTTCAATGTGAACACACGCTGAACTGTCATTAGTGACAACATGGCTGAATAGTGACAGTCAAATAGTGACAAGGCAGGAAATGAGGAAACAAATCCACGTTTGCCTTGTAGTTCTCTTGTCCACTTGTGTTGTAAAGAAGAAGGAACATATTTTTGAGAAATTATCTGAGGGGGGAGAGGGGGTGCTTTTGCCCCGGGTCCATACAATAGTGAATGAATAAATGAAATTTAAAATATCTACAGTAGCCTACATGTCAACTTGGCCTACTACAACTAAACTGATAAAAGCTTGGAGAATTACAGTACAATTAGAAGAAATTGAAAAAAATGTGATTGGACACTAGTTAACAACAGTTGTTTAACGGCCACTTTGTTCAAGAAGTTAATTCCTTATATGGGAATCGAACCCAGGCCGCCATGTTGCAAGACCAATGTTTTAACCATTAGACTGTTAGGTTAAGTGATCAAGGATTGTACAATGCAAACCTTTTATTGGGTAGGTTACTACTGGAAATCTAGAATGACCCGGCCGGGAATCGAACCCCAGCCTCCCAGTCTCAGGGCGACACTCTAACCACAAGGCCACTGAGTCGGTGCCATTACCATTACATTGAGTTTTACCCTGGGTTACACATATGTAGCATATAGTTTGAATATGTTTTTGGACCAGTACTGCGACAGAAGTAGGTAGTTTTTAGAAGGAAATTATAATGAACCATAAAGAACCCAAGACACTGTAAATTATGCTTAATTAAATTATTATTGAATTAATGAAAAGAAAGAAATGAAAACCAAAACAAACAAATGCAAATTAATCAAATTAAACCAACAGATTCGACCCAAGTCAGTGTTTAGTCAATTGTCCAAAGGACAATTGACAATCAGTGTCATTGAGAGTCAGTGTGTGTGTGTAGTCAGTAGTCAGTGTGTGTGTGTGTGTTTGGGCATGGAGGGTTCTACCGTCCGGGTAGGACAGAAACAGAACAGGAGAGGTTCGTTTTGGGTTAGCTCCGCCGTTGTGTTCACTTTCATCGTCACCATGATCAGACGGTCGAAGAGTTAACTGGAAAAACCTGGCCTGAACAGAAAAAGGCCAAATTAAACATCTACAATAAACAATAAACTAACTGATCTACAAGTTCAAATAACAAAACAAATCAGCTTTCACAAATAATGTCAATATTATACCATCAAATCCAAACAAACAATGCCAAACAAAACAGATCAAACAAATGTTGCCAAAACAAAACTCACCAATTCGGTTCAGATTCACAGCTCATTCATGCTCAGTACGTTCACCAGTGGGGTTTGTATGTAGGTCTAAAAGGATGTTAATCTGTGTCAGTATAATGCTTTATATTGCAATGTTTGGGAAAATGTTTGAGAGAAGGAGAGCATACAGACCTGTCCTCAGCCAGTGATGTGCACCTCACTGACTGAGACAGCGTGCTGGCTTTATACTGGGGGTGTGGTGTGTGTGATTGCAACCTGGTGGGACTGATTGGAGTGAATGATTGGTCAGCTGTGAGTGAGTGGTGAGCTGAGCTGTGAACTGTCACTAGTGACAACTTGTCCGAATAGGGACAGTCAAAAAGGGACAAACCAATGCAGCCGAATAGGGACAATCACCATTTCAGCCAGTTTTACCCTGGGTTACATAATATTGAGTTAGCTAAAGCAATAAAAACAATATGCACAAATAAGCCATAGAAACATGGAAGACTGAACTTGAGAAATAATGTCATGCAATTGTGGGAGCAGAGCAGGGTTCACTTCAGTAGTGGGACGTGAACCCACAAGCTTTTTGTCCCAAGTCTGGTGCTCTACTGACTGAGCTATCCAGGCACAATGACTTGCTTAGTTGTTGTGATCAATCAAACAACCCTAACACGGCATCAAGCAGTAAGCTATATGAACAATATGCACAATTCAGCAATCCAGGGTTGGAGCTTGACACAATTGTTTCTCATTAGTCAAGGTGCATGTGGAAACAAGTTCCACATGCTTATTCCTCTCACATAATCTGGCACAATGTACTTGCTCCCGTGTTGCCAGAGAGAAACAAGCAGAAGCAGACCTTCACAAACCAGCAATTTTCATTGGCTTATAAAAACGTCATTTTTTGATGAAAACAAATTTGCTTCAGATCTTTTGTCCGGATGGGGACACAGTTCTCATGTTGCAGGTGTCATGCCAATTGATCAAAAATCCAGGCAGAAAATCAGGCATGAGCATTTTTTTTTCAAACTGCTTAAAATGGCAGACACTCTGGGGTGGAGCTTACCGGTCAAAGTTACAGATGTGTTCCACATGAACAAAGGAACACGTAGAAACAAGTCCCATGATTTTTGGCCGAACGAGGCCCGAGTTATGCTTGTTCAAATGTTTCAGTTTCAAAGAATTGCTATAGCGCCCCCATTTGAGCAATTGGAATAAGACTGGTTTTGCTGCTATTTGGCATCCCCCTCTACAAAACTGTAAAATATCAGAAGCAGATTACGCTGCATGTGTAGATTAGGGGCATTAGAATCATTTTCACAAACAAGCAATTTTCATTGGCTCGTAAAAACATAATTTTTTCACTTAAAACAAAATTCACACCTATTTTCATATTCGTATGGCTCCAAAGTTCATGTGTAGGTCATTGTTATGCATTTTGATCAAAGATTGTAGGAGGAGACGCATTTTAACTGTTTTACATATAATTCAAGATGGCGGCTCATCTAAAGGTCAGAGGTCAAAAGTCAGAATACAAAAGTTGTTTGGCATAAGCAGACGCATACGTGAATATAAGTTACATTTCTGAGAGTCGAGCAGTTCATGAGTTATGAGTGTTTAAAGTTTGCAATTTCAGTTGAGTGCTATAGCGCCACCATTTGACCAGTGGTCACAGGCTTCGCATCACCACCGTTTGGCATCACCCTCTACCAGATTACCAATTTTCGCGAAAACCGACTGCACGGTTCAGCCAGAACAGCTATTTTTGGCGGAAGAAGAAGGAGAAGGAAAAAAGCAGTCAATATCAATTAAGGGACCAAGTCCACTTCGTGGACTGCTTGGTCCCTTAATTATGCAAACACTCTAGAAGCCTAAGAGGGGTCTAAAAGACATGCAAGCGTCCATATTAAATTAATTTCAATACAGACATGTACACATCAAAACTATCTGCAAGTTTGCACACAAACACAGTTATGGAAAAAGATACAATATGAAAATAAATGAAACAAACAAACAAACAAACAAACAGAAGTGACAGAGTTTAAATTTCCAAGGGTATGACATGTCATAGCCTAGGTTCTTAGGTTGCCACCTAGGGACTGTGTGATGTGATCTATGACTATTCAACTTCATAACTCTCCTGTTTTGTGAGTCGAATTCTTCCAACGCAGTCGAAAGTTAGTCACTCCTTGTTTGGCTAGAGAGCCACGCAACTGTAGAGGAATAGAGGAATTCAGTGAGAAGGTTTTTTCACCCACAGCAAAAGTGTGTGTGTGTGTGTGTGTGTGTGTGTGTGTGTGTGTGTGTGTGTGTGTGTGTGTGTGTGTGTGTGTGTGTGTGTGTGTGTGTGTGTGTGTGTGTGTGTGTGTGTGTGTGTGTGTGTGTGATTGTCTAGGATTTGAGTGGATTACCTGTTGTAGGAATTGATCATTAACGTCTTTATCTGTCAGGTCAGCATCAGTTTGAATTTTCAGGCTCATTACCTTCACGTCCTGAATAGCTGCATACACAATGAAAACACACACACACACACACACACACACACACACACACACACACACACACACACACACACACACACATATATATATATATATATATATATATATATATATATATATATATATATATATATATATATATATATATATATATAGAGAGAGAGAGAGAGAGAGAGAGAGAGAGAGAGAGAGATGCCCGATATTGACTTTTTTACCGATATCCGATATCCCGATATTATCCAACTTCTAATTCCCGATACCGATATCAACAGATATCAACCGATACCGATATATGCGGCCTCCAGTGGTGGAAAAATAACAGAAGCAATTACTATACAAATATTTAATATAAATAAACATTTAGTATAAATACGAATTCATGTTATAGCCTAGAAATACTCCATACAACTATAAATTCAACATGTAGCCTACTTGAGTAAAGTACAAAAGTAATGGTATAAACATGACCGTACCGCTGAGCCTACATCTCTGTAAATAGTCATAATTTCCAGTTTGTAAATACCGATACCGATATTTTCCGATATGAAATTTGAAAGCTTTTATCGGCCGATAATATCGGAGGGCCGATAATATCGGAGGGCCGATAATATCTGGCATCTCTCTCTCTCTCTCTCTCTCTCTCTCTCTCTCTCTCTCTCTCTCTCTCTCTCTCTCTCTCTCTCTCTCTATATATATATATATATATATATATATATATATATATATATATATATATATATATATATATATATATATATATATATATATCCACAACTTTCCTACAACCCATAAGCTCACAGCGACACATGAGGTTGTGCATCTGTAATTTAAAGCTACATTGAATGCATTGAAATATTTGGAGTACTTTTGAATAAAGAAGGTTCAAAACATTTTCAGATAGATAAATGTGGACAATTACATGTCAATCTGGAGTTCCTTGATGTGAAAAAATGTGGGACACACTGGTTTAAACAACGTTAAGAAGCAAGCCCAAATAAGCTCTACATGTACACTTTAGAAACAAGCCCAAAAAACATCAACACACAAATATTTACATGACTTTTAGCAAATATCTGAGATTTTACAGAATAAAATGAGTCAAATGTTGCTTATAAGTAAACATGGCAACACTGCCTGGACGGAAGGTCCAGGCAGTACACACACGAACAGCCCCAGTGCCTTGGCGGGGAAAATGCAACTTGAAACTTCGTCGTTTGTGAAGAAGACTCACCTCTGTGGCAGAAAAACGGAAGCTTGTCAATGCAGTTGAAATCGGCCCATTTGTACTTCACAATCCTCCACAAAGCTCCACAAAGTTCCTTTCCAGCCTTATTATCAGGCTCGTTTTCAGCCCAGTATGTGAAGGACAGGTTGGTCTGGTCAGACCATGTCCATGCTACTCTGTGAAGGCCGATAAGTGGATACGGACTTTTTACCAGCTGTTCTGATTTCAATAAGGACACAACTTGATCGTTCTCTTCAGCATTTTTGATAACCGCCAGGTCTGTGTAATGACGTCTGCAGTATTTCTGGGCAAACTCCCAGGATCTCTTTTCCTTGACTACGATGAATTTCTGCCGGACGTCTACGGAAGAGAACAGCGAAAGTGTTGGTAACACATTGCATTCAATATACCGTATTATAAATGTTTTATAAAGGCTACTTATAAAGTATTATAATCTAGTTTGAATGTTGCTGTGTATTTAAGTGGAAGTGTGACCCAAGAGCAGAGCAAGAGAGAAGGTGTTTTCCAGAAATATATTTAGGGAAAGTAGTGGTGTTATTCTTTTGGAGCCTGTGGCTCTCTAGGTTGCAGCGGAGAAAGTGGTTTGGAGTTCTAAGCTATCAGAAATATTAAAGCATCCGTGATGCCCCAACAGCGCATTCGGAAAATTTGCCAACAATATTGGTAAATTATAATAATAAATATATTGGCAAATTTAGGGCTATTGGCAAATAAAAAATCACCAATAGCCGTAAAATGCATAAAAATGGAAGAGTATACCAACAGTACACCACAATACAAACATATCAGGTCTTAAATCATTAGTGCAAATGTCTCTTGCAATGTGCAATGTCTTCATCTCAACAAGCTGCTAGCTCCTACTAGCTTTTTTTTGATAGCTCCTGTGCGCTCCTGCTGGCAAGGTCTTACCGGAGCTGTGCTCCTGTGTGCCCTCTGCCCACTTTTACCACTAGGTTGGCACAACTCAGCATGTGAATTCAAAAAGTAAATGGAGTGGAGTAAAATACAAGCTATCTGCAGTTTTCGTACAGGAAGGAAATCTATTCGCCTATAGGACCCTTTTTTTTTTTTTTTTTTTTACATCGCCGTGAATGGAATAGGCTACAGGTTTGTATTCTGTACTGTAGGATTAAATCCACGCATTTTTAGGAAGAGCTCAGTTCGCCCCCTTCTCTCTCCCCCAGTGAGTCGGACTGCTGTGAGTGATCACGTAAATCATAAGTTAGATAACTACCAACAGTGACAAGACAGTTTATAAACTAATATCAACCTCATGGTGTGATCGGTGATTAACAGTGTTGGGACATGTGCACTACTTAACTTAATATATTACATAATATATTACCAAAATGCAGTAACTTGTAATATAAATATATTACTTAACTAAAACAATCTAATATATTATACTTTTCTTTCTGCATTACTTTCAATATTACTTTCTGTCAATCTGTCTCGTTGAAAATGTTCTTGCAGAAGTTAAATAATTACTTTTTAAATTAATTTTCTATAATTTGTCATCAAATTATTTATTCAGGAGTGACTTTTTTCAAGTTGATTTCATATGGATTTGGCCAGATAGCCAAGTGCGCTTGCTTTATTGTAGGTATGCCACTGGCCTACGCAATATTTGATTAATAGTGACACTATATAATTATGTAATTATATATATATTTTAAAAGTAATATGTAATAGTAATATTAATGTATTACACTTGCTCGGACAGTAATATTGTAATATAATATATTGCTTTAAAATGAAGGTAATAACTAATAAGTAATATATTAACAAGGTAAAGTAATATTCCCAACACTGGTGATTAATAAATGAATCGATGGCATGCACATGAAGGCAGCAGGTGTTACATATTAGTGTGATGATGCTGATCACCTTTCTTTCGTACAGACCGTTGTACAATACAATAAACCAGGTGTAGGCTACTGTAGCTCCACAGTGGCGCAATCCCCTGCCAATCCGCGATCACAACTCCCGAAATTTCTCTTGCAGCAGCCTACTGTAGTTCTGCTGTTTATTGAGTGATTGAGGCGAACGATATCAGCACATAGCATATAATATCATTGAAAATAGATCGGCTGTGCATGTAGTCTATTTGTCACTGCAAATAAAAGTGGCTTTTATTTTCTTAATTCTTTCTTCTTTTTTCACCGGGATTAGTGTTGTGCTGTTGCATCTTTTAAGAGAGCCAGACGGCCAGTAAAGCGATGATTATCCATACATGGTGTTATATTGTTCAGTTATGTGTAAAAAAAAAAATATATATATATATATATATATATATATATATATATATATATATATATATATATATATATATATATATATATATATATATATATATATATATATATATATACATACATATATATATATATACATACATATATATATATATACATACATATATATATATATACATACATATATATATATATACATATATATATATATATATATATATATATATATATATATATATATATATATATATATATATATATATATATATATATATATATATATATATATATATATATAATGTATTACGTTATAGCATGCATGTAAGGAGCCCTCACAACTACAACTACCCATAACCTATTGGCGAGCCTGCCCTGTGGTGAGATTATCTATGTAGGCTTTACGAGTGGTGGTAGTGGAATACATACTAGGTTGAAGGGCAAAAACATAATCACAAATGGATGTACATGTGTGTGCGAGTGCCAGTGCATGTGTGTGTGTGTGTGTGTTGTACAGTGCAGGCAATAATTTCTTACCATAACAGACAAAAGGTCTTTTCGTTTCGCAGTTTATATCAGTCCAATAACCAAATGTATTAACTATCACACAGAGCATTTTGCCAGGCCCATTTTGATTTGGCTGGCCAGGACCCCAGTTATGATACTCTGTTGTGATCGATGCATTGACTGCTGACCATCTCCAAGAGTTGGCATCACGGCCTATCTTTCCCTTCCAGGATGTGGGGTCATCAGAAAGTCCAAACCATATGGCGGCAGGGTTGTCGGTGTTGACTGCGTTGAGGCTCTTCACATCCTCCATGTTCTCTATGGTGGCCAGGTCAGTGTACTTCTCTCTGCAGTAGCTCCGAGCATCGTTCCAGGTCATCAACGAGTTAACATAATGATATTCACGAAGCACACAGCAGGAGGGTATGTAGAATCCTGAAGAATTGTCAAGAACAGTGGATACATGAATATACGGAGCCCCTATTTGGGTAGTTTGGGTAGTCAAAACTATATTTTGTTTTTGACATTTTTATTTTTGAACCATTGATTGACCCAATCTGGGTGGGAACCACTTTTGGGTTTTTAAATGGTGGCATATTGCAGTGGTGTCTTGTGCTGTATGCTCTAACTCAATGTACTTCGATCATACAATCTATAATGCATACTGATTCTACTTAGAACATCATACAAGGAAAAAACTGAATCCATTCTCTTTGGATCAAAATAGTAATCTCAGCAAGGCATGGCTTTTTTGGGGGGTCACTGGTGGCCACGCTGCAGTGCAAGTAAATTAATCCAAAAAACTAACTTGCTTTTTGATGTTGACCTATTTCTAAAATATTAGCACACCCTTCATTCATTTTTGACCCCTCTATCACAGGTAACTGTATTTTGTGTCCATATCACTATCATCAAAAAGTAGTCCCCTGTAGAGGGGTCAAAAATGAAAATATTTTAGAAATAATAAACAAATCCAAATTAGGTTAGTTTTGTGGATTAATTTACTTTTACTGTGAGCAGAACTCCCACCACAGGACTCTGGTAATCAATACAGTTGAAACCACTATATTAATGGACAGCATTTCATACAACTTAAAGATATATTCCGCCTTTCAAAAAAAAAAAAAAAAAAAAAAACTTTTTGGTCATTTTATGGTTTACTCAGTCTCATGTGAACACACCAGACAGTTTTTAAAGATAGAGTGCCATGATTTTTTTCTACCCTAAAACATGACCATCAGGTATTAATTTTTTCCCAAAAAGTGTACAGTGTTTGTTAAACTGTCATTTTTATGATTCCACCCAGCCAGTTAATTAAGTATGCCTGGCTTGCCTGGTGGGTGGTGATGGGTGGAGATCCACCTGAACTGAAGCCACACCCACAGCTGTAGTTGCATGATAAAGGGGGAGGGGTTAGGGGAGGGGCTGAGCACATGATGTCACTATATTGAAGTTTTCTTCATTGGCACGTTTGACTGGAGCGGTTCAGAGGTCCAACATGTCTGATGCTGTGCTGGCGTGCTGCTGCGCTGCCGCTCTCGTCCAAATAAGCGCCCATGAGCTGTTATTTGCAAACATATTAATACTATTAGGCTACTATTATTATATTATACCGTATGCGTTTGCAGACCGCATTCCTGCCAACGCGCCCCATGCCCTCAGCATCTCGCATGTCACAATGCGACAGCAGTCCTCCACCTCCGCAAAATAGATGTTTAATTCTGCCATAAACAGCTTATGTAGGCCTACAGCGGTTGCTTTAAGTAACTCAGACTGCATATTATCTTAAACGTATAGGTCTACTGTCATTCCGTGTGTTGATGAGCTAACTGGAGTTATAGCCTAAGCAAGCACTCACCATACTGAATCCATGCGTCTGTCAACAGGGTCACCAGAAAAGTCTAGCCGCAAAAGTCTGCCCGAATAGTAAAGAAAGGTCGGCCCAAGTCTGTGGAATGGTTGGTATGCATGTCTATTGAACATGCATATGGCTTGATAATGGTTGGTAGCCTATGCATGTCTGATTGATTTTGGCCGAGATTTCCACAGGCCTTGGCCGAGATTTCCACAGCCCTGGGCCGACCTTTCCACAGCCCTGGGCCGAGATTTCCGCTTGGTCCGACTTTGCGGCGGCCCGACTCTTCCAGTTACTGTCAACAGTGCATCAATGCGCTTCGATCCAAAAACTTTTTGAGATTACAAATGTCTCATCCTCACTCAGTTTTCAAGCAATTGTTTTAATTCCAACTTGTCAATACAGTGTATAATTTATATATTTTATATTTTCATTGGGTATAGGTATAGCCACGTTTTTTTCATCAAACAATATGAAGATAGATAGCTTTTTTCCACACAGCTTAGAGTCACATGTGCGTTGGCTTGTACACTCAGCCTAATTTTAATGCAATTGGCCTAAGTGCTTGAACTTAAACTCAACACCGATAACAACACTGGCCTTACCAGAGAGGAGGATGATGAGCAGTAATTTATAATCCATAGCTTCTCTGTGTGAAAACGGAGTTATATAAACAGTTATAAACACTATGTAAACACAAACAAAAACAATTTTTAGTTTGACATTAATTCCACAACATGAACACATACTGTATACTCATGGTCAGCAGCCAGTGTGTTCTAACCTAATACCACATGATTATAATTTGATACACTTACCTTTCGAAAATTCAATGTGTGATGTACCAGTAGGTATTTTCAAAACAACTATATGGAGTACATCATTCAGAGCATGTTTACCCTAACGGTTAAGACTTAACCTGAACTCTAATGATGGTCGTGCTCCACCAGCACTCCTATGGTCACATTACAAGCTTATACAGTATTTTCATATGCAAATTTTCAGGGTTGGTGAAAGAGCTCAATGCTGCTGTGACTGAGAGCTGCTGCGCAGATTACTGTGAGCGCCACGACAATGTTTTAAATATTTTATATTGTGTTTCATTTGATACATCCCATGCATTCCATATAGCTGGAAAACACAATTGGACCTGTGGCGTCATGCCAGCGGCAGACAAAATATGAACTGTTTTTAAGCTAAATAATGTGTTTTTTAATGTTCAATATACTGTAAGTTATAGAGGACAAGTATAGTGGTTTAAGGCAGGGGTCCCCAAACTTTTTCCAATGAGGGCCGCGTAACTTTTCCCTTCTCTGATGGGGGGTGCAGGGTCATAGCGTGCCATTCCGTGGCACGCTATGAGCTCGTAGGTCTGATATGTGCTTACTATGTAAGCCAGGCGGAAATCTGTGCATCTCTGCAGTCAGAAACACAGCATGGACCTTTATGTATGTTCATAAATTACAACTACACAGTGAAATATATTAGGCGTTTTAGGACTTTTGGTCTAGGACATAATGTGATGCAAGTTAAGAACGCAGTTTCAGTGCTAACGCGCATGCGTGTGTGTGTGTGTGTGTGTGTGTGTGTGTGTGTGTGTGTGTGTGTGTGTGTGTGTGTGTGTGTGTGTGTGTGTGTGTGTGTGTGTGTGTGTTGCCTGTGTCATTTGTTTATTAGATTTTTCCGGATGCCTTTCTTCAAATCCAGTCCTGGTGTGTGTTGTTTTCATCAAATCAGTATTAACTTGCCCACTTGAAGCCTTGAACACTGTCATTTATATGCTATTTGTAGGCTAGCTTTATCATCACCTTATCACTGGCATAATCCTTCAGATAGAAGAAAAGTAATAAATGTTACTGAAAGGGCTTCATCAGATGGATTTAACTTCAGAACTCCAGTTTTGTGGGAGTTCTTCCAGCATATTCTAGTTAGTTACTCCCTAGACAGTCACGTAACTTCAGATATGTGTATTCCACTGACTCATTAAATACCCTTGTCTAGGATTTGAGTCTATTACCTGTAGTAGGAATTGATGACTAATGTCTGGATCTGTCAGCTCAGCGTCAGTTTTAAGCTCAGGCCAGCGTTGTGATCTACTACTGTAGATTAGAAACCTGCATCTTATCTTATTTTGACAAAAGAGGATACTGATCTATTCAATTCTGACCAACAACTCAGTCTATATATTAAGAGAAAATACACTCACCAGTTGATCTCAGTGTCCGATGTTGAAGAACTGTAACTATGGCGTGAATCTCTCAGCACTGGTCCCTCTCGATTACGAATGTTTATTTTACACATGCAAATAGTATGGAAAAGTTTCAGTGACATATTGATTGATAGTTGCTACAGCTTAGGTCATGTTGGCTGCTATGGTATTTGTCTGAAGCTCACACACATTTGAGGTGTCAACGGTCCTTAAAATTTAGGGACGGGGCTAACCCTGCCATGAATTCATTTTTCTGGAAATCCAAGATGACTGCTTCAGTTTAGGGCACATTGTACGTTGTAAATAAAGGAGGGCGAATAGGGCAAAATTTTAAACTAGCAACCCTGAAAATAGATTTTCTAACTTAGAAAATCAACAATGGTGGACATTTTAAACAAAGTGTAAATGCAAATTTGGAACTGAAAGCAATTTACATTAAAGCTCCTATATAATATGAAAGCCTGATTGTTCAAACTAGATAATTTGTGGGGATAGAAAACACACATGGGGGCACCAAAAACACACACACACAAAAAAAAAAGTTGATTAATGCCCTAAGCATATTGACTCATTGAGCTAAAATCACATTCAAATTATGTATTTATCACCAATTCACCATTAATAAATCATATTCCTAAAATCGACCATGTATCGTTATGTGCATCGCTATGTTGTTGCATTTAAGAATGTGGCCTATCTTTAAGTGCCCTTATGTAAGTTACTTTGAATGGTCAGTGTACGTGACATTTTATATTCAAATAAATTTGGCTTGACTTGTCATGTGCAGCCACGCCCTCCTCGCCAATCTCCTATATATGTTGCAAGTACAAGTTCGGTTTTAAAAAAAAAAAAAAAAAAAAGGACTAGGCCTACTCATTATGCAGACCATTGATTGATTTTTTTTTTTTTTTTTTTTAATACGAATCCTATAGTACTATAATAGTGTCGACTAAACAATTTACAATTTGGGGTTAAGTGTCTTGCTCATGTAACGCCCGGGACTCAAACCCGGGTCTCCCACGTGAAAGTCCAACATCTTAACCACTAGACCAAGAGGACATCCCCTTAATTGGTACGGGGGCAGATATTGGTTTTTCGAGGCCATCACGGCAGAGGCTGTAGCCACCTGCTACACTCAGGGACAGATCGACATGGATCTGGAAAAATCTAATAATAAAATGACGCAGGTGTTCGAAGCGGCAATCTGGGTTTGAACAGGCAACCTTGCGGCTACCATCCAGTGACTCTGCCATCCAGGGACTCTGCTTGAGCCAGCGCCACCCATATACTGTACGACTTATTTCAAAATGACCACCACCTGCATCATTTGTTTACTAGATTTTCCGGATGCCTTTCTTCAAATCCAGTCCTGGTGTATGTTGTTTTCATCAAATCAATATTGACTTGCCCACTTGAAGCCTTGAACCCTGTGTCATTTATATACTATTTGTAAGCTAGCTTGGATGTTCACAAACAAAGCAAGCAGCTTTGAGTCACAAACTCAAAGCTTTATAATCACCTTATCACTGGCATAATCCTTCAGATAGAAGAAAAGTAATAAATGTTACTGAAAGGGCTTCATCAGATGGATTTAACTTCAGAACTCCAGTTTTGTGTTCTTCCAGCGTATTCTAGTTAGTTACTCCCTGGTTAGACAGTCACGTAACTGGAGATACAGTATGTGTATTCCACTGAATCATTAAATACCCTTGTCTAGGATTTGAGTCTATTACCTGTAGTAGGAATTGATCACTAATGTCAGCCTGAATCTTCATCCTCATCACCTTCACTTCCTAACCTGCTGAACTTCGGATGGCTGAATATACTGAAAATCCTGTTTGTATAACTGATGTAAATGCACTCAGATTCAACGTCCTATAGTGGCTATTTTTGGCACACAGCTGTATAAGTGACATCATTGAGTTTTTGTTGTGTGCTGTAGATCAATATTGTAAAGGGGGAACAATTGCCATCCTATGCCCTGCTCTTATGTTGCGTTCAGCCTAGAATGTGTGTTTACTAAGCCTGGTGTGTTCTGATTGGGTTTCAGTCTAGAGGGGGTTCTGGGAAAGTTCTGTTCACCCCGCCAGTTTTAGTTAGTTGTGTTTACGTTTACATAGTGTGTAGACGTGTGTAGAGTGCTCATCCTCCGTCTCCACCAGAAAACTAGCGACCAACCAGCAAAGAGACTGGATGCCAGAGGAAAGTGAGTTTGGTTTATACCTACCTGCTGTCATATGCTCCACGTTCAGCTATCCATCTCCATATTATCAGTCTGTGACCACCAAAAATAGTCATAATTAAACTAAAATTAGACCCTCCCAACCTGACAAGCATTTGTAAGGATCCTGTTCCATGAAAATAGCATTTGTATAAGGCTTCAAGCTTATACATCGGCACAAGTACACTTTTCTCTAGTAGGCTTATAGTAGAACTCAAGTTGAAGTATTAGCCTTTAAGCTTATAGATCGCCAAATATTATACAATTTAATCTAGAGTGAAAATAAGTTGGGGCCTAGTATAGTATATTGCTCTAGTCATATAGTTGTAAGTGCTTTAATGCTGTTTTTCTAAAGATAGTGTGACAACAGGGACTTACTGAAAGGAGTCTAAGATATGTGATCCACACGAGGCAAGGCAAATATTTGAATTTCTCATTTCATGCATGAAAATTCAAAGTGCCTTAAACGTAAGACCAAACGCTCAAAGGTGAATTACACCCATTTTCAACATTCTACAATGTGACTACTAGGAATCTCCCAATACACTTTTTCATTTCTGATCCTGATCATAATTTCTGTGTTGGCTGGTATTGAATACTGATATTAGTGTTGTGATCTCATGTTGTATTTATATCTATCTAGCTGTACATCTGGTGTTGTGCTTATAGCTATCCAGATATACAGTATCTACTGTAGCTAGATCTTGTGCTGTGTTTCTAGCTATCTAGCTATATATATATATTTGTGTTTGTAGGCTCAAAAGCAAACTCCACATGCTCTAACATTTTATTACATGCCATAGTGTCAACCCTTTACCCCTGTGTCTGCTCGCTAGTTAGTCTGGTATGTCCGCAGACCCTGATATGACCCAATAGGAAAGATAACGATACTTTTCATGATACTGATGCAGTATTTGCCGATATCGATATGAAACAATATGACAAATAACGGCTGATTCCGATACCGAAACCTTATACTTTAGAGATGTTGGGTGGAAATAAGTGGCCCAATTTCTTGCCAATATCAATCACCCCAAAAGCATTGATCTGGTAGATCTGCATGATTCCTATATGTGTATTGTCTGTACACCTCGTGTTTATTCCATGAATTGTTTTACTCTTACTCCCTGCATCATGTCCATACCCCCTCATACAGTATAATATAATGGTAGCCTACATGGTTGTGCCTGGTTGTGCCATGGTTGTGGTTCATAAAAGGATTATCTGAATCTTCTGCCATTTAAATTTCGGATTACATTTTGTGATTTGTACTGAGTCGCTCCTGACATGGAAATGCTTCCATACTATTTGCATGTGTAAAATAAACATTTGTAAACTATAGAAGTGCCACACTGAGTGATCCACTTCATAGCTAACTGCAGTTGTTCAGCATCAGGCACTGAGATCTCAAACGGTAAGTGTATTTTTCATGTACTGTATTGATTTACAGGTGGTTGGTTAGAAGACGGATACATCTGTGACCCCTTATATCAAAAGGAATAATTTAAGTGTTTAGTACAACACAAACCTGGCCTGAGCTGAAGCAGAATTTCCTCTGCGAGAGCAAGTAGGTCAATATTAAAATATTTCTGACAATGACAGGAATAATTTGTTCTGGGTATTTTCCATTTTCTTGTTCACTTGTTCTTGTTCATAATATTGGGATGTTTCCTTGATAGACATGTTCTAATTTATATTTTCAATGTTTATGAGGATAGTTGTTCATTTCTTCACAGATAAACTACAGTATGCATCCTAATTTACTTCTGATCATCCTCCTCTCTGGTAAGAAGTAACACACAGTCACAGTATGGTGAAGCCTACCTTTTGAATCACAACAGATCTTAACATGTTGTTATTATACCAGTGAAATTGAATGACATGCACCCAAAAGAATGATAAGTGTTACTTGTCCTGTTTTGGGATAGGGATAGGGGATGGGTAATTGATATAAATCCAGCACTAAATTCACTATTCTTGACCATCTTCAGGATTCTACATACCCTCCTGTTGTGTGCTTCGTGAATATCACTTTGTTAACTCGATGATGACCTGGAACGATGCTCAGAGCTACTGCAGAGAGAAGTACACTGACCTGGCCACCATAGAGAACATGGAGGATGTGAAGAGCCTCAAAGCAGTCAACACCGACAACGATTGGGATTATATATGGTTTGGACTGTATGATGACCCCACATCCTGGAAGGGAACCATAGGCCATGATGTCAACTCTTGGAGATGGTCAACAGCTGGTGAACCGATCATGACAGAATATCATAACTGGTATCCTGGCGATCCAAATTATGGTAATGGAAAAGAGCTCTGTGTGATAGTCAGTCCTGCGAGTTCTTGGATTGATGACTCCTGTGAAGCGTTAAAACCATTTGTCTGTTATGGTAAGAACTTATTGCCTACACCAGGGGTTCGCAACGTTTGTAATGTCATGGACGGGCTGAAAGTTTATAAAAGTGTTCAGGGCCGGCAAGGAAAAGGGGGGTGCTGTTCATCGTACTATGTCGTACTATGTCGTCATTGCCCCACCCCCAAACAAGCTCAGTGAGCATTACTAAGCACAAGTAATGTGCAAGTAATGCACAAGTCTTGGTGCAACTGGTCTTTATCCTTTCTTCTTTCTCAAGTTCTCAATCAGTGTTTTCAAGTGGATCTTTAAAGGAGGGGGGAGATGTGGTATTCCTTTCTCACGTACCGGTGGCACATGTCCCACAGACGTGGTTGGGAACCTTTGGGCCACACACACACACACACACACACACACACACACACACACACACACACACACACACACACACACACACACACACACACACACTGCTTTATAAGTAGCCTATGTTTATAATACCGTATGTGGAATTCCTAGCAAATGTTTCCAACACAATTCCACTGTTTTCTTCCTGTAGGTGTCCAGCAGAAATTTATTTTAGTCGAGACAAAATTATCCTGGAATGATGCCCAGCAACACTGCAGACGTCATTACACAGACCTGGCTGTTATAAGAAATGCTGAAGAGAACAACCAAGTTGCGTCTTTAGTGAAGTCAAAACCGTATCCATGGATCGGCCTTCACAGAGTAGCATGGAAATG
Organism: Benthosema pterotum; assembly: GCA_039105355.1. Classification (NCBI taxonomy): domain Eukaryota; kingdom Metazoa; phylum Chordata; class Actinopteri; order Myctophiformes; family Myctophidae; genus Benthosema; species Benthosema pterotum. The sequence continues at coordinate 32,566,371 of CM076973.1, read as the reverse complement.
GTCTGACCAGACCAACCTGTCCTTCACATACTGGGATGAAACAGAGCCTGATCATGGATATCAACATTGTGGAGCCGTGCAGTCACAAACCCTAAAATGGTTTAATAGTGTCTGTTACGCAAATCTTCCATTCTTCTGCCACAGAGGTGAATGTTCTGCACAACACGACTGAAGTTAGATTGTTTTAAATTACTATTGTGTTATGTCTTATGTGTTTTAATGTTCCATGTTCTACATGTGCGCGTGCGCACGCGCACACACACACACACACACACACACACACACACACACACACACACACACACACACACACACACACACACACACACACACACACACACACACACACACAGCTGTTCAGGAAGTGAAGGTGATGAGGATGACGATCCAGACTGATGCTGACCTGACAGATCCAACCATTAATGACCAATTCTTACAACAGGTAATCAACCCTTTGATGAGTGAATGTGTTTCCAGATATATTAAAATGACCTGCACATAATGTCACAAAGGTGCCATTATTAAATGATTGTATTTCTCTACAGTTACGTGACTCTCTAGATAAACAGGGAGTGACTAACTTTCGACTGCGCTGGAAAAACTCGACCCAGAAAACAGAGTGAAGGTGAAGAACAACACTGCAATCTCCACAACGAGTCTAACCTCAAAAGACAGATGGACATGCAGATAAACAGATACTGGATCGATCGATATTGGCTAACCTCTTGAGCTTTTAATCTGCAAAATATTTAAAATTAATTACCTTGTGACTGCACTTTCTTTATTTCCAAATGTGAGTACAGTATGCATGTATTTACTGTGTGTGTGTGTGTGTGTGGGGGGGGGGGATATGAATAAAGGGATACAGTAAGTCTATAATATTTTCAGTAATTATTACTTATTATACATTACTGTCTGAGCAGCTGTAATATGCTAATATTACTATTACATACAGTATTACTTAAAAAAGAAACATTTTACAAAATATATAATTAAATATTTAGTATCACTATGGCCAACACTGGTAATGAAGGATACTAATGTGTGACACACAGACAGACAGAGAACTGTAGGCCTATGGGTAGATCTTTTTGCAATCTATGCTTTATTTTAACTCGTTTCGCCACTTTCCTTGATCTGTACCTGAAAAATCATTTGGACACTGAATCACCTATATGCACAACAGAGTGAATAGTGAATAGTGCGATTAAACATGTTTCAATTACAAATTAACGTTGTGATACTTTTCCACTGTTGTGGTCTCCAAACTCAAAATGGAAACCTCAACATAAATGAACGATATCACTAGGTGAACAAGGTTTAACGTTTTTTATTAACAAACTTTCCCCCTAAAGTACTGGATTACATTTTTCTTGCATTTGAAACATTAGCTATTGAATTATCAAAGAAGTAATCAGATTACTGTAGTATGATTACATTTCCAACATTTAGAGGAACCAAGGAGAACCTGGAGACACTGGCAAAAACCAGAATGAAAGGGGTCCATGCCTCCTATACGCAGACTACGCACCCTGCGTAGGGCCCCCGATTCCCCAAAGCCCCCCCCCCCCCCCCCCGCCAGCTCTGAGTAAATAACTAATTGAAAGAACTGTTATTTACGCAAATAACGTAGAGTGGGCATGTACGTTTATTGAATCGCGGAGCATTACGTAAATAACGTACAGCGGGCGAACGTAACCACTCTAGTGCATGCTTGTTCTGTACGTAGAAAGGAAATCTTCTTCCGTAAACAGCGTTACTTGAATCATGCCCGCTGTCGCGGTTTTTTACACCACGCAGAAACGCCCCCCCCTTTCTTAGCGTGTTTGGTCAACAACATCATTACTTCAGGATATGAAAAAAGGAGCAGCAGCAGTCAGGTAGGCTGGCAGGCTAACGCTATGAATGACTGCAGTTTTCGGTTGTGCTGTTAAATGCTGGGTTGTCGGTAGTGTGTTGTTGTGTTGTACAAAATGTTTTTTTTTTTGGTGGCAGAGATACAAGCTTGTTGTATTTTGTCAATAATAATATCTCCTATCATGCGGCATGCCCAAAGCTTAGAGTATTATGGATATAGACAGTCATGTCAACTCCATTCACTTCATGAAGCCAGTCCCATCAGAGTCTCTGACTGATGTTTATGTGGCACTATTATGCTTCTACACAGAATGTGTTGGTTACTGTAGCCTACAATACTTTGACGGTGAACAAATATTTTCAACTCTTATTTGTCCCTATTCTAGACCTTCTACATCTCTACATAAGAGACAGTTTCATAGTTTTGTTGTTGGTCAGGATTGAAATAGCAATAAATACGTTCATTTGAAAAGGAAACATTGGAGAGAGAGAGAGAGAGAGAGAGAGAGAGAGAGAGAGAGAGAGAGAGAGAGAGAGAGAGAGAGAGAGAGAGAGTGTGTGTGTGTCCATAGGTTTATAACAATTAAGTTATCTATAATTTATTTCTCTGCAAAAATGGCCAAAATAACAAAAAAAAAGCGGGGCCCCTAGTAAAAAACCTGCTTAGGGCCCCTTGGAGGCCAGAATCAGCACTGGCAAAAACCAGAATGAAAGGGGTCCATGCCACCCCCTACAGGGACGTTGAAGCTGTGCCCCCCCTGTAAACTTCTAACTAGAAACTAAAACAATAAAAGAATTGCCGGCCATCTCCAGGCCAAACTGAAATAACAAACTAAAGAAACTAACTGAACAAATGGCTAACTGAAGAGCAGTAATATTGCTTGGTCTGTGTCTGCCATGACAACGAACTGGCTGGTTTCATAGAGGTGGAGCAGTAGATAATTTGGACGCAACTGGCAGGCAACAATACGTCACAATAAACAAATGACTTTGCTTTCAACATACTAGAACATTTTAATGCATTTCTAAACCATGTGGACCATGAAAAGTTCAATCAACTACAGCATTTTATGTCAATGTAGCCAGATAATTGTCAGTCTTTCTGACATGAACAAAATAATGAATGCATAAATGTTTAAATAAAACAAAAAGATTTGGACCTGGTGATACGATGTTGATATTGTGGCATTAAGAATCACGATATATAGATTTTTTTTGCCCACCCCTACTTTTTACCTGTTGTGAATATATGAACACCAAATGATGCACATTGTGGGTAACGTGATTTAATAGATCATGCCACTGCAAGTATTTTCATGAAGGATTGCTTTAATGTAGTTGGTTGGTTGTGTCTCCAATGGAAATCAAATCCGACGGGTGCAAATCACTTTGTTTTGCATAGATGCTGTGGGAGCTGGCAGAAGTCAAGACAAATGTCAGCCTCAAGTTTTTCACAACCACATTTCTTTGAAGTTGTTCTGCTCTTGGCCTTGACTCGGTCTCAGCCTGATCCTCACTTTTGATTATATTGAATACAGTGCCAGTGAGAATCAGACACCTTAATGAAGGGTTACACTGTAGGATCTAAAGGATTATTTCAAAGACAAAGGGCAGTTTTACACACAGCTGAGCATTTGTGAACATGCTAAACCAATACAAACTAAACAAGTACACACAAAGTGAATAGATGACGCTGTAAACACCAGTGAGATGTGTCACAGGCGAGAAATAACGATAGCTTGGTGATTTGCTGTTCAACAAAACTTAATTGGCAACCTTGTTTCCATTTGCTTTTGGTGCGTGCGTGTGTGCGTGTGTGTGTGTGTGCGCGCGCAACAGAATCAGTGGGGGGCTTACAAAGAATCGTATGGCAGACAATAGTGTAGTAGTCATATTGGTTTTCCAGCAAAATGAATTCACAGCTTAGTTAGCCCCGTCCCTCAATTTTAAGGACCGTTGAGACCTCTATGTGGGCTTCAGACCATTGCCATAGCAGCCAACCTGAGTCAAGCTGTAGCAACTATTAATCAATATGTCACTGAAACTTTTCCATACTATTTGCATGTGTAAAATAAACATTCGTAATCGAGAGGGACCAGTGCTGAGAGATTCACGCCATAGTTACAGTTCTTCAACATCGGACACTGAGATCAACTGGTGAGTGTATTTTCTCTTAATATATACTGAATTGATATACAGGTTGTTGGTTAGAAAACTAATAGATCAGTATCCTCTTATGTTAAAATAAGATAAGATGAATGTTTTTAATCTACAGTAGTACATCACAATGCTGGCCTGAGCTTAAACAGAATTTCCTCTGCGAGAGCAAATAGGTCAATATTACAGTAATTCAGTCAATGACAGGGATTGTCTTTCAAAATAATATTGATGTTTTCTTTGTGGAATTGTATCACAACATCAGTGTTTATAGTATGATGATAAGTGTTGTTTATTTCCTCAAAGAGAAACCATACTATGGATCCTAAATTACTTCTGATCATCCTCTCTGGTAAGAACATCTGTTAGTTTTCTGTGGTTTTGCATATGTCATTCAAATTATATATACATATATACATGAAAAACAGAAAACATTTCCAGACAGAAAGAGGAGTCCAATGGATTTATAGATAACATATTTAGGTTTCATAAACACAGATTTTCCAAAGTACTGCACACTTCACAGTCCCGTTTTGGGAGCATGTCTTGACCTTAAAGGGAATATGGGAATTGCTGTCTTAGTCTCAGGATACATGTGGATGACATCAGAGACACTCAAAAGATCCCCACACTTGCCCAGTGTTCTAAATATCATTAACATATCAGTTATTGGCAAAAATGGTGGAGTCTCGCTTTGATGCCTTTGTACACAGCACACAGGTACTGAATATTGGAGCAAATTTCAGGACAAAAAGAAAATCAGTGTCACTTTTTCAATCACGTTTGCAAAATGCCACCACATATTTCATCATTTGTTCACAGACAGACGGACAGATGGGGTGAGAAATTAATATTCATTCAGCTGTAAATTCACTATTCTTGACCATCTTCAGGATTCTACATACCCTCCTGTTGTGTGCTTCGTGAATATCACTATGTTAACTCGTTGATGACCTGGAACGATGCTCGGAGATACTGCAGAGAGAAGTACACTGACCTGGCCACCGTGGAGAACATGGAAGATGTGAAGAGCCTCAAAGCAGTCAACACCGACAACGCACAGAAATCTAAAGTGCTATGGTTTGGACTGCATGATGACCCCACATCCTGGAAGGGAACCATAGGCCGTGACGCCAACTCTTGGAGATGGTCAACAGCTGGTGCACCGATCATAACAGAGTATCATAACTGGCATTCTGGCGAGCCAAATTATTATAATGCAAAACAACTCTGTGTGGCAGTCTGTCCTAGTAGGTGGTGTGATAAGCGTTGTGAAAAGTTAATGCCCTTTGTCTGTTATGGTAAGAATGTAGTGCCTACACATTGTTCTCATAACTATACACATTATACTACTTTATAGGTAGCCTATGCTTATAATCCCGTATGTTGAATTCCTAGCAAGTGTTTCCAACACAATTTCTCTGTTTTCTTCCTGTAGGTGTCCAGCAGAAATTTATTTTAGTCGAGACAGAATTATCCTGGAATGCTGCCCAGCAACACTGCAGACGTCATTACACAGACCTGGCTGTTATCAGAAATGCTGAAGAGAACAACCAAGTTGTGTCTTTAATGAAAGATAAGATTCCATGGATCGGTCTTCACAGAGTAGCATGGACATGGTCTGACCAGACCAACCTGTCCTTCACATACTGGGATGAAATAGAGCCTGATCATGGATATCAACATTGTGGACTTGTGCTGTCGCCAACCCTAAAATGGCACAATGGAGATTGTGATGGCAAGTTTCCATTCTTCTGCCACAGAGGTGAGTCTTCTTTACAGCAAACAACATTTTCACGTTTTTACGTGCAAAAGATCAAGATAAGTAGCATTGTCTTATGTGTTTTAATGTTCTACTTTTCATGTTGTATGTGTGTGGCGTGCATGCACGTACACACACACACACACACGCACGCACACACACACACGCACGCACGCGCGCACGCACACACACACACGCACACACACACACACACACACACACACACACACACACACACACACACACACACACAGCTGTTCAGGATGTGAAGGTGATGAAGATGAAGATTCGGACTGATGCTAACCTGACAGATCCACACATTAATGACCAATTCCTACAACAGGTAATGAACCCTTCAGTAAATCTAAATTTATTCACAGAATGTGTTTTATGAGCCTTGTGACACTTTAACTGGGGCGGTTCAGTGAATGTGTTTAAAAATCTGCACATAAATCTGCACATACTGTACATCACATAATTATCACATTATTCCATTCCTCTACAGTTACGTGAAGCTCTAGCCAAACAGGGAGTGACTAACCTTCGACTGCGCTGGAAGAACTCAACCCACAAAACAGAGTTATGAGGTTGAAGAACACCTGCACTTCACTGCCGACTCCACAGCAAGCCTATAGACATTAGGTTCACCTTCATCAAAATACCGGTGACTGACAGATGGACGGATAGACAGACAGCAGTAGTAGTAGAAGATAAACATGCTAAACATACATACCGTTTAGCTAGATCTTCGCTAACCTCTTTAGCTAATAATTTGCAAAATATTTAACCCTAAAAACCTAACATAATTTTGGTTACATTATTACTAAACACTAGTATATTTTACCCAATGTGAAATATTTCATACAAAATAATTCTCATCAAAATATATTGAAGTGTATATACAATACATGGAAACTTGAGCAATGCTTTTAAAAATATATATATTTCTGCATGACTTTTCACAAAACAACAATATATTCCTTTGATACAAACATTCCTAAAAAGTGAGATTGGTCCAGTGAAGACAAAAATGAGAAATCCCCTCTACCCGCAATGGATGAATGGGGCATTTTTCATATCACACTATCACTAAATATGGGTGAAATTGACCCAAACCAGCCCACCCATGTTGAGTGTTCTTCGGTTAAAATTAATTACCTTGTGACTGCACCTTCCTTATTTCCAAATGTATTGAATATATGCAATTTGTTCATCTCACCTATGGTGAGTTTCTTGATAATGCAGGATGATATTAATCTACCATGTGACTGGCTGACAGACAGAAAGATAGACAGAAATAGGTCAATATATGTTTGGTGTAATGTTTGCAATATTATTAAGGGACCAAGCAGTCCACGAAGTCTATTCGGAGCCTTCTTGTTTTTGTCATTTTTTCTCCTTCTCCTTTTTTTGTCCTTCTTCCACCAAAAAATAGCTGCTCTGCTGAACTGTGCAGTCGTTTTTTGCTAAAATTTCTAATATGTTTGAGGGCTATGTGACTGACGGACAGACAGAGAGACAGACAGCCAACATATGTTTGCTATAATGCATTTTTTCTTTAGCTTGTTACTGTACACACCTGATAAAATGTCATTTATTTGCCTATATACAACCTAGTCGTAGATATTGTGACTATTACATGTTTTAATTGTAACTGAGTTTGATCTGTTGATTTGCAAATTAAAGTTGAGTTTGCACATTATACAAAGGCTTTAATCTTCCTCTATATGCAGGCATGACATGCTGGCATTTCACCACAGCGGGGGGGGGGGGGGGGGGGGGGGGGTAGTAGTAGTAGTAGTAGTAGTAGTAGTAGTAGTAGTAGTAATGTCTTTACTTTTGGTACTTTAGTAATAAGGTATTGATACATTCTGCAAATGTATTTGAATGTCCAAATGTCATGCACTATGACATATGTCAAAAAGTAAACACAAATGATTCTCTGGAAAATACAAAGGCATTTTGAGCATACACACCTGACATGAACATGAGAATGAATAAGAGATTGCACTGATTTATTTATGTTAGATATTATTGATAGAATTTAACTAATGTGCTATATACAATGTATTAAGCCGTTTATAAATCGATGACTCTTTGGATCTCAAAGTGATACATTGATGCAACGACTGTATTGTTACACACCCAATACCATAAATACAAGTGCTGTAGTTACTTGCATGTGGCTACAAAACAAGCCTTCTATTATGAATTCACTTGAGTATACATAGTTTGAGTATACACAGTATATACATATAAGGAGCATGTTTTGAGTGTACAGGGTTTGATGAGGTCATATCAACATAGAATGTTGTTGAGCTCCATGAGTCTTTGGTCATATACCTCAAGAGACCAGGATCATGAGTCTCTTGAGGCTTTGGTCATATATGGAGTCTGTATAGGCATGATGTATGGCTGGACAGACAAATACTGCCAGATATTGACCTACAGTATGTGGTTGCAATTTAAAGACAGAGGCATTACTCTTGCACATTATCAGTAATAAGCTACACATGACTCCTCAGGTGTATTGACTTTTCTTTAACTTCCACACGTTGTGATCCTAGACAATTAGGATTCCAGGCAGTCCCCCTATAACAGCCTACAAACTCCAATCAGGCTAACTTATATGAACTTGAGAGGTCATTGGGAAACATCTATAAAATTATTACTGCATGATTGGAAACAATAGTCAAGCTGCCTGCAGCAACTATTCAAGTAATAGGAGGCATTGTCCATGATTCTAATCCTAAAGATTTGCATATGAAAATATAAGTTCGTAATATGACCATTGCAGTGCTGGTGAAGCACGACCATCCTTACAGTTCAGGTTAAGGTTGATGTACTCCATATACTGTACAACATTTATTACATTGAAAAACAAACCTACACCACACATTGCTTTTTTGAAAGGTAAGTGCACTTTATCATGTACATTTTTTAATCACAGGCATTTGGTTAGAACAGACTGCCTGCCGCGGATTCTGCCAGTGCTGTTCAATGAGAACTCATGGATTTCCATCGAAAAGCAGGGGACAGAACTAAAGTTTGGAGTGACTGCACCCTTAGCCAATAATGTTAAGGGGAATGTTCCTAGGTTTTCAGCTAAAACCTAGGAATATTTTTTGTAGTCTGTAGTTTAATAACTCTGGGGTGAAGTGAGTCACATGAAAACATTTTTTAAACAACATATTTTACGTCCATGTGTCTTTAACACATTCCGAAATTTCCCATTGTTAGGGACAACCCCAAATTAATGTGAAATGTTTAATTGATCCAGTTGTTATGTCAAAACTCTGTACCATCAGCTATAAGATCTGTACAACTCCTCTCATTCACCTCATAATCTATGAGCACTGTTCTTGGTGGATCTTCTGCCATCCAAATTGCAGATTGCATTTGTTGTACATTACTGATTAAAGGTAAACCCTGTGTTTGCTGGCGCTAATGATAGCAATGTGTGGCAAACTCTTTCTCTTAAAATGGACACTGCTTGTGGCATTGGATATAAGCTAATAGCTAGCAGCACTGTACAAATGGCATATATATGACACTGTACAGTATAAACGTGGATGCATTCCCTTTCGGGGTGTATGAGTCTGGAGCGGATGGTAAAATATGTCACCTTGTAGTCAAAGATTTGTAGTCAGGAGACAGGAAACATGCAAGGTAGAATCAGTAGGTCTATTATGAACAAGTGCTTTGTTATTCCACCTTGTGGTTTCCCTGCGTGATGACTACAAATATTATTGCAACATGACAAACTAAGCTCCAGATCTATTCACACAGTGATTTTGGAACACAGACTAGGCTTAGCATTGCCGTAGTTTACCATTGCAATGCCCATGTAGATTTCTAATTTTTGTCGAGGAAATTATGTATGTAAATAATTAAATAAATACATAAAGCTAATGCTATTTAGTTATCAGTAAAACTGATTGCACATGTTCTATTCTTTCTAAAGATCACAAGTTAGGTCAATATTAAAGTAATTCTGTCATTGACCGGGATTTATTATTTTCTTTTCTCTTGTCCTCTTATTCCAGAATAATAATGACATGTTTTCTTGGTGGAGTTTTATTACAAGACACCGCATTATTTTAACTGTATATAGTATGTAATATAGTAATTAGCTGCGTGTATAGAACGCCCGGATCCTGCCTTGACATATTTAACCAGAATATTGATAACATATTTAGTCATATTAATAACAAGGTACATATAATAACTGGTGATCTTAACATTGATCTCCTGAACCCCCACCGAAATGCAAAAATAGACAATTTTATAAATGAAATGTATAGCAATGGTCAATTTCCAATCATTACCAAACCAAGTAGGATCACAACTGACACAGCAACTCTGATTGACCATATACAAATACAATAGAATGTCAAACCACAGCTGGCCTACTCATAAATGACATAAGCGACCATCTTCCTGTATTTTGTTTTTTCTTACAACTTCTTAAAAAGGGAAATAATACCCAAGCGCACCCCCAAAAGCTGATTAGACATAGAACACCTGATTCTGTTGCTGCCCTAAAGGTGGACCTGAATACCCAGACATGGGATGAAGTCTTTGCTACTAAAGACCCAGACTTGGCCTATGAGGCTTTTTTAGCCAAGATACTTATGCTGTATGATAAACATTGCCCGTTAAGACTCTATAAATCTAGGAATAAAGTTATTCATGATAAACCATGGATGACAAAGGGCCTTGAAAATGCATGTAAAAAGAAAAATACATTATATAAATTATACATGAAACACAGGACAAAAGAGGCAGAAAGTAGATATAAAACATATAAAAATAAACTAATTGGCATTATGAGGTATAACAAGAAGGAATATTATCATAAACAATTGGAACACCACAGGAGCAACACCCAAGGCACATGGAGGATATTGAACAATATTATTAAAAAGGGCCAGGTAAGTATGGTATATCCAAATCATTTTTGCAAAGATAATATAACCATCAATGGAAATAAGGAAATAGCAAATGAATTTAACAACTTCTTTGTAAATGTTGGGCCCACTCTTGCAAATAAAATCCCACTGCAGAGTGATTGTGAAGGTCTAAATGAAAGAACAATAAAACAGAATCCAAACTCAATTTTTATCAAGACGGTCCATGATAGCGAAATCCTTAAAATAGTCCAGCAGTTCAAAAACAAAAAGTCAACTGACTGTACAGATCTAGACATGGCATTAATTAAAGATATCATAGAATCCATAGTCTCACCACTAACATACATCTGCAACCAATCATTTTTGACTGGGGTTTTCCCAAGAAGTATGAAAATCTCGAAAGTAGTTCCAATCTTCAAAAATGGTGACAAACATTATTTTACAAATTACCGACCAATTTCCTTGCTGTCACAATTTTCAAAAATTCTAGAAAAATTGTTTGTAACAAGACTGGATAACTTCATAGATAAATATAATCTCCTAAGCAGCCACCAATATGGCTTCAGATCAAATAGGTCCACCTCTATGGCAGTCACAGAATTAGTAGAACATATATCAACTGCGATAGAAAATAATGAATATACAGTAGGGGTCTTTATAGATTTGAGCAAGGCTTTTGACACAATTCACCATGAACTGCTTCTGAAAAAAATGGAACGGTATGGGTTTAGAGGAATTGCTAATGCCTGGCTTAGAAGTTATCTGAGCAATAGACAACAATTTGTAAGTATAAATAATATTGAGTCGGAAAAACAAAGCATCTCATATGGAGTTCCACAAGGATCTGTTCTTGGGCCTAAATTATTTATCATGTACATAAATGACATTTGTGATATACTACAAAATCTAAACTGTATTCTTTTTGCAGATGACACTAGTCTGTACTGCTCGGGAGGGAACCTCGAGCAGCTCCTGGTAGCAGTAGAAAGGGAGCTTATAACATTAAAAAAATGGTTTGACATCAACAAATTGTCGCTAAATATTAGTAAAACAAAATACATCATCTTTGGAAATAGAAAGATCAACAAGAATATCAAAGTTAAATTTGCTGATGTCGAGATAGAACAAGTGACAGACACCAAATTTTTAGGAATTACAATAGATAACAAACTAAATTGGAAAACACATATAAGCAATCTAAGAATCAAAGTCGCCAAAACGGTAGCAATACTTCACAAAATGAAACCAATACTGGACCAAAAATCACTACACCTGTTGTATTGCTCCCTCGTACTTCCACACATCAGTTATTGTGTGGAGGTATGGGGGAGCAATTATAAATCAAATCTCAACCCTATATTCCTCCTCCAGAAGAGAGCTATCCGGATTATTAATCATGCCGATTACTATACGCCAACAAATCCGCTCTTTATTAAGTTAAAAACTCTAAAATTGCATGATCTGGTGGACCTCTCAACAGCAGTTATAATGTACAAAGCTCATCATAGATTACTTCCAAGCTGTGTCCAGGAGTTGTTCGAGGTTCGAGAGAGCAGATACAACCTTAGGGGATTGGCTATTTTTAAGGGCGCAAAAGTAAGAACAAACAAAAAAGGAAGATGTGTAAGCATTAGAGGTGTGAAACTGTGGAATGCATTGGATAGCGATTTAAAAAACTGTAGCTCACTTAACACATTTAAAAGATTATACAAATCTAAAACAATAGATAAATATAGAACATTAACGTGAAATAGTGTTGCGATATATGAAACCAATCGATGGCCTTATTGAGGGAAAGATTGGACACACAAACTACATACCATAAATAGATATACAAACACAAATCTATTTATATAACATCTATATTACTGTAGAACAATTCTATGAACTACTTTTCATCGTGTGATTTTTGGATTCCCTGTGGTCAAATCAGATTCTTTTGCCGTCTCTCCTTTTCCTTGTTTTCTTATTTTCTCCTGTTTTTTTCTCTCCTTTTCTTCCTTTTGTTTTTTTTTCTTCTTTTTTTGTTTTGTTTTGTCCTTTTCTCGAGACACTTTTGTCGTATGTCTGTCTGTGTGTGTGCGTGAGCGTGTGTGCGTGTGTGTGTGTGCGCTTGCGCATCTGCGTGCATGCGAATGCGCCCTCGGGTGTGCGTGTGGGTGTGTCTCTTCTCTGTTGTTCTCTCTTCTGTTTCTTGATCTATCTCCCCCCTCTGTGGGTATGCATATAAAAAAAAAATGCCAGTCTGCTGATACCCTGGGATAGGCAAAATAAGCCATTGGCTTCAGCCTAAACCCTTTTGGTCATGAAAATTGTACTGTTTGATTTATGAGTTACGATGTTATGAAATGTCCACTGCATGACCAAAATAAAACTGAACTGAACTGAACTGAATAAGTGTTTATTTTTCTCACAGAGAAAGCACAGTATGGATCCTAAATTACTTCTGATCATCCTCCTCTCTGGTAAGAAAAGGTTATGTTTTATTTTGGATATTGCATTCAAATTATTATATACCCTATTGACCAGAATATAAGACTGGGGGCCCTATTTTGATTGTATCAGGTCCTTGGAGGTGAGGCAAAGCTGTTTGGCCTCTCAGAACAGCCAAACAGCTTTGCCACACCTCCAAGTTCCATATGGCATTCAAATTATTCAAGTCAAAACTTGTAGGTGTGGCAAATCTTTTTGGCTGTTTTGAGAGGCCAAACAGCTTTGCCACACCTACAAGTTTTGCCTTAAAACCTGCTACTAGGGCTGGCGCTAAAAAATCAATTATTCGATGTTCAATCACGAGGCACGAGTGTCGATCTTGAAATTAAAGAACGAAGAATCGCAAAAAAAACAAAACAAAATAAACACGGGCCATAGGTTGTGCCCCGTGCATTGGAGTCATCAACGACTGACTGTTAGTACTGTCAACAAGATTGTAGTCTAGTCGTCCCAAACGTTTTCATGCCATTAAGGATCTCCACATTGACGAACACTAACAGCGGCGGTGGTCTGGCTCTCGCTCCTCTAACTTTTTCATGTCAAGGAATAATTCCACATGCCTACTACACACTAATACAGTACAAGGAGAACATAATCAACCTTCCCAAATCTGGAAGCTGTTTACAGACAACAGACACAACAACGTGAGTAGCAGCTCAGTGTGTAGTTAGCTGTGCTTGGAACGAAAAAAAAAGGAAAGGCGAACTATTTGCATGGACGGGCAAAGAGTTTTAGAGGGGGGGTGGGTGACCATGGCCGTACCCAGTGTGATAAACTGAGTAAATGTGCACTGGGCAGGGGCTGAAGACTCCTTTGTTTGTGTGTGTGCGCACGTCTCTGCTGACTGCCCTTTCGGTCTGCTAGCTCCGCGACAGAGCCTATAGTGTCAGAGTTGAGGGGGCACAAACTGAGCACTGAAGCTGAGGTTCATGCAGGCTGAATAGAGACAAGCTTTCAACTAGGGAGACGCAAATAAGCGCTCGTTGTTGGTTCCAAAGACATCACATCTAGCTCTAATCCCACTATTCTTGACCACCCTCAGGATTCTACATACCCTCCTGTTGTGTGCTTCGTGAATATCACTTTGTTAACTCGATGATGACCTGGAACGATGCTCGGAGCTACTGCAGAGAGAAGTACACTGACCTGGCCACCATAGAGAACATGGAGGATGTGAAGAGCCTCAAAGCAGTCAACACTGACAACGCTGGGACATTTATATGGTTTGGACTGTATGATGACCCCACATCCTGGAAGGGAACCATAGGCCATGATGCCAACTCTTGGAGATGGTCAACAGCTGGTGAACCGATCATGACAGAGTATCATAACTGGGGTTCTCGCAATCCAGACTATGGTAATGCAAAAGAGCTCTGCGTGATGGTCAGTCGTGGTCAATGGTTTGATACGTCTTGTGAAGAGTTAAGACCTTTTGTCTGTTATGGTAAGAACTTATTGCCTACACTGTACACCCACACACACACACACTCTATAGGTGAAGAACTCCACAAATGGGAAGCACAAGTAAGATGTGCAGCATCTAGCTTGTGTGTTATTATGGTTATGGTTATAAAGAATGATGACTATTAATTTTCTCTGATAGGTACATTATATTGCTTACTGTACCGTACCGTATGTTGAACTCCTAATGTTTCCTTGTTTTCTTCCTGTAGGTGTCCAACAGAAATTTATTTTAGTCGAGATAAAATTATCCTGGAATGCTGCCCAGCAACACTGCAGACGTCATTATACAGACCTGGCTGTTATCAGAAATGCTGAAGAGAACAACCAAGTTGTGTCTTTAGTGAAATATAAAAATCCATGGATCGGCCTTCACAGAGTAGCATGGAAATGGTCTGACCAGACCAACCTGTCCTTCACATACTGGGATAAAAGAGAGCCCAATGATGGATATCAACATTGTGGACTTGTGCATTCGCAAACCCTAAATTGGCATAATTTTTACTGTGATCGCAAGTATGCATTCTTCTGCCACAGAGGTGAGTCTTCTTTACAACACAAGTAAAGTTCATGTTAGTGCAAAAGATCAAGATATAAGATGTTCTACTTCTCATGTTGCATGCACACACACAACACACACAGCTGTTCAGGAAGTGAAGGTGATGAGGATGGTGATTCAGACTGATGCTGACCTGCCAGATCCAACCATTAATGACCAATTCCTACAGCAGGTAATCAATCCTTCAGCAAATATGTTAATGATTCACAGATTGTTTTTTGTGATGCCTTCTGATGCTTTAATGGGGGCGGTTTAGTGAATGTCTTAAAAAAAATCTGCACATACATCAACGGTGGCATAATTATTACATTATTCTATTCCTCTACAGTTACGTGAAGCTCTAGCCAAACAGGGAGTGACTAACTTTGGACTGCGCTGGAAGAACTCGACCCACAAAACAGAGCTATGAACACTGGCAGACTGGAACCCCAAATCAGTCTTGGGAATCATTTTTTAGTTAATTAATTAATTCCGATTGTAAGAGCCATTTGAGCCTCCTAATTGTTTTCAATGATGTCCACTGAGGGGTGTGGCCAATGTCTGGGTGGGCAGGGTATTTAATCAGGTCTCAATCTACCATCAGGTGTTGTTGACAAGAGGCAAACAGTTTTCAGACTGTGTTTAGAAGGCTGTCTATCATTTATTGTATGTATTTATGTTGCTGTAGTGATATAGGCCTGCAGAGACAGATAATAAATCTTCAATTATAAGGAAATGTTTGGACATCACTTTCTGGAGCACACGTCTTAACTACAACCCTACTGTTGGCAACCAGTAGTGCCGCAAATATAGGATTTGGGCCCTACATTAAGGTCTGAAAACTGCCTGAGTTCGTACACCTGTTTATAGGAAGCAAGTCAAACGAGCTGTTGTTTCCAGTGTTGGGGAATATTACTTAGGAAAGTAATATATTACTTATTACTTATTACCCCTTCAGAAAAGTAAATATTACACTACTTATTACTTGGATGCAAAAGTAATATGTAGTATATTACATATTACTTTTTTATATTACTTTTGCACCCAGATCCCTGAAAAAAGGAAATTAGCTACAACTACACAATCTGTCAGCTTCTTTTAGAGCTGAATCTAAAGAAGAAGAATAACAAGAGTCACCAATCAGCCAAACATGAATTGGGTGACTGTTGCCCCCACCACCGACTACCGATAAGCAGGTGAAGATGGATGGATGTATTTAGATAAATGTATTTAGATGAATGAATACAGACATCCCACCCTGGAAAAAAATACTAAAATATATTATTATTTATAAGCCACACATGATTAACATATAGCCTACCATAGATTACATAGTTGCAGTAGGCTGTTATTTCAGTCAGTGGATTGTTATTTGGTTACAGTTCTGTCTGTCAACTATGTTTTAATGCAAAATTAAAATGTATGATAAACATACATAAGCATAAGATCTTTTTGATTTAATATTGAGTATATGAGGGTTTATAGCTCCAGTGGCTTAATTGATGATTAAGCCACTGGCATCGCGTAATCAGAACAGCTGTGTAGCCTATGGGAAATCCCCTGACAGACAGCGCATCGAGCGTGGACATTTAGCCCAGATTGTGTGATAAACGCATATTATAAACGCATGAATTATATGGCAAATGAAAATATCCTTGGATATACTTGGACCACAGTTGGAATTATTGCAATCGGGTGAGCATGGCCTGAGAGTTTTTCGATTCAAATCTCAACAAAGAATCACCCGGAGAGGTAAGAGCACCAGAGCATTAGCGCCAACTCCGTTCTCTTTAAGGGGCCAGTCCAAGCGCGGCTCTTCTACATAGACTTCTATTGAGGATCAGGACAATAAATAGGGACAACAAGCTGCACAAACAGCTTTCGAGCGCTACGTTTCTGACGCCACAATGTCGCAGCTTTGACACCAGATGTCTTTGTACGTCTGCCTAATAAAAATCCGCTGCTCATCTTTTTTCCGATCAAACTAAAGTCGCATTAGCTCATCTCCCTTCACCAACGCAATACTGTTGAACGCAGCAGCATGACAAAAGTAACGAAGTAATATCAGTAGAAGTAACTGTAATATTATTACTATTTTCTAGGAGGTAGTCTCGTTACACTACTCGTTACCTGAAAAAGTAGTAATATTACTCGTTACTCGTTACTCGTTACTCGTTACCCCCAACTCTGGTTGTTTCAGAAGAGGACACCTGACACAATACACAGACAGGGCGTGTGTGTGTTTGGTGAGAACTGGACAGATCAGCAGAGATGGCAGCAGCAGCGACGCATGTCTACAGGTTGCTGTGAGGTGGGCTTGGTGATGATCCATTTCAACTCGGAGCTATAGGGGTGCACCGGGGGACTTCGCCACACAGCCACAGATCCATGCTGACCGACCAAGCCCGTATGTTTCAGCGGCACAGGGCCGCATGTACCCAGTATTGGTGACAATCAGCCAACATCTTTAGTCACAGACTTTTATATCATTTGAAGTTTGAGCATGGATAGCTGGTTGGATGATGAACCTCCAATAAATTGGCAGAAGACTATGGACTATCTCATGCACAAGTATTTTCCAAACAGTCAGGAGAAGTGGCTCTATGTTCAAAAATGCCAAGATGATGATGTGACATTAAATATTGGGTGTTCTGTTGCCGCCAATGACTGGGAGGATGTCACACTGGATGATATTGAGGCTTCTGCCGTTGCTCATGAATGTGACAATGTTGGTGAGACTCTGCAGGAGACACAGGAAATTCAGGCAGTAGGTCTGCAAGATGTATTGCTCAACAATTCGACTGAAAAATCAACTGTTGGTGAGGAGCCCAAGCTGAGCAGGGTGATGGAGGAGCCACGAAAACATCCATCCTTCGCTCCAGCTCTGGCCATGAATGCTGCAAAGGCAACAGCACCACGACCAAAGAAGACCAGCCCCAGCATTGCTGAGCAGGTCTCCGAGGTTATGTCTGCTCACAAGGAATGGAGCAACATGTCCCTGACTGCGGTCAAAAGGATGGCAGCTAAAAGCTCAAAGGACAGAAAGAAGGAAAGATGGCAAAGCCAAAGAAAGAGAAAGAAAAGAAGATGGGAGAGCTCAAGAACAAAAAGAATCAAAGCAAAGACACCTGAGTTGTTTAAGCAAATCTGACTCTGATTGAAACTCTAAGAAGGACGGTTTATGTTTGCAATTTTGAATACTTTGAGTTATGAATGCTTAAATGGTTTCATATTTTGTTTTTGTTTAATGGCTCTTTGTCTTTCCATTTTTTGAAAGTTGAATTGCTCTGTTTTCACACCAGTAGCAATTGGGGGTGGGTGTGTAAGAGCCATTTGAGCCTCCTAATTGTTTTCAATGATGTCCACTGAGGGGTGTGGCCAATGTCTGGGTGGGCAGGGTATTTAATCAGGTCTCAATCTACCATCAGGTGTTGTTGACAAGAGGCAAACAGTTTTCAGACTGTGTTTAGAAGGCTGTCTATCATTTATTGTATGTATTTATGTTGCTGTAGTGATATAGGCCTGCAGAGACAGATAATAAATCTTCAATTATAAGGAAATGTTTGGACATCACTTTCTGGAGCACACGTCTTAACTACAACCCTACTGTTGGCAACCAGTAGTGCCGCAAATATAGGATTTGGGCCCTACACCGATCTTTAATGTGTTGAATGCAATTCAACACAACTCAAACTGGATTGTACAGTATGTGTATGCCTCTTGGCTGGCCTGGCTGATTTAGGAAATAATTTATTTTTGTTGCATAGAAACGCTGTACTCGTACTTAGTCCTTTCGCTGGTCCTGGCCTTCTCTGGACTTTTCTCAAATTAAATAAATGCAATAATAATAATAAATTAATAAAATTGGCCTGCCCTAGTTGGTGAAACTTTTTGGTGACATTTTGTCTTTTTTTTGTAGGATAGAAACACTAGTTTGCCTGGACACTAGTTTGCCTATTGGCCAGTGGCATGCCACTGGGAAAACTCCTGGTATTCCCGCGGGCCAATCCGCCCCTGGTCGTGAAGTTGAAAAACACCACTTTAATGCAGACTCCACAACAAACCTATAGGTTCACCAAAAATACGAAGGTCCATCTGTCTATCTGGCAGACAGACAGATGGATATGATGAACCTATAACTGTTTAGAATATCTCGGCAAACCTTTTTAGCTTTATATAGTGGTATATACTGTATCTATTTTTGAAGTGCTGCATAGCACTTCCTTTAGACGATGTACAAGATGTGTGTGTGTGTGTGTCCCTGCCTGCCTGCATGCGTGTGTCCCTGCCTGCCTGTGTCCCTGCCTGCATGTGTGGAGTCATGTTGATGTTGCCATGTTCAGAGAAACAAGCACAATGGGACGAAGTGTGTATTGTTGATGTTGCCATGTTCAGAGAAACAAGCACAATGGGACGAAGTGTGTTTTAGTATACTGTAGCCACACACGCAGCACTTCATTTCGCACGGGTGTGATTTTTGATTGTTGGCTAAAAAGTTGCCTCCATTACCTTTGAAGCTGAATGCCAACGCAGATAAAAGTCTGGGTATCGACTCCGAGGCTAGTCCTGCTAAGGCTCTTTTGGTTGGTTTCAGCTGGTTATACTTGTGAAGCACTTTTGTACAGCCAAATGTGACATATAACCATCACCACATGTAGCCTGTGAAACTGGACACCTATAGACACTTGCTATCGACAACTAAAGATTGGACGGGGAGGACACAGAGTTGTTAGACTCTGTGGGCCCTATCTTGCAGTTAAGCGGCAGGCGGATTTGAGCAGCCAACAGGTGAATTGTCAATTTCCGGAGGATAAAGTGTTTTTTACACGCCTGCTTGGGTTTGGTATTTTTGAGGACTCGGTAGTGCACTGCAATTCGGGGATCAGGATTTGGCTCGTTGCCTCATTGCCCCAGGTGACAGCAGAGGTCTGCTGGGGTACAACAAGGTGCAGGCCTGCCGTCACCATCTTTCTATGTCTGCTGTGTTTTATAGGGTTCCTTGTTCCTAGTTTTAGTCCGTGATGGGCATCATTACTTAGGAGAGTAATATGTCACTTATTACTTAGTACTCTTTTATTAAATTTAGCAATGTTACATTATTTACCATATTGCCCTTAATATAAACGACTGTGGTTATAAGACAACCCCCAGTTTTCAAGACTCATTTGTGTAAAAAGTACATTGATTGTCAAATAACATAGTCCCCATATATAAGACGTCTCATTTTTTTTAGGATATTTCCATTGAAAAAAAAAAAAAAAAAAAAAAAACACTGTCTTATATTCAGGCCGATAGGCCATTACTTGGAATAGCATTACCTATTGCATATTATTTTTATATTACTTTTGCACCACCCGGCTCACAGAAAAAGGGAAGTACAACAACACAATATGTTTAATTCAGCTATTTAGAACTGAGTCACCAATCAGCCAGAAATGCTATAAAATATCACAGCAATCTCTCTGTAATCGTTTAAATGAAATGATTCCAAGCCAACATGTGACAAAAAAACACTAAAAAGTGATATGTAATATATATATATTTTTTACTAATATAATATATGATCGTGCCCCCCGCCAGGGCACGATAATGGTAAAATGGTTAGGTAACAGAAAAACCCAGAGGGTTATTCATTTTTTAATGATTTCATAAATAGTTATAGTAGATAGTTATAGTTATAGTATTATATATTTCCTGAATTACTTTTTACCCAGAGAGGGTTTGATCTCAAAAACGGTAATATTTGAATATGTGTGGCTTTCTGGAAAACAACAAATGTATGTGCCCCTAACTGGAAAAGGTTTGGGGACCCCAGATAATTATGTAGGATGTATGATGATACCCATTTAGGTTTATTTAAAAATAGGATTATGATTGATTCACTAACACAATACATTGTTATTTATTTGTGTGGCCTCATTGTGACCTTTCAAAACATTTCAGAAAACGTCTCTATTTGCAATGCCCTGAAAGCCTTCTTTATGTATTGGTATCCTTATTGAATGGTGCATCACAAAGTCTTGAGAATGGGAATAAATTGCAAATTTGCAACTCAACCTAATTGAACCTGAAGCACGTAAAATTGCCGGTTATACATCACCAGACCAACTTTATAGCTGGCCATTTTTTGAGTGAGAGAGGTATTTCTTTCACTTGGTCAAATTCAATTACTTCACAAATGCAAACTTTCATTTAATTTAAGAATGAGCAGAGTCAATTGAAACATGGCATGCTGTTTTTCCACTTTACTCTTTCTCCTACCCTGCCATGGAAACATGGTTCATTATCTCTGTCACTGGACGACTAACTAATAAATTTATTTTGTTATACTGTATGTGCAGGCGATTGGTGAGTCGCTCTGGTTTACTTCATGTAAACTGCAATAACAACATGTCTTCATCGCTTGTTTTTTTTGACATCTTATATCATGCCGCTCTTGAGTTTTATCTTTAATGAGGTACAGAATGAAATGAACCAAATAAAAGCAAATCTTTATAATGATTTGAATTAGTTGATATTGATCTGAATTGAATACCCAGGACTTAATGCATGCCCAATACAGTATTCAACCGATTAATATCACCAATTACAAGCCCAGCAACCGCGGTGCATCCAACTGTGATGCCGCAGCCTCATCAGCGTTCAGAGTTCAATCAATTCTTTGTTCGTTTTGAGGTTGGCAGTCACACTGGAGGCCTCATTACACCCACTGTACCAGAGTGCACAGCAGCCACATCCTCACAGTCCCGGTGCAGGCACACACTACTAGTCTTTGAGCAGTCAACCCAGTGAGGGCTGCAGGACCGGATGGTGTGACAGGGAGGGGTTTTGAGAGACTGTGCAGGAAAGACAGCGATTTTTGAGGACTGCGATCGACAGCTGCCACTGCGATTGATAGCCTACTGACCCTAACCCCTAACCCTAAACCTAACCTCAGTAAAACCTATGCAAATTGATTTCGCTCCTCCTGTTGTGCAGACTGCGACTGGTGGTCCTGCAAAAGAGGCAAATGTCCCAAAGGTTCCATGACCCCAACCAGTTTGCATACAGAGCCAACAGGCCTATAAAGTAGACGCCATAGCAACAGTGCTCTCCATTCCATGCTTACACATGGAAAAGGCAAAGAGCTATACGCCAGGTTATTCCTCATAGACGTTAGCTCTGCATTCAACACAATGGTGCTGGGAAGACTGATCCGCAAGCTGCTGGAGTTAGGACTCTCTCATCACATCTGCCTCTGGATTAGAAAAAAACTTTCTGACAGAATATACGGGTAGGACCCCACCCCTCCTCAGCACTCAGCGCCAGCGCTGGTGCACATGTGCTGCTGAGCCCCCTACTCTACAATGTCTACCGTCTACACCCACGACTGTACTGCAATCCCTCCGACTAATGCCATCATTAAGTTTGCTTATGGGTGTGAGATGATTCATTCAACCTATTTGCATCGAGGGAGAGAAGGTGGAAAGGGTCTCAGACTTCATGTTCCTGGGCATAAACATCTTAGACAATTTACAATTTAGGCATTTAGCAGATGCTCTTAATCCAGAACAATGTTCATTAAGTGGAAACACTGCAATGCATCATACAGATTACAGTTTACAATTAAAGCAGAATGTACACACTTTACATATACAATGTAAGCACAAATCCATGGTAATACAATTGACATCCTATAAGTCACTGCTATTTCAGTCTAATGAGGTGCGATCTAAACGACCTAGGAGGATACGGCAAGTACTATGGGTTGGTATGTAATACAAGTGCTATGGGCTGATTGCAGTGGGAAGTTCATTGCATAGTTTTGGAGCATGGAAAAAGAGAGACATTATTTTCTGAGAGTGCTGAGGAAGGTGGACCTATAGCAGTGAATCTGCTACACTCACCATTCTACTGTCGTTTCAGTTGGTGGTTGGTGTCAGAAAGAAAATCACTTCAGCGGGTCATAAACCCAGCCCAGAGGATCATGGTATGTCCTCTTTCATCTTTGGAGGACCTCCACAAGAGGGATTGTAAAAGTGCCAACCATGTCTCCAAGACCAAACGTTGTACAGTGACGTTTCCGGGGAAATCCAATCCGTTGTTTTTGAACGTTTTTTGTCGTGGAAACGTTGCGTCTGGACGTTTGCTGGGCTGCATTCATTTCAATGGGATTGAACGAGCGTTCGCAGCTGACGTTTGGTCCGCACTGCATCCATTTCAATTGTATTCATAGAACGTTCGCATCTTACGTTCGAAAAGCGTTCGGATCTGACGTTTGGTTCTGTTTTGTCTATTTGATGTCACACCAAGGCATTTTCGATACAAATTAATAACACACGATAATAACTAGCACCAAGGAATAGTGCTCCCGGCATTTCCAATGTAATCCTAACAATGATAACTAGCAATAAAAAATGCCTTGCAAATCGCGGTGGTTTTAGATCAGCGTCAGTCAGTGAGGAGACAGAGCCATCTAGTACAAGAGTTGCGATATTAAGGGGGCAGAAACGGAGCGCTCTAGCCTCTTGCTGTTCATGCAACCAGAATAGGGACAAACTGGAGTTAGAAATGCACTGTTTTCAATGAGGATGGCGCAAATAAGAGCAACAGGACACCTGTTTTAAAATAGCCTATTATATAAAAGCCTATATTAGAGTAAAGAGGCTAAAGACTCTGTAGCCTCGTGTTTATGTTGTGTATATAAAATAAAGGGATATAAGATCATTGAAGCTGGGCCGTGGCCTAAATCCAATGGATTTCAGGCCCAGGGCTTGTCCCTATTTATTGTCCCCATTCTCTATTCAAGTCTAACTATTGGACTGACGCCATGAAGTGAACGGCAGTTGGCGTAACTCTGTCTATACTCTACGGCTCTGTGAGGAGATTCCCTTCCGGAAAGAGGCGGGGTTTGATGACACACGTATTGTTTGACACCATGGGTGCGTTCGGAAATACACCCTAAACGCACTGGACTGCCCTGTTGTCGTTCGTTTATACCTGGTGTATTTGGGGCATTTGGTGCTCCTCGTTCGTTTATTCACACTGGTGTGTTTTGTGCACGCACTGAACAACCCTACCCTGGAGACGGGGTTGGCCGGTGTGGAAGGTTTGATTGCGTCACAGCTGTGTCTCGAGCGCTGCCGTTCAATGAAAAGCAATACAACTGTTGTGAGCTAGGAAGCTAGGCTATGGCTTAGCATGGTACTGTGGTCCCCCAACTTTTCCATGACTGTCAAGGACCTGCACATTTATCAAATAAATGCATGCGGACCCCCATTTGAAAATACTTTCCAGGGGGACCCCCTTAAGAGAGGATTTATATGGCTTTGGCAGTGATTCTCGCCATTTTTGAGTGAGGTGTGTTGTCTGGTTTTAACTGCTCGTTCGTAAATCAACGCACTCGGTGCCGACACGCCCACAAAACCAAATGAACTCGGTGCGCACCCAGTTTGTATTTCCGAACATACCCCATATTTGGACATGAAGGGAAGGGAATTCCCTTTAGAACGTCTGATCTGTTTGCTTGTTTGTTTGTTTTTTGTTTTTTTAATTTAATATACTGCATAGGCCTCTAAAGCTCTTATTTTCCATTGTTGATTGTTTTGGCTGTTGTAGCCTACAAACCGTTTCCATTTGACATTTTGTTTGTTCCTTCACTGCCTATTAATAAAAAACTATATGATGATATAGCCTACCCTGTTATATTGCTGTAATGTTCTGTTATTGTGCCTATGATTTCTGATTGCTGTACTTCTTGTAAGTCTAATTAATGCTTATTTTTCCACGTCTGATTGTTCTGGCTGCTGTTTGTCTTTGCCCCCCCAGTTACATACTTTGATAAATTCGGAAATGAAATAAATAAATCATGTATTATTGCATTGTCTGTCATTATTCACATTATGCCATTGCCATGCCCCACTTTTTTCATAGAAGTTTTAAGTTGGTATTTTTCTAATAGCTAGGCTATATCATGGTTCCCAAGGTGCTTATGTCAAGGACCCTGAATTTGAGACTAGACTACAGACCCCCATTTTGAAAAAATATTCAGGACGCACACTTGATACTGCTCTGATCTGCTGTTTCTATGTCTTCATAAGTTACATGCTTTGATGAATTCGAAAATAAAATAAATAAATCATACATTATTGTATGTCTGTCATTCATATAATGCCATGCCCCATTGTGCTTTTCTACATAAGTTTTTATTCTTCTAATAGCTCTTAAGTGCAAGACACTACCACCACTCGCTCCCAATGTGCTGGGAGCCCTCTTGCATAGTTACTTCCACCATTGGTGTGAAAAAAGGGTGAATAATGTCCATGTATATAAAACACCATTTACACCCATAAGGGTCTATTTGTTTTCAAAGTATCTACTATTCTATTTG
The DNA here is from genome assembly GCA_039105355.1 of Benthosema pterotum. Taxonomy (NCBI): domain Eukaryota; kingdom Metazoa; phylum Chordata; class Actinopteri; order Myctophiformes; family Myctophidae; genus Benthosema; species Benthosema pterotum. Next base: position 32,540,821 of record CM076973.1, on the reverse strand, counting down.
AGACATGCATAAGCTGTGTCCCATATACTGGACTTGTTAGAAAAGCATTGGATCCAGCCCAGCTTTGCGCTGAAATACCTTTATTCCAGATTGTTTATTACAGATACTTAAGTTGTTACTGTAGGCCTACAACACATTTAAACATTAAAGAAAACATATTGCAGACATGATTTAGAAATTTTATTAACAGCTTCTTGATTTACAATACAAGCACAACTCAATACAAACTGGTAACTGTGAATGGACAAAGTTAATACACTGGTTTACAATGGCAGCCACCCTGTACAATTCGGGTAAAAAGGGAGTAAAGGTTAAGTTTATGGTGTTTTGGGTTATTTTAGGCATGTTCCAAGTAACAAGACATGATTGCTGCACACATCAGTCTAAAAGTAACAGTACTCTTCTGAACTTTAACGATAAATAAGCCTGATGTTTTATATTAGACACTATAATCATTGACATCTTGCTTTGTAGCCCGCCACTAATCTTCAACTATCATCAGTTGGTAAGGGGAGAGAGATGGATCACTCGACAATAAACAATTTAACATGGGCAAAATAGGCATTCTGAGCTTGTAGATTTTACTAGGGATGTCCCAAACCACTTTTCATTTCCGATCTGACGGCAAAAGCATTTCTGTGAGCCGATTTTCTGATACCATAAATTATACACACAGACACAAAATAGGAAATATACCATCTTATATTAAGTCCACCAGAGAAAAAGAGTTAGTGACAAGACATAACAAGAAAAAAAACAAAAAACAAAAAAAAGAGGTGCAACATAACCACTAGCCACTGTCATCGTCGCTGTCGTCACTAGACTCAATGATATATTCTGGTTCCTCCTCCAGCTCTGTTTCTTCTACATGATGCAGAATACTTCGGTCAACAATGCTTTTATAGACTGCGTGCACCTCTGTCATTAAGCTCCTCGTGTCATCAAGTGTTGCTTTTATAAAGCACCGCAGTCCCTCGTGAGCTTCAGGACATTCTGCAGGAAAACCTAGAAGAAAAAAAGTACACTACTTTTGCATCAAATGTGTGATTACAGAGCATTTCCTGAATCTTGTACTACTCCTACTCTTGTAATAATTTGTGCTGAGTGCAGGGCTGGCCATCAAAATGTGTTACCATTAAAACACTGTATAACAAAATGACTGTTTCTTTTTCTTTAATTTTTATTCCACTTTTGTCAATTGTCAATTATCAAATTTAATCTCAGCCAACCTTGGGTGCAGCAGACTTGACTTCATACTTTGTTTTATGCATGAGTCCAAGCTGTTTCTTTTCACCTGAAGGGGGGAATTTCCCCCGGCAAGACGTACCACAAGGAAGTAAACACGTTATTCCGACCTGTTCCCTTACCGGGAAAGGGCCTTTCTTGTATCAAAATATATACTTACATTCTTTCAATAAGTCACTAGAGAGATCTTCTTGCAGGCGCTTAGAATAGCTGCAAAGCGACATCCAGTGTTGCTGCATCTCCTGAACAAGAATATGGCGTTCCTCTCGCAGCCGACGCAGAAGCATGGCTTTGTCGAAAACCTTCTTTTTCGTCTTTAATGAAATGTCATTTGCTGCAATGACACAAACCAATGTTACAATTCAGGTTAAATACAGTATTATCACAGAGGCATGTCAATGTTTTTATTCAAGTTGATTGTACACACCATTGTCCCAAGGCCACAAATGACCCTCTGCAAGGACAGCGTCAACTGAAGCAACAGCCTCATCTTCAGAAACCAGACCATTGTATGAATCAATGGCCTCGGCCAGTTGCCTTTTTTCCTTCTGGATTTTGGAAAGTATGCGTTGTCGGGCCTTGTTGCTGTCTGGAAAATATATATGTATATACACAAAATTTGTACGACATTGATCCAAGCTTTAACAACATGTAGACTTATTTAAGTATGATTTGAGTTGTTATGAGTTGTTACAATCCTATTTTTAACATACCAGTCTCACTGTATTTGTGGTTCTGACGTTGCTGGATGCTTAAAGCCAAGCTCTCCATCACACGCTGAAGCCCAGTAGCTCCATCAGTTGGAATCAGGTCATCTGGAGCTGTGTTTTAAAATTGTCAGTAAAAAAAACACACACATTGAAATAGTGTGAGTGAGTACAGGGCAAGGTTAATTATTTTGACCTAGAAGCAGTCCATACTTGATATGGCCCAGTTCCTGACGTCGTCAATCCACAGCAGGAGTTCCTCATCGGTGATGTTCAAATCCGTCTTTGTTGTTTCAAGGTCTGTCTCAGCAGCAATTGTTCTCTTTATTATCTGCAATGGATATTAGTGGTAGAATTAGAAATGTCCTTGCTCTTACAAGTTCATTACATTACAACATTACAAGTTCAGATTGTTGAGTCTCAGTAAAGGTACCGTTAGTAAACTGTTGTTATCTGGCTGTTCTGGAGTGTATAAACCATAGGATGTCATGTATGGCTTTCTTAATAGAAAGAAAACATGGGCTTGCAACTCAATGAAAAAGATGCTCCAAACTTTTGGATGTTTTTCTTTCCGTTTACTGTTTATACAGTAAAACTGAGAGTAAACTTCACATTCTTAAAACATTGTTCAACCGTACTGCTAAATACAGTTTTGTTTGTTTCCACAGCTTCTACCTGTAATTGTATAAATTGGGTGACAAATATTCCACTGAAGGTCCATAAACGTACCGTATCTCCTATAAGAAATAAGAAACTAGACAACTATAATTAGCTTTTATTTGACGCTGCCATCACCCACTTTAAGGGAATGAACGTTGTTTGTGTATCAAAAAAAAGGAAGAAAAAACATTTCATGTATAGTACCTTGACATATCTTTGAGAGAGGTAGTTGTGTAGACGTTTCTTTTTCCTCAAATTCCATCCTCGGGCGTGTATGGTAATCATATCAGTGCGAGCTATGTATGAAAGAAAATTTACCAATTTAAACTCTTACAATGAGTGATTTCTGCAACAAAATTTTAATTGTCAAGTTTCTAAGCAATATAGTTTCTAAGCAATATAAACCATCTTGTACTGCATATTGTGCCAACATTAGTTGCTTACCAGATTTGGTCATGTACTTTGTTGTCAGCGCAACCCGTGACAAAAATGAATTGACCTGCTCAACTTCCTCACCAACAGTCAAGCCTATTAACATAGAATCATGTCAGATAAATTTCACAGTGAAATAATGCAGTTTATGAAGTCATTTATTTTCTGCAGAATGTTGTAAAACTAACCTGCTCCGTCTTGATTCCACCCACCCCACTGCACCTGTATTGTAGACCGAGGAGAATTCACATTTGGTCATTTTCCGTACTTCATTGTGTTAAATGCCCTGCATTTATAAAGCATGCTGCTTGCTCAAAGGAAGCGGGGTAAACTTACCTCACATTTGGCAGCGTGACTCTTGGCATGCATTACTGACAGGAATGGTTTATTCCGCAATAATGGTTGAAGGTCTGGAAAGGACTGAGATAACCTTTTAAGATACGGGTAGTATTTACACATTATGTCTGTGCATATGAAGTTGATATTGTATGACATCGCCAGCTCTTTGTGCAGGAAAAGAGGGTATGCAAAGATCTCCCCTCTGAACATGTTCAGTGCCTTAAACAATAGTCCATGTCGACACACAGCCACCTCCACACCCTCTTCATCCACATTAGATGCAGACCTTTTTGAAGTCTCTCTTGCAGCTCTCCACTGCGACTTTCCACAGATGCCTTTGCCTGACACCTATGAGAATATGTTCACAAAAAACAAATGGACAGATTAATCATCTCTTCAAAATGAAGGGCATTGTAATCCAAGGGCCTGCACATATTTTATAGTTTGAATTACTCAATAAAAGTGGTTCTCTGTTAACCTTGCCCATTTTTAACATGTAAGCTGAAATTTTAAATGTTCTTTCAATAAAGTCTAAAACGACTCTGGACTACATCAACTTGTAAGCACAACTCACAGGCTGCACTTGAGTCCGAACAGTCTCCACAAATTCTGCAACGTCTTTGTCCTTTGCCAGAAATGCACCCTCAAAGAAAGCACTTTTTTCAGTCAGTCTAATATTTTAAAGAGACATAGATTAGATAGATTATAATCCATGCACAATCCATGCACAAGAGTTCGTTTGACATCCATTACCCCCCCACACACACACCACCACCACCACCACACACACCTTTAAAATAAATACATTTAAAAAATACCCTGTAGAACGGTTGAACCGGTACATCTTTCGATTTCCATCAATGGATATAGCCACCACTTTGGAAGGGCAGGCTGGGCAGGAGAAATGCTGTACATCAAGCAGCTTTTCTTTCTCATGGCGACAGTATGTCCACTCCAAGAAGCTGCGCTGTAGACTGTCCCCACATATACTCCCTGCCTGCCGTGTAGCCAGAATAACAATCATCTTTACCGTTTGTTAAACAGTTAAACATGTGAACATGAGGTGTACAATAATTTGCAGTTTTGGTCATAACACAATAGTCCATAGCATGTTTTGCATAGGGAATCAGACCCGATGTGGTATTGTTACAACTCTGTAAATGATCTCAAAAGTCAGATATCGTTTCATGACTTACACGCCCAAAGCTGCTAGAACGATGGTCCAGCATTTTAACAAATGCTTGTCTGGACAAACCAGGTGCCGTTATTTTAAGCTCCTCGAAAGTGTTGAACAGATCAATTGTGTAGACCGTCTGAAAATTAACATGACCAGGCCAGTAGCCACTGGCCTGGAGGTCCTTCAGTCCAGGAGTCCAACATTCAGAGCAGCTGTTGCATTTAATTAAAGGCAGGGACAAATCATAGCGTCCTGTTTAAACAAAGGAAAGATTATGTTTCATAATTTAAAACTAAAACATAAAAATCAGTCTTGTTTCTCTTAAAATGTTTTAAATAGACATTTCAATATCATAGCCTCAAGCTTCAAAGATTGAATGCTTACCATTTACGGTGACCAAGGTAATGCGTCTTCCAATTCCAACTGTGCACTCTTTATCACAGCTGCAAATAGTGCTGGGGCAAGCAACCGGAAACAAACATGCTACAAGAAGATGGAACAACCACCAACAGGGCATTATTGCAACTAAAATATATAATAAAATGCACACACTATAATGCATGAAACACACATCTGAAATTTAAAAATAAGTTATACATACCTTGTTCACATAATGAAACTGCCCCATTATCATTTACAGAAATGTAGCAAGTTGGCGGTATTGGTTTATAAAATCCTTGTAGGATACAGTCTCTATTGTGTAAAGGAAAATGTTTATGAATTTGGACATCACACTCACTGCAAAACAGTTCTTTGGGGAGGCAATCTCGGCATCTAATTGCCGTTTGTTTCTTCTTGCAGTGAGAACATTTGCTATATGCATTTGGGATGTTTTCTGCTGCTAGCATTAGTTCTAAAAGTTGTGGCCTTTCTATCTCCCATCTCTCATGTGAGAGTGCCTGCCGCATTTCCCAGGTCCTAGAAACTGCATGTGTTGCTTCTGAAGCCTGAAATGGATCGTCCTTCAAGCTTTCATTTAGCAACTGGAGCTGTAAGTCTGAAGCCGAGAGGGAAAATATAAATTAGTATTAATAGGACAAGATTTAACAGGTTCACACTTTTAGAATGCCGTTTAATCAAAATCTAACAAAGCAAGACAAGGCAATGATATTGAAGAGAGTCAAATATCACGATAACTAAACCTTTCACCTCTATTAAAATTGTATTCATTTTAACATAACCCCAACCCCATGCCCACAAACATTCTCAAAAATATACCAATTGTCTGCTGTGCTTCCTGCAGTTCAAACGCCAGGATACCTGAAATGTGACAAAAAGAAAAAAGGAAAATTATGGATGGAATGTCTACAACCAAATACCTTTCAGAAAACGCTTGTGGCTAAGACGCATAAGAGATGTGTTTGCCTGAGACCCAAACTAGTGAAAATAGCAACAGCACAATACAGTTGGTCTACCCACAGTTTAGGTGAAAAAGTGATCTACAGCAGTGATTCAGTGGCCCAGTTTTATTCATGTCTCAGACCATGTGAATAATATCAAAGTCAAAGTTGCATGATTTGTCACTACGTTACCGCAGCGAAATTGGACCTCCGCTTTTAACCCATCACTTGGGAGTGGTGAGCTCCAAGGAGCGGTGAGCTACGGCTTGCCGCGCTCGGGAATCATTAGCTGATTTTGACCCCCAATCCATCCCTTTGATGCTGAGTGCCAAGCAGGGAGGCATTGGGTCCCATTTTTTAGAGTCTTTGGTATGACCCGACTGGGAATCGAACCCCGGCCTCCCAGTTCCAGGGCGGACACTCTAACCACAAGGCCACTGTTCTGCTTTTATTGCTTACCCTCTGTTGACGTCGTAGCATGGGCATCATCATGCTGCTTCGGGTTTAATCGTGAGGATGATGGGGACTCTTCAAAGTCGGCGCTTGTAGCCTCGTAAAGACAGTGACGTCATTTAAAAGCGACAGGTTCTCTGTCTGCAGTCTCCTCTCTGCTCCGTTAACATTATGGGTTATTTATTCAAGTGGTAAATTAAATGTGAAACACGTCCTCTGACAAAGACACGTCATACATTTGGAATCATTTTTATTCAAATCAATATAGTCTCCTGTTCATTTCATATTTTAAGGGTAGGCTAACTACAGTGGAATTTCAGTGGACTTCATGGGCTGCCTGCAGTACCCTGTTTCTAACAAACCCTTTTGGGTGGCCACTGTTTCATGAAATTTGTAGTCCCCGTGTGTCTCTATGGGGATTATCTTTGGGGGTCTTCACCAAATGAAATAATAAAGCTATAGGTAACTACTCTTGGCCAGGTCTGACTAGTTATGAAGTTGGTCTGGCCTCAAGCTGAATTTCTAATTCAATTCAGTTTTTAGTGAACAGTATTTGTTTGCTGAACTTGGGTGATATTCTGGGACAGTTTTGACAAGTCTGTATTGCCTTGATCTGGCCAGAATCAAGATGCCACTAATTTGACCGTGTTTGCTGGGTTAGTTATAAAAGTATTGAGCTAAGTGTATATAGTAATACAATTACTCAAATGCCATGTTGCTACGATTCAAGTTGCACTCAATTGAAGGCCATCATTACACTATGGCAGAAACGGATGGAGACTGCACTGTATAATCAATTAGCAGAAGGTGGCCTTTTTTTTTTTAGAAAATCTTACTACAGAACGTTGTTGGCCACATTTTAAAATGCAGGTCTAAAAATAAAGTTTAATGGGGTAGTATTTTATGTAATAAGTACTTTCATTACTTCCACCCCTGCCATATAGGAACTTCCCTCTACCTCTATGGGACCCACAGTACCTTATACAGGTAAGAGAGATGGCAAGAAAACTTAACACATTACAAACTTCTAGATGTAAGTGAAGACTGTATTTAAGAGTATAGAAACTTTTAGGACATTTTAAAATGGATAATGTGATCCAAGGATACACTGTCTAACAAAAGCAAGTGCTACTACTTTGTCTGTATCCGTTTGTACATGCCAATCAAGTTCAATCTGTCTTTCTCTTTTAAATCTGTTTTGCAGAAAATCCAGTTAAAGGGAAGCGGCATGGGGAAGGGGGAAACCCGGCCAAGAGGCCACGGAAGGGCCCTGGAAATGTGGTGAAGGTAAATAAGTTGGACTATCTCTGTGAATTAATGATGGCCTTCCCAGCAAACCAGATCATGACCAGGAGAAATCACTAGAGGATGAGGACTCCAGTGATCAAGACTAGGCCAAATCACAGCCCATATGGGGATGATCTTTGGGGGTCTTCACGAAATGAAATAATAAAGCTATAGCAAAACTACTCTGGGTCTGACTAGTTATGATTTTTAAGTTGGTCTGGCCTCAAGCTGATTTTCTAATTCATCCAGGCACATCAGTTTTTAGTGAACAGGATTTGTGTTCGTTAAAATCGGTTGATATTTTGGGACTTGATCTGGCCAGAATCAAGATGCCACTAATTTGACTGTCTTTGCTGGTTTACTTATACAAGTATTAGGCTAAGTGTATAGTAACAATTACTCAAATGCCATGTTGCTAGAACTTAAAGTTGCACTCAATGGAAGGTCATCATTTATGCCATTTTGCTTGTTAATGGCAGAAATGGACAGATTGCACTGGTTGCACTAGTTGGTCATTTTATAATTCAGAACTAAAAACTGTAAAGGTTAAATGGGGCATTTTCTGTGTAATGAATACTTTTACTACTCTAGTAAAATGGGTACTTCAACGTCTTACAGGAACCCTTGACCTCCAAGGAGGAACCACAAGGGAGGATGGACATGGGAGCCACAGGAGCCCCTACAGGTGTGTAACAGACGGTGCCATGGTCTTCATTTGCAGCAAGAAAATTAATATAGATGGTGTCTTCACTTACGTCCCTGAATTTGTAATATAGGCTGAAACGGGTGTGGTGTGCAACTTATTGTAGGAATGCTAAAAGTGTGACATATGTTTAATGTGTTCATGTAAGTGAATTTGATTAATCATACATTATTGTTATAACCTTGCAGATGAAGTTATTATCTACCTGGAGGAGGTTCCGGTTCCGGCGCCAGAGCCAGAACCTTTGGACCTGTCCTCACCTCCAGACAGGCTTGTCCTGAGGTTGTCCCGAAATGGGAAGGAATGGGGTGCACAGCCCTAAGGTAAATAAAGTGGGCTCCTTGCTTCCTCCTAAATGACATTGCAGTCTGTTAATCATTCCATTTTTACTACATACTGCAGTGGTAATTGGATTCAAGTTCAAGTTTATTTGAAAACATCATTGCATAGCAATATGAAATATGATGTTTCTTACAATACATAGACAGTAAAAACGAGGACACAAAAACAAAAAGCAAGCACACAAGCATAGAGTGCAAGACATAAAAATAAAAACTGGGTAGAAAATAAAAACAGGATAAAAACAAAGATAAGAACATGCAAGAACACTGCTCTTTTAAAACCCCACGGACAGTGTTACTTCATGAGGAGCTTGTAAGCTCTCGGGAGGAAGGACATCTGGTGTCTATTAGTGTGACTCACTGGTTGAGCTATTGTTCTACCGTTCCTAAGTGTGTAGCGACTACTATTAGCAGGTAGGCTCTGGATCATTGGGCTGGACCCTTCACTCAGAAGACGGTTAAATTCTCTGAGTGTGGCCTCATCTCTCCTAGTCTCCAGAGTGGGGAAAGAATTATAAGGTACCCCGATGATGCGGCAACACCTTTTTTGCAGGTCTTCCAGCTCCTGAATCAAGTGCTTTGGGAGACCGGCCCAGACAGGTGACGCATATTCTAACAATGGTCTAATGAAGGTCACATATATCTGGGCTAACACATCAGGGGGGAGCAAGGCACGTTTGGCCACACTCAAATAATGGACTCTAGGCTGAGCCTTCTTAAGTATGAAATGGACATGAGCGTCCCATTTCAGGTCAGAGGAGAGCTGTATACCAAGTAGTTTGAAGGTATCCACCCTCTCTACTGCCTGGTTGTTCAGAACAATAGGAGGGGGAAATGGCTGATTTTGTGGTTCCCTGAGGCTAATTACCATGTCCTTAGTTTTAACAGCATTGGCTGCTAGGCAATAGGTCTGGCCCCAGGCTGACACTGCATCGACTGCGGCTTGCATTTGACCCGGCAGGGAACCCATAAGAAGTTCACTGAGGGTCAGATCATCTGCGTATTTAATAGGCTCTACACTAGTAGGTAGGAAATTGTCCAAAGAGTTCATGCAGAGAACAAACAGCAAAGGGGATAAGACCCCTCCTTGTGGGACACCAGCTAAAACCGCCTGTGGCTCAGAAAGATGATTCCCCCATTTAACTGTTTGCCACCTGTCCTTCAGGTAGCTGCTCACTGTTAGCCAGATGTTCTTTGAAACTCCAAGCATTTTAAGTGAGTGGAGTAAATGTCCATGGCTGATCGTGTCAAACGCACGGGTAAAGTCAATGTAAGTGACATGCACATCAAACTTAGGTTTCCCATCAACAGCATCATGCCAGCTTTGCAGTATGTGTAATAACGCTGACACAGTCGATCTGTTCTTCATGAACCCATGCTGAGAATTAAGAATTGCCTTTTCAGTTTCCTGAAGAAGTTGGGCTTTCAGGATCCCCTCGAAAACTTTACCCAGACAGCTCAATAGAGAGATCTGTCGATAGTCCTGTGGGAACCTAGGTTTGCTGCACTTAGGGACTGCACAGACTAAGGAGTCTTTCCACTGGGTGGGAAAATATCCCTCTTTCAGACAGGCATTAAAGATGTGCGTCAGCACCGGGGAAAGCTCTTCATTAAAGGTTTTGAGAATCCAGGCAGGAATACCGTCTTTCCCTGCTGCCTTTTTTTCATCAACTTTGCGTAGGAGTGCCTTCACCTGTCCTATGCTGTAAGTGACAACTGTAGATATACTGGGTGCTGCTGTCTGGATGCTGCTATCATCATCCAGTAGGGGGCATGGTGATATATTCTCCCACACAGAGGAGAAGTGAAGACTCAGAGTTTCACATTCCTCCTGAGTCTTGGTGTGTTCAACCTGGGGTTCTGCGGCTCCCATTAACCTTTTGATGGACCTAAACCAGTTGCCGCTGTCATTGTTTCTAAGATGCGAGACTTCATCCTCATAGTACCTTCGCTTAGCATTCTTGATCATATAGGATACTCTAGAACGTAGCCTGTTGAACTCAGATTTATCCTCCAATTTAAAAGCTCTTTGTCTGTCGGCTATAAGCTGTTTTATTTGTTGCGTCATCCATGGCTTATCCACAGATGTGATTTTGCTTCTTTTAATTGGCATCACAGCATTGAGGATAGGGTTAAAGACCTCATAGAACATATCAACCTTTAAAGAGGCCAAGGGAGCATCATAGACTGCCCCAAAATCAGCAGTGTTCAAATAGAGGCCTAACAGCCTCTTACTTTCTGCAGAACAATGCCTACGGAAAACTGGGGTCACTGGTGGTGTAGGCCAGTGGCCAGATGTCAGCAGTATAGCCTGGTGGTCAGAACCACTCACTGGGGGTAAATGTACTGGGTCTGTGTACAAGCCTTTGATGTTTGTAACGATAGAGTCCAATTGATTGTGGCCTCTTGTTGGTTTGGTCACTATTTGTTTTAAGCTAAACTGAGCACATAGTGTCCCGAGTTTCAAGGTGTTTGTGTCCCCTAGGATCACTATGCCTGGGAGGCTGTATCTATTTTGAATAGTGCACAGACAGTTCCTTAGATACTCCTGGACTTGGGCATCAGACCGTGCCTCCTTGGAGGACTTTGGAGGATTATAAAGAACAGCTGCTATTAAACAGTTGATGCCACGTGGTAGCCGAGCTGGCCTCAACCACATCCACAGACATTCGAATTGATCGTCCTCAAGGTCCATGAGCCGTTGGTGCGTAATATAGTTTTTTAAATACATAGCTACACCACCGGCATGATTAACTCTATCCTTTCTGTGTAGGCTGAGCCCCTGCATGCTGACTATTGTGTCAGGGACAGTGTCTTTTAGCCAGGTTTCAGTCACAGCTACAATATCAGCTTCATTAACTTGAATTACTGTCTGCAATTCATCAACTTTGTGTTTAAGTGATCTAATGTTACACAACAAGAAGTTAGGAAGCATGTTTTTTGCTAGTTTAACACCACTAGTATTATATGCAGCCGTAGAGCAATCAGGATAAACCAAGCACCGTGATACAATAGAAAAAGGTTGGTTCATAGCTGGTACCCTGTCTGAGATGAGAACTGGAATAGGGAAACTGGGGGTAGCATTGCAGTGACGTCATAGTGATGATATATGTATATAATGAGAAATGCTGTCTTCCAGGACCCTGATACCAGTGCGGTTTAGGTGCACTCTGTCTCGGTACAGTGAAGGACTCTTCCAAAATTTATCAAAATTACTAATGTAACCATGGCCGCAGGCAGTGCAGAAGTTGCGCAGCCAGTTATCAGCGGCAAAGATTCGGCTGAAATTTTCGGGGCCTTTCATGAGGGTGGGAATTAGACCTAGGAATATAATGGATTTATTCATTTGCCCAAGGGCGTCAGCTAACGCCTCATAATCGTTCTGCATTTTGACAGCCTGTCTCTGCCTGATATCATTTGTTCCTGCATTGATGATTATTGTGTGAGCGGAGGGGTGGCGGTGGACAATGTCAGGAATGTGAGAGATTAAATCCATGATCTTTGCACCAGAGAAGGAGAAGGTGACACAGTTGGGTACGGACACGTCACGTATGAGTGAATCCCCTAATAGAATGTACTGGGCCAGGGGGAGGTGCGAGTCATTGTGAGTGATCGATGCAGCTGATCGAGTGTGTAGTGAAAGTGACACAGCTGGGTCTGATTGATGGGGGGGAGGGGGGGAGCGCATGCCACAGGTTGCGGCCACTTCGCCTCCAGCTGGATGTATGGCCGATAGAGAAACAGCAGTCCTGGTGATACTTGGTGAAAAACGTCGGGGACGTTTCTCTTCACGACCGACGTTATGTGTGGGTTTCGGCGTAGAAGTGAGGGAACGAGTCGAGGAGGAGGAGGAATCTGGAACGTTGCGCTTCCCCGGCCGTGGAGTCACACCAGGCGGCGGAAAGCCAGGGGGGTGTGCGCTCGTCGAAGTCTCCTGGAGCGGTGCGTACGAGTTGGAACAGGGGAACAAGTCCGCTATGCTGCAAGCCTCGGACGCTGATGGGTCGAAGAGGGAGAACGCCTGCCTCCGCTGCTTTCCCTTGACCACCGAGGACCAGGAATCAGCACAGACGGGGCCCGGCTTTCGCGCTCCGGTCACCGTCAGAGCACTGACTCCCGGCATTGTGGCAGTCGCGGCGGGCGCACGGGGCACAGCGCTGGTATCCGACACATCCAACGATCTCAGGCGGCTCTGGAGGACAGACTGACGCTTGATGAGGTCCTTCAACAGGCTCGATATGGAGTAAAGTTCGTTCCTTATGGCACCGATTTCTTCCATCCTGGACGGTGGCATACTTGAGTGGAAACTCTCACGTGGGGAGGGCCACTCAGTCGCAGTAGCAGGGACCACCAGTTGTGCGGTGAGTTAAACGATCCAACAACACACCGGCAAGCAGGGGCGTGGGGGTTAGCTTCAAGGCTAAAAACAAGCCACAGCTGACACGCCACTACAGCCGGCGTCAGGCTGAAGGCTAACCGCAGCCAGCTATCTTAATATAAAACAATCAGTAGTACTGATCGCAGAGCACGCATTGCTGGTGCAGCAAAGAGAGTCACTAGCTTAGATCCCAGGAGTTCTAGTAACACAGAAGTAATAAAAAAAGGTTTAAAAGTCCGATAAAAGTGTCACAGTGCCAGAGCGTCTCACCGAGCGTCTCACCGGAAGGAAAAATGGAAGGAAGGAACATAGGAGTTCATAGGGAGTTAATAGTTAGGTAGTTGTATGAAAAGGTAATATTACTTTACTCATCACTAAATTATTAAAGTACTTTAGTTCACAGACAAATGAACAAAAACATCTTCAAGGAAAAGATATTCCTAATGACAACTGGACCAGTTGTTTTAAGCTCTACTTGCCAATACAGGGATGAAAATTGTATGTTGGCCAATGTTGGTTCCACAGACAAAGATTTGGAAAATTTACAAGGTCACAACAGCATCACTCATGGGATGTTTCTATCGTGAGGAAACTTGCTGAACTACTGCTATAGTTAATGATTGCATAAATCTGCTATTTAACACTATTTACATTTGTAAATGTCTCTCTAGGTCGTCGCCATCATCCACCCCACCGTCATCATCCATCATCCACCCCACCACCAGTTCCAGTTTTGTTGAATGTGTTTTCCTGTTTTGTTCAATGTATGTATTTTTCAAAGCTGTTGGCTGTTAAAAATGTTTAATAAAATGTCCTTTACAGTTAAGTGTTTTTACTGGTGTTTGAAGGTGGTGGGGGTTGAGTTTGCTTTTGGCTGGAGATGCTCCGATAATCGGCCACAGATATTTCCTCTGATCAGTGTTTAGCAATTTACCCAGTCTCTGATCGGCAATTTACCTTGTCTGCAAGTGGTATAAATCTCAAATGTATTTAAGTATGTCATGAATCTGATCGTGGTTGATGGTATCACTATATATACAAACGGTTTACCTCGAGTTGTAAAAGGTTGAGATCAGACCTAAAATAAGAGACTTATAACGGCAGCAAATGGTTTTAGCCACTAGCTGTAATTAACCTCCCAGACACTGAGTGGCTGTTTTGGCTTGTGCTGAGTACAACAAAGAGTGGCCCACTATGTACATTTCATCAAGACATTTAGGCATACATTCACTTCTGAGAGACAGTAGAAATCAAAGCGAAAAGAAAATATACAAAGGGGGTGGGTGGGCAAATTGAAAAAACACTCCACTTATTTAATTACATGTCAATGGAACTATATAAATTGGTGGTTCCCGAAATGCCCAGTATCAATTGGGGATCCCAGAGTGTCATTACAAGGGGTCCATAGAATACAGGTTTTAGTTCCAAGCTCTGTGTGTGTGGGTCTGGCATATCTTTTCAAATGAGGGGTCTGTAGTCGTCTCAATTCAGGGTCCTTCACATGAAGCACCTTGGGAACCATGATATAGATATTAGGAAAAAAAAAAAATATATATATATATATAATATATAAACACAGACCATGGCATATGGATAATAAGCAATGCAATAATGCATGATTTTATTTAATTTTCGGATTCATCAAAGCATGTAACTTAGGAAGACATACAAAACACAGCAGATAAATGTGTGTGTGTGTGGGGGGGGGGGATGCATCACCACTATTGCAAATTATGATGGACAGCCAAGAGACAAACAGCAGCCAAAACGTAGAAAATAAGAGCATTAGACATACAAGAAGTAGGCTCTACAGCAGTCAGAAATCATAGGCACAATAACAGAACATTACAGCAATAACAGGGTATATTATCATCATTGTTATTGATAGGCAGTGAAGGAACAAACAAAATGTCAAATGGAAACGGTTTGTAGGCTACAACAGCCAAAACAATCAACAATGGAAAATAAGAGCTTTAGAGGCCTATGCAGTATATTAAATTAAAAAAACAAAAAAACAAACAAACAAACAAACAGATCAGACGTTCCCTTCCCTTCATGTCCAAATATGGTGTCATACGTGTGTCATCAAACCCCGCCTCTTTCCGGAAGGGAATCTCCTCACAGAGCCGTAGAGTATAGACAGAGTTACGCCAACTGCCGTTCACTTCATGGCGTCAGTCCAATAGTTAGACTTGAATAGAGAATGGGGACAATAAATAGGGACAAGCCCTGGGCCTGAAATCCATTGGATTTAGGCCACGGCCCAGCTTCAATGATCTTATATCCCTTTATTTTATATACACAACATAAACACGAGGCTACAGAGTCTTTAGCCTCTTTACTCTAATATAGGCTTTTATATAATAGGCTATTTTAAAACAGGTGTCCTGTTGCTCTTATTTGCGCCATCCTCATTGAAAACAGTGCATTTCTAACTCCAGTTTGTCCCTATTCTGGTTGCATGAACAGCAAGAGGCTAGAGCGCTCCGTTTCTGCCCCCTTAATATCGCAACTCTTGTACTAGATGGCTCTGTCTCCTCACTGACTGACGCTGATCTAAAACCACCGCGATTTGCAAGGCATTTTTTATTGCTAGTTATCATTGTTAGGATTACATTGGAAATGCCGGGAGCACTATTCCTTGGTGCTAGTTATTATCGTGTGTTATTAATTTGTATCGAAAATGCCTTGGTGTGACATCAAATAGAAAAAACAGAACCAAACGTCAGATCCGAACGCTTTTCGAACGTAAGATGCGAACGTTCTATGAATACAATTGAAATGGATGCAGTGCGGACCAAACGTCAGCTGCGAACGCTCTTTGAATCCCATTGAAATGAATGCAGCCCAGCAAACGTCCAGACGCAACGTTTCCACGACAAAAAACGTTCAAAAACAACGGATTGGATTTCCCCGGAAACGTCACTGTACAACGTTTGGTCTTGGAGACATGGTTGCCACAAGAGGGATTGTAAAAGTGCCAACAATGTCCTCAGGGACTCATCCCACCCAGGTCATCACCTGCAAAACTTCTGACTTCAGGGATGCGCTATGAGGTCATAAGTGCATGAACGAATGGACTGAAAAATAGCTTTGACCCCAGAGCAGTCATAGCTCGAGACACTTGAACTCTGATGCTTTAAACTTTATTCCTTACAGAGTTATTTAATTCAAGTCAAATTTTATTCACAGACTCAGGTCCATATACATTCATGGTAAAACAACATAAAACTTACTTTGCAATCTGTCTTGGGCATTACAGACGGCGAGTGATAAACGCCCCCATTATCGCTTCCGCTGTGAGATTCCACTGTGCTCCTCACCAGACAACTGGGTGATAGTCGCTCAGTGTGAATAAAAAAGCTCACAGAAATTTAGGTCTAAAATCAGACGCAGGCGTGTGCACAAAACAACATGTGCAACAGACAACACTGGACACCATGCAATGATGCCCGGTGTCACATGCTGGCTCTACTGCGTCACATTTTCTAAGCACAAAACGCCGGTCCCATTGAAAATGAACTAGAGGTGCATGTATTACTCCCTTGACCTGTATTTTTCACATCTGCTTTTTATAGCGCCACCAAGAGGCCGATCTTTGCAAAACACATTATTTCATATTGCTCCTCCAGATTCAGTCGAATCGTTACATGGTATCTCTACAGTTGTGTGCTCATGATGGATCTGTCTGATATTTCATATTCATATAACTACAATTGGCTTTCAAAGTTTGCAGAATTTGCCTGTTCTGAACAAAAAGCGCCCAAAATCATCTAATTATCATCAAAGCCATAAGAAGAAATGGCATCCCTTTCACATTGGCCTATAGCGCCACTAGGAGGCCCACAGCCTGACCTGGTGGAGACCTGTGCCCGAAAGTGCGCTTTTTCTAGTTGTTGCTGGCTTTATTGATTGTCTTTTTTTTTTTTTCAGTGAATACTGAAAGGAACGAGGGGGAGAGATAGGGATAGACATATGCAGAACATGTCGTTGGGAATGGGACTCACACTGGACAACCTGAAACGAAATATGAAGGCATGAATATTCAGAGATGCAAATATGACAGGGAGGTGATTTAGTTGTCTCTCAAGTACAATCCAAAACGACTGCTTTGCAATTTACAAAATGTGCTACAAGCACACTCCATCACAACAGCATAATGGCAGTCTGCAGTGCACCACCAATCAATATCAACATAATAATTGTGTCTTTTATTATTGTTATTTCACTGATTTGTGGCATATGTGGTTTTCAGCTATACATTTTCCTATTTGTTTTTTTCTGTGAATAAATCATTCCAGGCAGTAGAAGGGATGATGGCACAGACAGAATCATGCTCTCAGCATAGCTATAATAATGTACAGTATGCGCCCAGTCATAGTGTTAAGGTCAGCAGAATGACACAAAAACTGCTTGCCAAACATACAAACTCCAAAATGAAAACAATTACAAAGCAAAACTGCTTGCCAAACATGCACAAACACAAACAGTATTGGCCTGGAACAACGGGTCTCTTTCCATGGATATTTTATTGATCAACATACTGCTGTGAGTTTGTGTTTTCCATCCTAAAACGTGTGAAATCAAAGCGTCGATCTGTTCTGACTGATGTCCAAAGAATTGCTTCGAGTGGAAATTACTTAATTATTGGTTAAACTGAGTTTGTCTGTATGTGTGACATTGAACACAATGTTTATTGTTGAAAATAAGGGGAGGCAGTTTAGAGCCCACGATCACTGCATGTTTTTGTGAGGGTATCTATCCTAGGGGACACAGGGAGAACATGCAAACTCCACGCTGAAAGGCCCTTTCACCAACCCTGCCTCGGACATGGGCACTGATGACGCGGAGGAGGAGACACGCCGCCAGCACCCACAGCAGCAACCCTAGCAGGGCTCGAACCCAGGACCTTCTAGCTGTGAGGCAACAGCCCCTAAAAAAAGTAACTCTGACTGGTTGGCCACCCCTGCCCCAAATCGTTAGCCACAGTGGCATAGAAGTGTGAGTCAACCTTTCGGCTTGGGCATCACTCTGTATGATGTGACATAGTGCAGCAGTGGAAGGGCGAGGGAGAGCCAGGGTTGACAACACGTTGGATCAAATCAGATCTACCTGTGTGGCTGCGCCGGTCCCCGCCCCTCTAGGCCAAAATCATTTCAGGTTAGGCCAGGCTATAGTAAGGGGATGGGTTTGGGCAGGGGTTTGGTTAAGTGTATGGGGTAAGGGTATATTGCAACTCTAAAGTAGTTGCAACCACGTGGCAACAAGTCGTGACCAGGTTCCAACTATAGTTACTTACTAGTCGCAACCATAAGAAACTAGTTGCAGCCAGAATCTAGTCGCGGCTATTAAGAACCTGCTGGCCGTGACCTGGTCCAACCTAGTCATTGGTCGCTATTAGATCTCACTGTGTCTCGAAATGCATGTCCTATATGAGTGCTTTTATGAGGCTATAGTTTTACAATAGCTAGACCACTTAAACCTCACTCACGCAATTTCAGCTCTGACCTAGCCATAACAAAGGAGCTGATTTGTAATCAGAGTGCTATTCATGGAAAAAAGAACAACTAAATACAAGCGCTTCTTCCATTAGGAATGCATTGAAGAATGAGATAGCTCTCTACCCGGCTTTGCCTTTAGCATTTTGTTGGGACGCATGGGAGGCCCTCGAATAGAAAAAATGAGTCCATGGGCCTTTTGTTTAGATAAGCTGTGCAATTAAGTTTATTGTTTAAAGAGAGAATAACAGTGAGAGTGGCAGCGAAGAAAATAATTAAAAGGTGCATTCATCCATCTATAAATAGGGCCTGTTGTCTTCTCCACGACCTTGGACGCTCGCTGTCCATTTCATGTAAATTATGTCTCGGGAGGATCGGTGCTACAGGTAGGAAACTATAGACATCAAGGTTACATACGTTGCCAAATAATAAAAAAGGTACCGTTCCATCCAATCACAAAAGAGCCCTATTGAAAGGCACCAGGCGTGGCTATCAGGGGTTGCCAGCCACTTGAGATTCTGCGTACAATAAGAGCTGTCACACTGCTGAACCCCCCGATGTCTATTAAACCATATACAATCTAAATCACGACATCCACTGCTACGGTAATAAAACGTGACAAATTTCCATATTTATCCATTGGACTACAGGGAGGGAAGTATATCCTTGGTACAGATTCCTTGTACGAATGCAGTGAGCGAGATTATTAGGCAAGTCAGGCCGAAGGTGCACACACACACACACACACACACACACACACACACACACACACACACACACACACACACACACACACACACACACACACACACACACACACACCGTGTGTGCATCACTCCCCATTTGAGTTCCCCAGAACTCTTCCTGCGCACAAGTAAGACACAGCCTAACTCACAGCGTCATTGTGAAATGTATTCCAGATAGCTGTGTCATTACCCGCTGTGTCATTGACTCTGCATTATGGCTCGTACAGACTGAGACTGTATATAAAGGTGTCCTTATGTCTGTGTAACTTTCACACTAAACAATTGGTCGGCGACTAGGGATCACACACTGCAAGACTTCACCAAGATGTGGTCTAGACTCGATACATATTGGCTACGCCATTTGTTTTTTTAAACCAATATGCTTGCATCAGTTTGGGAGTTTTTTTCGGTGAGCGCCAAAAATGCAAATATCCTGCAATGTGTAACTATATGCAGTCCCAGGGGGCACTTTGCGTACTTCGCGATCTAAAATATATTTTTGGGCAAAAGTATTAAGCATTGTAAACCTGAGTTCTAAATAGGCTATACACGTCTGTATGTTTTAAGTGTCTGTGTGTAGCACACGTGTGGGGACCAGAAGGAAATGGAGTGGGTTTAAGTTTAAACCCACTCCATTTCCTTCCTACACATTGTTGGCCAGCTCAGTGGCCTTGTGGTTAGAGTGTCCGCCCTGAGAGGCCGGGGTTTAATTCCCAGCCAGGTCGTACCAAAGACCTGTCACGGGGCAGCCCGTGCCTTAATACACACACAATCTAAGGAAGACTACACACACACCACACACAACACACAATCTAACATCACCGGTTTGGTTGGGTTTGCAGCTGAAGTGACTGCGGGGTGTGGGGCGGAGGTCCTAATGCGAGTTGTGGCCTTTGTGTGGGAATGCATTCATTCATTTCTCCATGATTATTCTTTCCTTAAAATCTTGACTATTCATTGATCCATGATGGTTGTGTAACTGAACGTATACAAGCAGTCGTTCAGAGAAAACATTTTATTAAATGTTTGATTGTTTGTCACCTGTTAGTCCTCCTCAGCACTGGCACTCTGCAGCTCTGCTCTACTGCCAGAACAGAGCAGAGTCTGCCATTGGTTAAGTAGAGGGTGGAAAGTGCCAAGTGCTGTGGAGAGGGGAGGGGTGTTTTACAAACTAAATGATAGATGCCTTTTTAATATACAATTTAAATAAATGTGAATCAGAAGGATGTTTGGTCCAGGGGCAAACATCAATTGATGGTGATTTATATTGTATCTTATTGTGTCAAGTGAGGTTGCAGATCAGCTGCATTTGGTTAATTGGGAACCCTCTTAGTGGTGGGATCCACCCCTATATAAGTGAGACTGGTGAGAGGGCTCCTCAGTTATGTCCAGCAGCTGATCTGCACACACCCTGTGTGTGAGCTACTAGGGCCCATGCTACGGCCGGAGCCTAGTGCATTTTTTTTCCCTTTATCTTAAGTTTGCCTGAAGTTTGCCTCAGTTCTTTCTTTTGTTTGTTTGTGGCCAGTATTATTTTTTGCTGTTTTTTCTTGGTTCACTGTTAATATATGCACTCGGTTCAGAAAGTTTGGGAGAAATAAAAACCCTCAAAGACATCTTCGACTGATCTGTGGAGCATCCAGCCTTTCGGGCAACATCACACTCAGCATCACAGGTCGGATTTAGAGGTAAGTCCCTGTGACATACAGTGTCATGTCCAGTGGTTGTACTTTACATCAAGCTGCCTCACACTCCTGACCTATATGGGCCTCAATGGCTCAGGCGGCCTTGAAAGGTTACATACTTGTATACGCTGTAAGCTAGAATTAATCGCCTCGTGTTGTTTCCCATCTCTCTGTCAATAACACACGGAAATGCACAATGGGCCTCATGAGATGGTGATTGGATGGATGCCGTCTCCTAGGCCCCATAGCCTTGAGGGATGTGACTCTCTGATTGGTTGTGAAACTAAGATGCTTCCATTTGAGCCTTAAACTTCACAATAAACTGCCCAAATCAACCATTTTGCTGCACATTTAAACTATAATTCCTTTACTCTAGTAATCATTTTTTCTTGGGCCCCTTTGGAACCTCCTCCAGCAGCTGAAACAAACATTAGGTGTTCTAAAAGTTATCGGGCTATGCAAGTAGGTCTACCGTCGATTCCTATACTGTGCAACACAATGTTTAGGAAGGTATGAAATGAATAATGCTTTAGTAATGATAACTTAAGTATTCCATTAATGCTTAACCCACCGACTGCTGTCCACGCGGGCTCGTGAAGTTCTCTGTCCGTCCCCCCTGCCAATCACGCGGATCAGCCCAATCACGACGATAACCATTTCCCCCATTATATGTTAGATTAAACCCTTGTGCATCCACCCTGTGGATTTCAAAGGTCTACATCAAAGGACAACACCACAGCAGACGATAACAGCACACCATGCACAGACAGAGTAGCCAATTGTATCTAAAAATCAACTGAAATAAAGCCTAACTTGCTGTGCCACCGCACCGCAGCAGCAGCAGGAACAAGAGAGAGAGCAGACGGCTGCACACACACACACACACACACACACACACACACACACACACACACACACACACACCAGTAGTCTGGGGACCACCAGTGGTCCCTGAGAGCATAAGGTCCATTTGGTTTCATTTTGTGATCTCAAGAGTTACAGATCCATAAGGGTCCGTTTGGTTACAAAGGATCCATCATTTAGCTGGATCTAACTAGCAATCCTCAAACAATCACCATTACAAAAAAAAAAAAAAAAAAACAGCAACCAAGGCTTTTTTTTAACCTTACCTTGTCTCCAAATAACAGGTCAACCACCAAAGATCAGGGAAAAGATCGAAATTAGATCCAAAAGTCAATAAATCCAAGCTCCTTCGGTGTACAGATCCATAAGATCCTGCCCTTCTCCTCGTCTCTCTCTCTCTCTGTGTTTGTTGTGTGGTTGCATAATGGAAACCCGTGGCTGACACACGTGGCAGGGAGAGCCACGTGGTGAGGCTCTCTCTCTCTCTCTCTCTCTCTCTCTCTCTCTCTCTCTCTCTCTCTCTCTCTCTCAAGCAGTGTTGCCAACTGCCAAAATCCGAAATGCACTAGTGACAATTCCAAAATTGTGCAGTTGTTTTCAAGCAACTCACCAGCAAGAAAGCACTAGATTTTTGACCAGGAGTTTTTCCAATCATTTTGGTGCTAGAGGGGGTCTGGAAAAAAAGCTAAATATAGTGTCAAATGTGCCAAGTTGGCAACACTGCCCCAAAGAGGTTCCTACAGTGTTGCCAGGTTGTCGGAGAGAAATAAGTAACCAGGTCTCAAAATAATACTACTTTACACATGAAATAGTTCAAATCCATCAGGCATTGAACCTGGCAGTTCTTCAAGCTCGTTGTGATGTGTTGTGGAAGTAAATAAAAAAAAAAGTTGTTGAGGTTGGCATGATTTTATTTATAATATTATTTTATAATATTATTTTGATGTATTTATATGGTTATGGGTATTGTATAGTACATTTTGGTATGGTGCCGTTCAAGTTTAGTACAGTACATCACAGTGTGTGATGTGGATGTGAGTGTGGTATATTTCCCTAACTGTGCTATATCATAAACTGATTTCTGCAAGAAAATGCAGCCACAGAACATCATCTGTGGGGACTACATGAACATGCCATATCTCTAATGAAAGGTTATGATGTCCTCTTGAATACAAAAGAAGAAGCGAGTTTCTAGCATGTACCATTTTGGAGTTATCAGTGATCAAAAACAGATTGATGTGACATAATTCAGTCACTATTGAGTAACAATGCTGCTTTCCAAGGCTGATATTTACATAACGGTAGATGCTATTTCATTCTTTATTTTTTTAGATTCAAGCAGGCATCATGAGGTTTAATTTGATATATGGCATGGATATGTAGCAGTAATATTACCTAATGTTAAATGCTAAATAAAACTTTGAATTGAGTTATTGAAAATGGCCTCTGGCCTGCTGCATCATCTGCCATTATAACGCACTGTATTCAATTGCTAATATCTACAAAACAGAACATGTTATCAACTCACTTATTTTTTTCCATGAAAGCAAAGAGATGGAGGAATTTTTTAAGGTATTCCGTGTCTCGAACGGCCCACCATAGATTTTTCCATAATTGTCTAAAAGTCAGGTATTCCTGGCAGTGACACTTACTGTCCCCCTTTCTTGCAGCAGCGGGTGGGTTAACACATGCTTAATAATGTAGATGAACTACTTATAAACATGTTAACTAATACATGTTTACTAATGTTACATTCATAATTAAATAAGTATTAACTAATGGTTAATACTAATAGTGTATAGTTATTATAAAGTGCTACCCTATATGGTAGATAAAACAGCAAAAAAGAAGAAAAACCAATGAATTGGAAATAACCTGAAATCACTCCTTTTGTGCTCTTTGCGGCGTGTCACTCACAGCCGATCCCTTTCGTGTAATGGAGGGAACAAATTCTTAAAAGCCTCACGCGGTGAGATGACAGAACTGTGAATGGTTGAAATTCACTTCTGTATGGAATGCGAAGTGATGAAATGCTAGGGTCTAGGTTTTTCATTCTCCCACCCAACTCCTTTCAAGCTATTTTGAAAAGTATTTTTTTTTTTTTTTTACATTGAGCAGTGGGGATGGTGGCGGTGGGTGGTGGGAAC
Source organism: Benthosema pterotum (assembly GCA_039105355.1). Taxonomy (NCBI): domain Eukaryota; kingdom Metazoa; phylum Chordata; class Actinopteri; order Myctophiformes; family Myctophidae; genus Benthosema; species Benthosema pterotum. The sequence goes on along the minus strand of CM076973.1, from coordinate 32,516,819 downwards.
ACGGTGGAATGGAAATAAAAAATGGAAGAGTGAGTGCGCCGATCTGTCACGCAGAGTGATATAAACAAAAAACCCTGTCGCTTTTATTCCCCGACTGTACTAATTTATCATTGCTATGTTGCTATCAGTCTGAAATCTCATCTCGAGACCAAAATGAGACAATCACGGACTTGGTCAAGATGAGATCAAGGTGAGACTAGCATCTAGAGGGGTTTAGAACCAGACCAAACCCAGTGCCAAGAACTAGAGGGGCAGGGGTCGAGACCAAGACCCATAGAGGTTGAGGCCAAACGGGCAATTTTTGATTGTTCTGTTGTGATAGTGTAACATAACACACTACAGAGACTGTACAATACTGTCACACTCCTAGATCATGACAAGACCTAGACAAATTGAGAGTGAGACAAAAACAAGACCGAGACAACGAAAATTTGCCTTGAGACTGGCCTTGAGACGAGACACTGTCTGGAGAACTAGAACACTCGTGAGATCGCCTGGTTTATTGTCGATCTCACACATGCACTCACTCATGCATGTCTATATGCGTGCAGTTGCGCAGCATCAAAGGGATGGATTGGGGGTCAAAATCAGCTAATGATTCCCGAGCGCGGCAAGCCGCAGCTCACCGCTCCTTGGAGCTCACCACTCCAAGTGATGGGTTAAAAGCGGAGGTCCAATTTCGCTGCGGTAACGTAGTGACAAATCATGCGACTTTGACTTTCACTTTGATATGCGTGCAGTTGCGCAGGCTCAAGTAGGCAAATGGCTTGCATCCAGAAGCCGGCTGCAGTATACAGTAGGAGATCAATGAAAAGATTATGCATGCCTTTGGGGACGCGTCTCTGGCATTGCACCTAAATTTGATTAGACTAAATGCCGTTCATTATCTATACTGAAATGTATAGGGCTGCAAATCAACTCTGATTCAACCATGCGTGTGTGTGTGTTTATAGTATATATATATATATATATATATATATATATATATATATATATATATATATATATATATATATATATATATATATATATATATGGTACACACACACACACACAAGCGGTGTGGCCTGTCTCAGTCTGCGTTGTGTTGGGAGGGACAAGATGAACCCAGACTCTTTTGGAAGACTACAGACACAATACATCTCCACATTAGCCTCGTTGTGCCTTTACACATCTATCTCGTTCCAATTGCGTAAATGCAAGAGCTGAACAACAATAATTCAATAGTGAAAGCCCAATCCTATGCACATATAGGGATAAAGCCAGCCCTCATAATGGTTGCACTACTCAATAACACAAAAAAGTTGGAATATGGAGATAAGCGTTTTTTTGCCCGACATGCAGTAATGATATAACTTTCCTGGTGTGAGTTGATCTAGTTCAATAACGCACTATAAAACGAGCCTGCTGGCTTTGAAATTTAATGAGAGATGTGTTTCAGATGAGCGGAGGTGTCTCTGCAACCTGCAGCAGCTGCAGAGAGGAGCTTGTCTCAGCAAATACAAGAGCTGCCGCCTGCCATGGGAGACAATAGCATGTCATTATCAGCATAGTAACACACACATACTGTAGGCCCATGCTGCATTTTAATGCTGCTGTAAGTGAAAGTTGTTACGTCTGTCACTACTGATTATTACCAGTTTCATAAATATTAAAGGAGAATTCCACCCCAGAATTTATTTGCAGTTAATTTGTTTCCAAAAACATGGTCTAGTTATTTTGTGGAAAAAAAACAAAACAAAACAAAAAACTCCTCATTGGCTGCTTCGCCTCACCCACCATGAACGCACCTATCTTAATCGTTTCAAATTTTCAATCTTTTTTGGTGCAATGAGAAAACCTAAACCTGTTAGCTTTACATGGGCTTGACCCTGAGAAGCAGGTCTGACCTAAATGAGCTCACAATGAATTTAAAACCAATTGTATCATATCAATGTAGCCCCTCCTTATACACAATACATTCTTATACACTGCAATGGCAGAAATGTCCACATTTGGGGGGCACTTATCCCCTCCCACCTGAGGCTTGATGGTTGGGGTGGAGGGAGTGATGGGGCATTGAACCGCAATGGGAGAGAGAACGACTGCGATGTGACGTCATGTTGTAGTTTTTGGTGTTTTTAACTTATTTTTTAAAATTTTAGTAGTTAGCTGCCGCTGGTATTATTTCAAAGAGCGAAGTGTGTCTTCCAGTGGGACATTTTAGCCGTTTTGACCAACAATGCCACCTGGGGTAAGGAATAGGAGGTAGAGGCGATTGATGGAAATGGATAGAATGGATGTCAATGGTTGCAATGCGGCGATCATGTAACCATCAACAGCAGCTAGCAAGACAAGGCTAGCGATGCTAATGGCCGTTAGCATTAGGACCGTATCAAACAATAGAACTATTAGGGTAAGATTGCTGAAGATCTAAGACAATGGCGGTGGGTGTAACTATTGACAAAGATCTTCTGCAATAGCAGGTTAAGTGAGAACTATTCACGTACGCACACGCGCACACGCACACACGCACACACACACACACACACACACACACACACACACACACACACACACACACACACACACACACACACACACACACTCACACACACGTGAGTGCAAACGTGGCCCTCAAACAGCAAGATCCACTGCAAGATTTGCCCGTTTTCTTTTTTTGTAATCTTACCTCAGAGACCATACAAGCATGATTCCGTGTGTTAGTCCCCGGAGTCAGATGAGCACTGAGGATCTCTGTGGCATTGGGACAGACAGGTGAGATCAAAGCTTGAGCAGCTGGCGGTCTTCATGTGTCGGAGACGAGACAGATGGTGTGCCATTAATTAAGCCCCCCCAATACACTGTGGATGCACCCACCCGGCCCACCTGAGACATGTCATCATGTCTTCCCCCTCATCCTCAAATAGAGTCTTCTGTTAAAGAAAGACACAGGGATCTTCACCTGGACGATGTGCATTAGGGCTGCAACCTGCCACTAATGATTATTTTCATAATCGATTCCTCGGCTGATTATTTAAACGATTAATTGATTAATCGGACTGTGACACTTATTTAGCTATCATCTTGCAAAAATATCATAGCTTATTAAACAAAAGAGAATTAGCAGATTATAGGCTGTTTATCAAATAAAAGACACAACATTAAATGTAATTAAAGCAACTCATGGTGTCTTTAGGATTATTCTGTCTGCATACTTTAGATTAATGAATAATAGCTGAATGTAGGTCTAAAAAGAGAACTCTTCTGAACTCCAAAAGGAATATGCAATCCTTGATACTTTTTTTGTTGTTGTTCTTGAAACTATAATTGTTGTTCTACAAACTATAATTGTTACTATGGTTCATATTTTGCTTTACAGTCGCTACTGTGCAACTATCATCAGATTGTAAGGGAAGAGAGATGGATCACTTTAGTCACATATAACATTGGTTAATTGATTAGTGCTGATCCCGTTAACCGATTACTAAATTAGTTGACAGCTAATTTAATTATCGATTTGCTTGCACTGAAAGGGATTTATTGGCATGTGAAGAGATGTTTACCTTACAAAGCTAAGTTGCGCAATCAAAACAAATTGCGTACAATTGAAAGTCAGCATGTAAGTCCGAGTGGGTGTAGCGATACATTTTAACAGCGTTTCGATACATATCATGATACATTGTTGACCTGCGGACGGTATTTGTTCATTCTGTGATACAATTCAATTCAATGATCTAAAATCAATACAGTAGCGACTTAGCAAATACTATTGTAATGTATATTGATCTGGCATGTACTGTAGATGGATATACCTATACCTCTATTTTTCTCCTTAAAACTGCTAATAAACACCAGTAGTATTTAGTATCCTGGCGATTCTTTACATTGCAGATCAATATGATACAAAGTCAAACGTTATACGATACGATATATGTTCTGTTTACATAACGATTGACATACATTTAAAAAAAATAAAAACGATATTTTGACAGTTACTATATCATTACACCCCTACTCACAATGCAGCTAGTTCATGTACGCACACACACACTGCATTACATACACTTATTTGTAGTGCACATTTGTAGTACACGTGCGCGCACACACACACACACACACGCACACGCACACACACACACACACACACACACACCTTACACTGAAATAACACTTTCCATGGTACATTAACAGTCTGCAATTTAACATAATTGATATAGCGTAATTGATAATCTTACATCTCGTCTCGCCATCTCTCTCTCTCTCTCTGCCAAGAATGAATTAAATACATTCATTTCTTTGCCTTTTGTTAACATGATGTGATCCAATCCTCAAAGCAATTCAAATCCATCACGTTTTAGAAAATATATAATCAACACCCAGCATGTTCTCCCAGGCTTAATTATCTGTCTCTCCTGATGAGAGGTCCTTGGCTGATAGACATTTCATTCCATGAACCCATTCCAATCAAACCTGGATGAAAGCACTCCTCATTTATTCGACTGTCGATTGTAAAACTACTGTAGATACAGTACGTTTAGTAGGCATGCACTAAAATTAAATCCCTTGGCTGAAACTGAATATCCAATAGGAAACTGTTGCTGAAAACCAAATAACGTCGATTAAAGGGATAGTCTGGATTTTTTTCTACTTAAGTTGTATAAAATGTTGTCCATTAATAGGCTATAGTGGTTTCAACGGTATTAATTGATTGCCAGAGCCCGACGTCACAAAAAGGAACTTTGCGTTGCAGGTCTAATACACCCCGCTGGCATCTTTATCATTTGGGGAACGAGGGAATAAGCACCCATCCCATTATAATGGGTGTTTTACATAACACTTCCCCCACAGAGCCACGCCAGGTGGTGAGGAGCAGAGATATCATAATTTGGGTTCAGCAAGGTTAGTGCAGCTTGTGCACCACTATGCAAAAGTTACATCAATCATCACATAACTTTTTTGGAGGGGAAGAAGAGAACTATAAGGAAGTGTGTGCGGGTGTGCATGTGCGTGCACGCCATGTGTGATAGTCCATTACTGCCACTTAACAACTTCCAAATCATTTATACTTTGACGAGGCAGTCAGTAATTTGGCAAATTGCAGGTCATTATTTTTAGGTAGGCGCTTTTCAAAAAGCTGATGCTTTGTCGGGTGAACTTACCGCCGGCTCGTGACAGATTATTGTCCCGACCATGGCTCAAATTTAATATGCAGCTGTCTCTCTGCTTAATGTGTCCATGTGGAAATACACACTTATCTCCCTCCTTACCGAAAGAACAAAACAATGTTGCAAGAGTAATTTAGTTGATCGACAATCAGCATGCCTCATTTGGCAGAGCGGCCATTGAGCACTGAGCATGTTGAACCACCGAACACAATAAAGTCAAGACTATTATGGAAGTATTACCCTAGAGGGCAATTTGTTACAATTATGACATTAACGCAGCAGCAGGCACGAGGGAGGAGTCTTTTATTCAGAGATCTCTTCCTATAACTAAAGAGTTTATTCTGGCAGTGTTTTTTTTTTTTTTTTTTTTTTAGTCTTAGTCTTTTCAATTACCTATTTGGTCTTCTGAAATTCATTTTTGTTATTCTAGTCTTAGACTAAATAAATCATGTTCGATATTCCGTCGACTTATTCTAGTTTTACTCTTTTAGTCTCAGTGATTTAGTATTAGTCTTTACATCTTTTAGTCTTGAATACGTTGTAGGTTTATATATGCAGAAAAATCATACTTTTTTAATATGAAGCATGTCTCTTTTCTTAGTATCAAATTACTGAAATAGTAAATTTCCAAAGTAAACACTTTGGTTATAATGCATTATGATGCAGCACATCATTTCTATTTGTGCCTTAAAACAGACTAAGTGATGGTAGTTATAATGCGCTGTTCCTTTGACCATAATAATTCAGCATGACTATAGCTGTTATAAATGTAGTTATGAGGAGTAAATACAAGTATAACAAGTATTATAATGGAATATAAATGTATTTATAATGCGCTATAAGTGAGTTTATAATGCATTATAAAGGCGACCTTCAAGTGTTACCATACTGGTTGGACTCAACCAGTGCGGTGTTGAGCACATTGTCTACCAAGCCGGTGATGCATGACGCAAGCAAGACGCATGTTCTCTGCCGAGCCTCTTGTTCTCTTAAAGAAAGGTCAACGATGTCCTTGTCTTGGAACAGTAGCGGCGGCATGCGCTTCAAGGAGCATGAGGTAGACTGGGGAGTGTCACCAGGAGAATCACTTCCATGCATGGATAATGGCCTCGTAGACACCACGGTTAATAAGATCAGATAAAATAAAAGCACAGCGGTGGCCACACAATGCGATCTGAAATGATATCGATCCTCAGGGAGTAATGGCCTATTCTTACCGCAGCGATATAAAGATGGTTAAAATATGAGACGGTTTCCCCTCATACAGCACAAAATGTGGAAAGAATGAAAATGCATGAGGCTGTATATATATAGACCGCAGTACCACGCGTGTAGATCAATAGCAATCACACAGACGGCTGAGACACGGCTTTTACATGCTTTAGAATTGACTACAGCGATTTTCAATGAGGGGCCTGTGGGTCCACCGAGGGTCCTTTAGAAGGAACCATGCTATACAGTGTAGCCATTTTTTTAGTGAGAAAATGCTCAGTGGGTTGAGTCAGTGTGCACATGAGTTCATTGCGTTCAAAATTTTAATCAGATTAATCAACAAAATTAATTTCATCCCCCAAGTCATTATTTTCAACAGCCTTAGTTCTAGGTAATAGACATGCCTTATCTTGCAATTACTTGTAGAGCTTTGGTTTAGAGTTTTGCCCTGAACAGTGTGTTCTACCGTTACGCTATTACGCTATAACAAAAGAAAATATAACTACAAGCAGTGATAAGACGTGACCAAGCAAGCAGCAATAAGGAGTCAGAACAATACGCACAAATAAGCCATAGAAACATGGGAGCCTGAACTTGAGAAATATACTCGCCACAAAAAGTTCGGAAATCCAACTTTGGTCCATTATAGCTCCCCTTTGATAAAACCGATCTGTATCGTATTATATACCATTTTTATCATTGATTTGTCCCCTTTACAATGAGGTACAGCATGTAATGATCCGGCATTCGTGGAATGAGAAACACTGCTAAACATGTGGCTTGCGCTCCAATTTTTTTTGCCAAAATGGCAAATGTATGGTATTGATTGCTTTGCGTTGCCTAGCAGATTGGATGATTACTCTCTTCCACAGTACAAAGTAAAAACACAACACATATTGGACATTTTTAGACTTTATTAATTTCACACTCAGTGACAGGGAACTCAGTAGCGTGTGGTATTACCAAACACAGACACAACAGCTTGGCACCTCCTCCTCATGCTGCTCACCAATGCAGCCACATTTTGCTGTGGGATTGCATTCCATTCCTCAACCAGCATCTGTTTCAAGTCAGCCAACGTGGTTCTGTGGGTCACTCTAGCATACACATCCCTGATCCCACAAGTGTTCAATTGGGTTAAGGTCTGGACTCATGGCAGGCCATTCCATCCTCTCCACTCCCAAATTCTGGAGGTACTCTTTGATGATCCTGGCTCTGTGGGGGCGAGCATTGTCATCTTGGAGGATGGCATTAGGTCCCAGGTTCCTAAGATATGGGATCGCCACTGGATCCAGAATCTCATCCCTGTACCTTAATGCATTGAGATTACCTTTGATAATGACAAGATTAGTCTTGCCTCTCAGAGAGATGCCCCCCAAACCATCACACTGCCCCCATTAAATGATGTCACCCGATCAGTACAACAATCTGTCTGTGTTTGGTAATACCACACGCTACTGAGTTCCCTGTCACTGAGTGTGAAATTAATAAAGTCTAAAAATGTCCAATATGTGTTGTGTTTTTACTTTGTACTGTGGAAGAGAGTAATCATCCAATCTGCTAGGCAACGCAAAGCAATCAATACCATACATTTGCCATTTTGGCAAAAAAAAAATGGAGCGCAAGCCACATGTTTAGCAGTGTTGCTCATTCCACGAATGCCGGATCATTACATGCTGTACCTCATTGTAAAGGGGACAAATCAATGATAAAAATGGTATATAATACGATACCAATCGGTTTTATCAAAGGGGAGCTATAATGGACCAAAGTTGGATTTCCGAACTTTTTGTGGCGAGTTTAGATCAGGTAATTGTGGGAGCAGGGACTGACTGACTGACTCACACATTGCATTGTCAGTCACCAGACTTGAAACCACAACCTTTCGTTCTGAAGTCTGGCGCTCTACTGACTGAGCTATCCAGACTGAATAATTTCCTTCATTGTTGTTAACAGTATGGCAGTATGACAAGCACAAATAAGCTATAGAAACATTAACTTGTATTCATGTATTCATTATTCCCCCACCCACCCCCCTCTCCCCTTTGTACATTTCTCTTTTTACCTCCACTATGATTTTACCGGCATGATTTGCTGCTTCTGACTTTGAAGTAGTCGTTTTATATGTCTTAAATAAACAAGGCCACTATTGTAAAGAAGTGTATTCTTAGTGTGCCCAAACAGTTTCAGATTTACTGTAGTTGTACTGAAATTCCCCAATTAAAGGTGTTAGTTTTTAACAGTGTCTACCGGTACTTGAACCTCTCATTTCTGTTAACAAAAATTCTACTGCATGCTTGCAGTATGATTTATAGCGCCACCTGCTGTCTTAGCATAAACACCTTGATTCCTGTTTGGAACTTACAAGCCTCAAGCTCTGAATTGTGTTAATAGTCACATTTATAGCAAATGAAGTGAAGTCGTTCTTTAAAGTAGTGTGAAATAGTATTTGTAAAACCCAAGTTTAAAGGCTGCAGGCTTTTCCAAGCTGTTAAAATCCTGAAGACGTGAGACAAAATGATAAGTATCAAGATAGCCCCTATATGCTGCTACCAGAGAACAAAATGAAACAATGCATGACCACTTTAAACATTTATTATGCGGTTTAACAAGTAAATGTGCATAGTAGTACAAACATGGAAGTGTGCAAAAGTACAGAACATTTGAAGTATACATGTTTATATGGCAAGTTCGCATGTGCAGGCCTTAAATTTTTAAGTGATAAGACAACATGCAAGGTCACACACAAAGGTTAAAAAATACAGACAATATATCAAAGAGGGATTAAAGAGTATATACAAGAACATTTTCATACAAGGCAAACGCATTATGTACAGTCCCTAACTCTGGCAGCAACAGCTGCCTTTCTATTATTGCAAGTAGCAATCTCCAAGCAAAACTGGTAATATATCCAAAGGTTCCTACATTTTAGATTTCTTTATCTGCTCTAGCCACTCCTTTAATGGAAGAGTATCTGTATTGGGACAATAAATTGTACCTCTATATTGACTATGGCCAGTTGCTGCAGTTCTATACTCCCCACATTTCTTGCAGGAGTTAGCCACAACAGTCCTTTTGTTGGACCGTATTCTTGCAGGGCGAGGCTTACTACTAGCGGGTGGCAGGAGGGATGCAGCCTGCATCTGCGTTACACTACTAGCACGTAGCAGGAGGGATGCAGCCTGCATCTGCGTTACACTACTAGCACGTGGCAGGAGGGATGCAGCCTGCATTTGCGTTACACTACTAGCAAGTGGCAGGAGGGATGCAGCCTGCATCTGCGTTACACTACTAGCGCGTGGCAGGAGGGATGCAGCCCGCGGAACACTGAGCACTGTAGAGATCGGCAGGTGTATGGGGACGCCAGGGGGTGCATTGGTTGGAAAATTGGCTTGATGTGTTTGAGGTAAAATAATTACCGGACCAGGTTTGGGAAGTATCATTTTTGGACGCACTGGTTGTACACCAGGGAGGGGCTATAGCTCGCCTCTTGTGGCCCTGCACCAGCTGAGGCACGCGTGGTTGAGGCACAGCAACATGTGGTTGGGTAGCAGCAGGCCACACACTAGCTGGAGGAAGCAGAACTTGAGCAGGTGGACAAACAGCAGCGGGCCGAACAATTGCTGGACTAAGCGGCTCAGATGCCAGAGGTATACGAGGGGGAAGATTGATTCCCTGCAGGAGCAGGCTGACATCCTGCCGTTTAACCCTCTGGTTGTACCACCAGGGTGGCTAGATTTACATCTATACGCTGCAAACCTGTGTCCTGCATAATTGCACCATTATTATCAATCAATGCTTAATGTTTCAAAAGCTTTCAAGAATAAGAGCCCACCTACTCAGAGACCCATCTCCACGTTTCTTTGGACTTTTGTGAATGCGACATAGTCTAATGAATATGGCCTCCATTAAACGGCAGCAATCTGGAAACTGCAAGGAACCAGGTGATGCCAGCACACTATGCTTAAGGCTGTCTACTCCAGGTGTGAATTTTTTTTTTTTTGGTAGATTTGAACTTGCCAACAGTCTGTCCTGGTGTCTGCCAGCTAAGACCACCCGCTGGCGATCATAAGGTACTGTACAAGGTTCTGCCACAAACCCTTAATGGTAGAGACTTGTTGTTGACTCAACGTCAAAGAGGTTCGAGTGTGCAGTTCCACCAGGTACTCGGCTAGGCTGTCTACACGGTCCATTCCTGGAATGTTACGGTCATCCACAACCTGGAAGTACAATGATATTAGGATTACAAAAAATATATATATATATATATATATATATAAAAATATATATATATATTTACAATAGTGAACACACACACGTTATCTACCAACTGTTCCTCTGGCACCTCCGAGGATGCTGGGTTAGCAGGCTGGGTGGAGCTGGCAGCAGGGCTCACAGGATGGGTAGAAGTGTCTGAAGGGTGGTGTGAGGCCATTGCCTGCAATTACAAACAATCAGAAATTAAGCATTTACACTAGTGGTTAAGAAAGACATTTAATCATCATTTCACAAATTTTGCCCATACCTGTTGTGTAGCTGTGTGAATGAAACTGGCAGGAGGGTGATCGGGAACATCAGGGGCAGCAGTGGAGCTGGCAGGAGGCTGGCAGGGACAGGGTGAGGTGGTCGAAGCATGCTATGTCACAGTATAAAAGTAAAACTAACATCTACACTTGTTATAAACACTAGCTTGAGCATCCTTCTAGCACTTACCAGCTGTGTGGCAGTCTGAATGGAGCCGACATCAGAGACAGAGCTGGTAAGAGGCTGGCAGGTGACAGAGACAGAGCTGGTAGGAGGCTGGCAGGTCCAGACGGGATGGTGAGGTGGTTGCAGCAAGAAAAGAAAACACAAGAAATGTAACATTTATAAGCAAGACTGACATTAAAACAATCAACTTTGTGCTATTCTAGCTCTTACCAGCTGTGTAGCCGGAACAGGACTTTCCAGAAGGCTTTTCCATCTCTTGCATACAAACGGGAGGGGAGAGCGTGTAGCAGTAGAGCTGGCAGCAGACTGGCAGGGACAAACAGCATGGGTGAGGAGCAGGTTAAAATAGAATTACAAATCATACAGAATACCATTTTGGCCCTTACCAGCTGTGTGGCAGTCTGAATAGAGCCAACATCTGGAGCAGCGGTGGAGCCGGCACCAGAGACAGAGCTGGTAAGAGGCTGACAGGTGGCACCAGAGACGGAGCTGCAGAGAGAGCTGGTAAGAGGCTGGCTGGCCCAAATAGGATGGAGAGGTGGTCACAAGGAGGATAAAAAAGCAGAAATTAACCCATGCAATAGACCAGCAAAATAAATCTTTAGATTTGGGGTCTGTGGGGCTAAAATATCCTCAAATGGTGGTCCGTGGCTCAAATGCCAAATAAATGGTGGTCCCTGAGATGAAAAAGGTTGAAAACCACTGCAATAGACATTCAAACGTTTGATTTTATGCGGTTACCAGCTGTGAAGAGGTTTGAATAGAGCTGGCAGGAGGCTGGTGTGGGTCCATTGGAATAAGAGGCCATAAGGTTGGAGTGGTAGGATCTGGATCCTCGTCCCCAAAGCCTTCATCTTGTTCCTCCTCAACATGTTCTTCCAAGAGATGATTGGTCTCTTCTGAATCTGCATCGACATCTTTAGTTGTCTGCTTTCCCATCTGACTGGACAGGTAGTCAACACCAATCATCTCTCCTGGGAAATGAGAGAATCAAAGAAGCATTGATGCATACATTTATAATTCCGTTTGTCATCAATTACTGTATTAACATACCAGTGTATATTGAGGTGGGGGGTGGAAAGAGGGGATATATTTCCGCCCCAGAACTTTCAAGCTGTTCTTGTTCACATCATGGACCAGGTCTCCCGAGTAGCTGAGGAGGACAGGTGGCTTCACAGACAGTGCTGCAGCACCTCGATCTTGGTTCCACCGACTCAGCCCTTCCAGCAAAAACAGCTGGTAGTTTAGGCTATTTACCTGTGTACCTAAAGTGGACATAATCAATCAAGATCCCTACTAACATTGGATAACAGTACAAATGAAATATTGCTGCACATACTGTATGTCCCAGCCATCATCAACTGGATTAAACTGGTTTAAGTGGAGATGGAATGATTCCAAGGCCAAGGAGCCCCTGGCACACCTATATGTAGTGAGAACCACTCCCAGCTTTGTGGTGGTGCCAGTCTCTGTGTAGAGGGGTATATCATCAACGTCCTGAATGCACTTTATGTGCCTCTGCTGTCTGTTCCTAATGTGCCAAATCTTCTCTTCATCCAGGAGGGGAACACCAAGAAGGTCTCTCCCCTTATCCCCCATCAACTCGTCCAGTAATCTGCCAATGAGACGAGTGGTGAGGTCCACCCCTCTGGTCCTTCTTCTGCAGTACCGTGGCAGCTCATCTTTAGAGATCTTTGCATCGACGATTGCATCCGTAATGCCAGGCAAACCCTCTTGCCTTAGCTGCTCCTTTTTGTAGCGACGCAATAATGCAACATCCACCATGTCCCACTCAAAAACACATGCAGAGAGCTGTGCCATGAACGTGGGAAACAGGGGGTGGGCGTCTGTGGTCGTGCCAAGTGCCAGCCGTCTCATGAAGTGGTATATGTCCAGACAAATCTTGCGGTTTGGCCAGCCACCAAACCTCTTCTGGAGCTGGGTCTGCTTCTCTCCCTTCTCTGAACGGCACCCACAGTCCACATACAGCAGCTTTGGAGGAATCACGCCGGCATCCCTATAGCGAGCTATAATGGCATCCACCATGGCGTCCAGTTGTGCACCTTCCCCATCTGTAAGAACACTGTTCAGGATCTGTCCATGTTCATTGCTGACCGTTGTCTGCCACAGCGCAGTCCCTTTTGCAACTCCTGCCAGCTTGGTAATGTGCAATTGCACAAATAAAGTGTCATGATTAGACACAGGTTGGCTAAACTCTTTGGAATTGTGCCACAATTATAGGCATTGTTATTGCAATAATTATTCACCTTCTTAGTAGAATCCATTTCCCAAAAACAGAGGTGATGCTGGACTTCACATGTTCTAGGCGTGTCAAGATGTCCTTTCCATACACAATCTGCAACCATTTGCTAGTAGGAACAGCCATAGGCTCAGGCCGCTCCTGACAGACAACAGGAAACAAACTGGGCCGGTTAACAAAGTCGGCACATTCTGCAAGATACCTTGACAGGCGGTGGAGCCACTGTTCACTGTGGTTCTCCTTCAGCTGCTTAGCAAGCAGTGTGGAGCTGTTGCCTATGGTCCTTTCACGCATCAGGCGGATGCCGCGGATGTCACATGCATACCTAGATTGAAGAACAGTAATTTCAGAAAAGTTGACCATTGACACAACCTATTCTTATATTAAGTACTTTAGGCCTGATGTGTAGATAGCTCCCCTCTCTGTCATAATGATGTGAAACTCCAGCTGGCTTACAATAGCATTGTTGGTGGCAATGACAGCTGTCTTGCAGTTAGGGTTACTGCACCTGGAACACATTTGGAAACACATTATGCCATCCTGTATTTATGTTACATTTTAATCTTAAACTCATTTAGACCATTCAACACAATTTCAAGATTTTTTAAGCAGATCTGCAGGCTCACAAGCTTTTGGATCTGATATTTTTTGAACAACATGCTTCTCTCACCCGCAGTGCTTATCACCAAAAGGGGTTCCCATCCCAACACCAAAAGATGTTCTCCTCCTGAATTAGCCTGGGTACCAGACTGCATTGTATATTGAAGTTCAAATTCAACGCAACATTAACATTCATAATTATGATGGATGTTTATGTTGTCAATGGCAAATGAGTGTGGTTCCAGGCTAATTGTGAATGGGTTAGAGAAAAGCTGGGGAACAAAGGGTACCTGAGAACCTCCGTTATCATCAGATAGTAGCGGTCAACATCTAATACAGGGGAGCCCAACCAGTAGATCGGGATCTACCGGTAGATCTCGGCCTGATCTCAAGTAGATCTCGGGAGATGTGGGTGGGAAAGAAAAAAAAGGCGGTGGATAAGAAAATGCAATGGCAGTGTTTGTCCATGTCTGTTGTACTTACAGTATGTTGTACTGTTGTAGGCCTATTTATGACAAGTCTGTTGTACTTTATGCTTATATGGACATAAAGTAAAGTGGTAAAACATAGTGTTGCGTTGTTGTGAAGTTACTGCAGGCTGGCAACGATGCGTGTGGTTTGAAATGTTGATATTGGACTGGTAGATCCCGGAGGGGTTGGCTGCTGAAAAGTAGATCTTGGGTCAAAAAAGGTTGGACACCCCTGTTCTATAGAAACATTTCAGCACCACAGACAGCTCCCTGTGCTTTTCTATAGAAACACTTCAGCACCACCGACAGCTCCCTGTGCTGTTCTATGTTATATAGAAACACTTCAGCACCACAGACAGCTCCCAGTGCTGTTCTATGTTGTATAGAAACACTTCAGCACCGCAGACAGCTCCCGGTGCTGTTCTATGTTATATAGAAACACTTCAGCACCACAGACAGCTCCCTGTGCTGTTCTATGTTATATAGCAGGGGAGCCCTACCATTAGATCGGGATCTACCAGTAGATCTTGGCCTGATCATGAGTGGATCTTGGAGATGTGGGGAGGAAAGAAAAAAATAAGGTGGAAATGAAAAAAGAGCGATATTTTTGTGTGTATGTGTGTGTGCGTGTCTGCGTGTCTGTCTGTCTACGAAGCGGCTCATTTGGAGGATTGTTGTCTGCTGTCTGTGAATTATGCCAACAGTATTGTTCAACGTGTAATGGACTGTTCTGCAACTTATAATGGACTATTCTGGACTGTTCTTATTATGATTGCATTTGCAATGGCAGTGTTTGCCCAAGTCTGTTGTAGGCCTATTTATGACAAGTCCGTTGTACTTTATGCTTATATGGACATAAAGTAAAGTGGTAAAATAACGTAGTGTTGTGTTGTTGTGAAGTTACTGCACACCATAAGGCGGTGGCAGAAAAAGCGTTCTGGATTTGGGACTTGACTGTGAGTGAGACTTGGGGAAGGGGGCTCGTTCCACATTTGCCTCAGGTCGTCACGCAGGCGTCCATTTTTCCACAGTGCTGCAGCAATCCATGACTGGTCTTGCAGGGGAATGGTACTCTTCATTTTTTTTGGGCAGACCGAAGTGGAGCGGCTGCAGGCATCTCACTGGGTGAAGACCGAAGTGGAGCGGCAGCAGGCATCTTACTCGGTGAACACCGAAGTGGAGCGGCTGCAGGCATCTTACTCGGTGAAGACCGAAGTGGAGCGGCTGCAGGCATCTTACTCGGTGAAGACCGAAGTGGAGCGGCTGCAGGCATCTTACTCGGTGAAGACCGAAGTGGAGCGGCTGCAGGCATCTTACTGGGTGAAGACCGAAGTGGGGCGGCAGCAGCACACGTCTCAATTGTGCTACCCTAAGTAAACATTTCAACACATACAGAGTTAACAGAAATGGGCATATAAACATTGAAATTGTTGTGATCAAGTCAGTACACTTTACATAAAAATGTATAATACTTCATAGTGTGCAATTGTGCATAAAAACAGATCATGTTTGTACTTCAAGAACTCACTTTTGCAGTTCGCACATGGGTTGTAGAGGAAGGGGGAATAGAGAGAGGCAAAATGGTCCTTATAAAAGACCTGGGGCTGCTCAAAGTCTTGAAACCTTAGGAAATTCTGCACTGGAGCTGTCAGATGAGGTAGTGACAGTGCTGGAAATGATATTCAAAATAAAACATCCAGGAATATACTGTCAGACTGGTAATCATTATAGAAGCAAGCCATCATGTCCAATTTTAAAATATTATGCCTAATACCTCTGCAGATTTCCTAGGCCTGGCCAAACCAACATTAGGTTTTGCTGCAGCACAATGTGAGCCACCAAACCTTGGCTTTTCACCAAACTGTGGAAGTAGACAATGTCAGTACTGCTCAGTATGCCCAAAACAAACAGGTTACATCAAACATTTGGCACAGCATCACAGCTAAGCAGGCATAATTACCTTTGCCAGGTTTGGATTAAACCGAACAGGGTCTCTTGCCACACTTGGTGTCGTCTGAACAGGGTCTCTTGCCACACTTGGTGTCATCTGAACAGAGTCTGCTGGTTGAACATTAAACACAAGTTAATAAATTACATTAGTTGTATTGCTGTACAGATTGTCCTTTTATTAACAACTAGACATACTTTCTTGTGATGTACACAATTGCAGCTCAGAGTCCCTCCAAACAGAGTCCTTTGTCCCTGCTTATACAGTGGGCATTTCTCAATCTGTGACCACACAGACAATTAAGCACTGCCTGCTGCATCATCCAAATTCAACAAGTCATCTTGTCTTGCATCAATTATATAACTTTATAGATACTTATACTTACCTTCTCATACAAGTCATGCCATTTCTTTTGTTTGACAGATGGCTTGTTGCCTAGATGACTAGGCCAGGAACCAGTGTCAGCAAAAGCCTTCATTCTGCGCCTCCATTCATCATCACCCATGGGCTTGTGTTTTTTTAGTTTGAAATGTGCCATCTGAAAACATGAAATGACATTAACCTTTCCAAAAAAGCCACACCAATAGGATTTCAAGCACAACCATTTAAAACCAGATCATAAAGTGAAGCTTAAACATCATACCTCATAATGTCAAGGTTCAAGCAACCATGGCGCTAGCTATCATGAATGAGCCATTCAAATGCATTACAGCCAGATTATAATAAATTGAAGCTTACTAAACAACATGCCTCCTTATAATGTCGAGGTCCAGACGCTAGCTATCATGGAATGACATATATAATTCAAGATGGGGTTCATCTAAAGGTCAGAGGTCAAAAGTCAGAATACGAAAGTTGTTTGGCATAAGGAGACGGATAAGTGAATATAAGTTACATTTCTGACAGTCAAACGGTTCATGAGTTAAGAGTGTTCAAAGTTTGCAATTTCAGTTGAGTGTTATAGCGCCACCATTTGGCCAGTGGTCATGGGCTTCGCATCATCACCATTTGGCATCCCCCTCTACCAGATTACCAATTTTCGCGAAAACCGATTGCACGTTTCAGCCAGAACAACTATTTTTGGCGGAAGGAGGAGAAGAAGAAAAAAAAAGACCAAAACAACACTTCGTGGACTGCTTGGTCCCTTTATTAAAACAATGCATATACCGTATGCTATAATCTTCAGGAAGGGTTTGGGTTGCCAAACTTGCCAAACAACATGGCTGTTCCTTGGTGACTGCCACTGCCGGTAAATGCATACGTTCTCGCTCCTAGTCTTTTCGTCCACTGACGAAGTACAGTATATAGCCGACGTGCGCTTGTCACACAGGGATTCATTTTGGAATAACGCCTGAAAAATATGTAGTCTACTGCCTGAAAAATGTATAAACTACAGCCAACTTGTTTTGAAAAAAACGATTGACGTGATGTCATGTGGGGCTCCGTACGTGATTTAATGGATATCAAGTCATTCAAAAGAGTGAGAACTGCTTTCCTCATATATAGACACTACTGTTGATCCTTTCCCTCAACACTTCAGGCTCGGCTGCACATTTTGTTGTCTCGATGTTTTTGTTTCATTCGCCTGCCTACCTCCTTGTCAAACAGCAATGCCCAAAATATACTTATTCAGATGAAAATGACTGTTTGCCTGCTCCGTAATTTGAAATTCCAAATGGTCTGACATTTGCCTGGCCTAGCTGTTACAGAATATCCCCCACAATGTGTATTTTCAGACAGTTACCATGAAGCCCACCCATTTAAAAAAACGGCATCTTGAAAATAACCAATCGACCAGATCACGACACCTCACACTTTTTTGCTTGTGTTCCCCTGCGAATAGGGACGTTAGGGTTCAAGTGGTTATAATTATGGCTGTTGAATTACGATTTTGAATCAGATTAATCACAGCTTCAAAAGGAATTTAATAATGATTAATCACCGTTTGAACTATGTCTAACTACAAACTATGACTAAGATATGCCATGTTTTCATGTTCAGCATTTGAACAAAAAAGAATCGAGGGAAACACAGGGAAAAATCTGTCATTTAATTTTGAATATTTATCAAAATAGGTCATCTACAAGCCCCCAATGCTTGTAGATCCTTTGAGTTGTACTGTAGTTACAGAGAGAAGCACAGCTACCGGCATATGTATCCATAAAACCGTGCTCTACCGACTTTTTTTTTTTTTTTTTTTTATGAAAAGATTCTCAGTGGGTTCCCAGTGTGCACATGAGTTAATGGAGTTAAAATGTCAGATTAACCAACAAAATTAATTAATGCCATTAACTCATTATCTTTGACAGCCTTAGCTATAATATATTTAAAAAAAAGAATCATATCCATTCAATTCAAAGAGTGCTAATGGCAAGAGAAAACATTGCCAGAGCAAAAATCAGCTTTACTTGGAATAATTACTCAATTTCTGAGTAAACGGTGACTCATATCACTCGGCATACGGCACAAATGGATTCTGTGCGTCAAAATCAAATATAAACAACAGCTTAAGTAGCTTTCGTCAATAATGCCATCAAGGTCATTTTCTGTAGGGTTTTTTGCCATTTAGACACCAGACTATGAGGAGAAGACGACATTATAGCAGGAGGAGGAGGAGTGTCACAGGAGCAAATGAACACCGGAGTAATTAGTTCTGCTCAACTAGTCTTCCCCAAGTGGCCGTGCAGACCAGCAGGTTACCGCAAGCCATCGATTCTGTCACAACCATGTGAGAGCAGGAACTCCCTTGGGAGACGGCTTTCGATAACACCATGACTTTGTTCTTCTTCTCAACACTGGCCTATATCACTGCTGTCCGTCCTTCAGTCCCTGTACAATTAGAGGCCAGCATGCAGGCCACAGCCATGTGTAATGATAAGTGTGTGCTGTGTTGAAGCGCTGGTGTACCAGACTCCGTTTCTATGTTGAAGTTCAAATACAACTTTGCAACTGTGTCTGGAAGGCAATGAGCTTATCTCCACGAGTGGGCGTGGCTTATGAAGGTTGAAATTCTGTTGTGACTTCTGATTGGTCTCAACAGTATATGAGTCATTCCACGGAAACGGTACCATTTGCAGTCCCTCTGACCGTTTTGCCTGTATTTTATTGATGGAGTCACTGAAAAATATTTTTAAAAGATTTTTTAATCAATTGAAATGTTCCCTTTAATATTGTGTAAACATTACATGGATTGTATCTTCATATCAGAAATTATCTTGCTTTCTTTCAGTAGACACCCCCTATTTTGTTCATTTTTCCATGTCCCCAGTGGCCTTCGATGAAAGTGGACTTGACATATGACTATTAAACATCAACAAAAATCCAAAAATTATGACATGAGCATATATATCTGTCTGTACTTTATTGCTGGACATGTTTAGTTTTTGAATAAATAGATGATTAATCATTTAAATGGCATTATATAGCTGTGTCCATGAGTTGCACTCAACTCCGTTACACAAGTCATTCTTCTCTCCATAACAACAATTAACTGGCCCTTTAGTGACATCAACAATAGGAAGTAGTATTCTACAACTCTTCTGACCAACATGCTACAGAAAGTTACAATTTAAAACCTCATTTTACACCGTTTTAGAGGCATTTTGTACTCTCACATGTGGTCGTAAATCATAACAGCTCAACTCTGTTACATGAAATAATGATATAAAACAATTAGTTATAAAGATTCTGTTTGTTATTCCAACAATATATCTGATTCTTTAACCTCAGGCATGCCAAGTCTTCTCTTCTTACTCAACTCAGTTAGAGTAGTGACTATCTTTAGTACAAAAATCACAACTCTGTTATGAACTTAATTGGCTCAACTCCGTTATCAATAACATGTTAAAAGATATCAAAATATATTGAATGCCTGAGATAGGAAATTATGTTTTTTTTATAGATAAAGATGTCCTTAATAGTGTGGGCTATTCAGAAAATTAAAACCTTTCGGTCAAAATTTCCGTAAAAAAAAAGTCCAAATGGTACCGTTTCCGTGGAATGACTCACATGCTCGTTGGAACAACAACCGATTAGAGACTAGGGCGCTAAAGGGTGATGTCAGGGAAAGTCAAGCAGGCACGATCTAGACCAGGGGAGCCCAACCAGTATCTCCAGATCTCGGCCTGATCACAAGTAGATCTCGGGAGATGGGGGGGGGGGGGTGGAATGGGGTGGAAAAGAAAAAAAGAGCCATTTTTGTCTGTGTGTGTGATGCATTTGCAATGGCAGTGTTTGTCCATGTCTGTTGTACTTATGTTGTACTGTTGTAGACCTATTTATGACAAATCTGTTGTACTTTATGCTTATATGGACATAAAGTAAAGTGGTAAAACAAAGTAGTGTTGTGAAGTTACTGCAGGCTGGCAACGATGCATGTGGTTTGAAATGTTGATATTGGACTGGTAGAACCCGGAGGGGTTGGCTCCTGAAAAGTAGATCTTGGGTCAAAAAAGGTTGGGCACCCCTGATCTAGACTCAGTTGCCGGTAACATTCATAAGTTGAATGTTGCCAGCGGCAAATGAGGGTGGTTCAAGGCTTTGTTTCCAGACATAGACTTATTTGACAACACTTCACATCATTGGTGTAGTGTTGGATTCATGTTGGATTCATGTGTATATACACTGATGGTGTCTTGTCCGACACTTCCGACATGTAGACAGTAGACAGGAGCTGGGATTCGAACTGCCGACCCAGTGATCATTGGACAACCTGCTCTAGCTCCTGAGGCACTGTCGCCCAGTACTTTACACAAGTGCAACTCATTTTCAACAAAAGCAATTCAAGTTCAGTGTGTATGGTACAAATGGCAGGATGGAAATGCTTCCGTATTGTCGTCACCATTCTTGAAGGGAACAAGGCATTGCGATGCACGCCGTTCGCAACTCAAAGGGCAATGATGCCATTGCCGTCATCACAGCCACAGGGATGTGGAATAATCCAAAGTAACATTTTGGACAGAAACCTATCCAGACGTAAGCCAAAACCTGGTGGGCAAATTATTCTCTGCGCTCTCCCCAGTGACATGACCTTTCATATTAAGGCCCCAGTCATTTCCATTACGGTGCTAAATGTCACCAAATGTCACGTCGGAGGCCTCTCAGCAGTCTGGCTCACTAATGCCATGATGTTACCCCCACACACGCTGCTTCTCACCAAATTATAGCAAAGGTAAAAAAAAAAAGGGGGGTGGGATTTGATTAAAAAAATAATCAAATTTGAAGTTTTGTAATGAATGCCATCTCAATATTTATTTATTATTTTATCAATATTTGAGAAGCATTTTTCGGTCAACAGAATAGATCCAAAGTCCCGTTACTTTGAACATGCACTGGAAATCCACCTTTGGCCTAACTGTTGGCAACCGCTTATCCATAGTCAGATCCCGGGGGCAGCAGCTTCACCAGAGAGCTGCAGACTTTTCTCTCCAGAGCAACATTAGTGACTTCTTCTGAGTCCATCAGATGTCGCCGGGCTTCATCTTAGAGGTGGCTAAGATTAGCTAAAACAAAGAACCAATGATCGGGACAGAGGTCATTATACTTCTACTGTGTCTAACAACAGCGGGCCGTCAAAAAAGATTCATTTAGATCAGGAGTTATTAGCGCTCTAAGATTTTTCTGACCATCAGTTATAGGGCAGGAGGACGACTTTGGGTGACCAAAGTAAGATCATAGAGTAGCCTCCAGAGCGCCGATTTGGATTAATTAATCTCTGTCTTCTTGATTACACTCTGTCTCTGAAGCACAGTGTTACTCTTTATTGGGACTTAATTAAACAGATTTTTCCGTTTATGCAGCTTATAGTGTTAACAGACGTACTGAGACACACGCGCGCGCACACACACACACACACACACACACCCCTTTGGCCTCGTGGAGCCAAGAAAAATAAAACAGAAAAACATACTTACGTCACACAACAACATGCCCTCTTTGCTTATTGTTAACGAACGCTTTGTCTTCTTTGTTTGTGTTTTCATTAATCAGGGCCTACTGCCAATGCACTAAGACTTCTGGGAATCCATTTGGAGGAATCAAAAGGTAGGCTAATTTCATGCTGGACACAGAGCAGAGAGACCTCAGTGTAGCCCTCCAGGGTTAGAACACAGAAGTAAATGAGAGCGTTAACATTATGCATTTATGCAGCTCGAATGCCAAATTCCCAGAGAGGGAAAGAGAATCACATAACAGTCTCATGTAAAAAGGCGTCAGTGCGGCAAATAGACTGTCCTCCATTCACGCAGCTCAATCTGTTCCCGGAGCCTGACTGCATAAAAAACACAGTTTTAGAGAGACTATATTCTTAAGTTGAGCCCCTTGCGCTATTCAGAAGTGGGGTCAGGTTCACAGCTTAGCCTCCGTTCGAGACTTCAGGCCTCGGAGACACAGAATAGTTTATCTTTTTCCACACGTCTCAGTCAAGGCAGGAATTTCAAGTGGTTCTTGTAATTCTGGGATTCCCCAACCTTTGCATGGCCAAGGACACCCTATAGCCATTGTCCTGCTCAGCACACAGCCTGCACGGGAGAGGGTGGGCGGTGCTTTTCTTTTTTTCTTCCCGTCCATCACTTTCTTTCTCCAGAGGGCCATTCTATACTGACTTTGATAGAGAACGAAGGTCCACTCACTGGACAATTGAATTGGAACTGAATTGAAATCCCGACTGCCCGGTAGCGATACAAAATGCATAGTTTTTACTGTGGGTTCACTGAAAGCTCCGCAGGAGCAGTCGGGGAGGGAGAGAGGCGTTAAGTGCTTTGCTCATTGCTCAAGGGCATGTCGTCAGCCACGCCGGGTGTTGAGAGTAGCCTTGAGCGTTGCTTGTTTTTACCTGCCTGCCCAAAGTTAGCCTGCCAGTCGTAAGCAAGCTGCTGTGTTCATAACCCTAACCCCGCTGTCATTAACCCCTTTAATGACTGTGTTACCATTTCTTGGAAACTCAGAACGGGAGAGGGTTTTTGTCATTTCCACACACCATCTCTAAGGTATATTAATGACATAGTAAAATGTTGGAAATGGGTGGTATACCGCTTTAATCACAGCTGATATGGAGTGTTTTGCGATGAAACCATTTAGCTACTGTTTTTTTCCTTGTTCTGTTCATGTGAGCACATATATGGTGCGCATGTGTATGAACACGTGGCATGATTGTGACGTGGGTTCGGCAGTGTTGTCAAGCAAGAAGGTCCGCGTCCCACTGTCATTATGAGAAATGACAGAAGCTTCCATTCTCACCTCTGAGGAGGAGGAGACATTACACCACTGTCTGTCTCTGTCAGGGAGGGAGGGAGGGAGGGAGGGAGGAGAGAGAGAGAGAGAGAGAGAGAGAGAGAGAGAGAGAGAGAGAGAGAGAGAGAGAGAGAGAGAGAGAGAGAGAGAGAGAGAGAGAGAGAGAGAGAGAGAGAGAGAGAGAGAGAGAGAGAGAGAGAGAGAGAGAGAGAGAGAGAGAGAGAGAGAGAGAGAGAGAGAGAGAGAGAGAGAGAGAGAGAGAGAGAGAGAGAGAGAGAGAGAGAGAGAGAGAGAGAGAGAGAGAGAGAGAGAGAGAGCGAGAGCACACAGGTCCGCTTAATTTCTATTGGCTTTCATTGCTGGCCTCATGGCGTCATGCATGTTTTTGTTATCAGGAACTCATCAAAAAACGATTTTTATGGATTTTATGGTTTCAATATAAAGTTATACAAAAGTGAAAATGTTCACATTCTTCTTGTAATGCATTGTCAGGTATGGCCATATCACTGTCCATCAGGGACATCATAGTGGGGGAATCCAAGTTATACTGCAGGTTTTCTATTCAGTGTTAAAAAATCTGACCAACGATGGGTCACACCTGTCTGAACTGCCCACATCTCTTCCTATGAGACACAGGGGGAACAGTGCTATTTTATCATGCCTAGTGAGGACTAATAAAATGAAGATGGATTGAAAAGTGGTGAAGTGGTCCTTTAACGTTCCCCTGCTGCGGGCAAACCGTGGTGTTGTCATGGTTACCGGCTGGGACAACCTGGGCTGCATGTTTTCATTCTATTATGAAAATATGCATTTCCCATTCAGTTACATATCCACTTTGGCCCTACCGCTATGTATTGTACACAGGCCCGGATGTAACCTTTTCCAATTGGGGAGCAGGCAAAAACGGTATGGAGGCGATTTACCATTTTCCTTTAAATTCACCCCAAACTGAAAAGATAAATACTATGTACTGTATTTTGGTATGGTTATATCTAAAAACAAAACCTATCTCCTACTCTATGTTTTGTGACCCACACAACTTATTTCTTGTACAGGACTTATATTAGGCAAGCAAGCATCAATAAAGTGACCTGATTTTCTTTTTTGATGATGAAATGGTGTTGCTTTAGTGGTGCAACAATTGTAGTTAATAGCTAACTAACTAACTAACTACTAATGTTTCAAACCATTTTAAATATATTGTAAGCACTTTCATTTGACATATCTTTGAAATGTGGGTGGTTTGCATTCCATCTTTCTTTGCTGGGACAGTCAGGGCGTTCAAAATGCATCACATGTGCATGTGTATTTCCCCATTGTAGTAGAAATAAATCTTTTTATTTATCATTTATAAATAAAATAATTTATTTATTTATTTATTATTTGATCACTTCCTGAAAATATCTATCTATGACAAGCATAGGAGCCGGAGTAGCCCTTTAAAAGTCATAGCCCTCCACCACCACCAATTTTGACTCCACGAGTCCCTCCCAGGGAGGCTCTTTCTGATTGGCTAACAAAAATTCCTTCCGGGACTATTTATTAGCCAATGACAAAGCTTATAGGGATTTCTTTGGAGTTTTTTTTTTGGTTGTTTTTTTTTTTTTTTTTTTTTTGCTTTGCATTGTTTTGACCATGAAATTAACAGCTTTAAAGTAAAATAATTTAGCACATTTTCACCGCCGGTGGGTCAACAGTGGACGTTATAGAAATGTAACACCCGGCTTGTGAGGCGCAGCATTGTCCCCTTCAGCACCACCACCACACTTGGCACATTTAAACCCTGCTCAGGCCAGAGTGGGGGGGACTTGTCAGTGTGCACTTTGGACTTTACCCCTAAACTGGGCCAAACACTGGCCTTTCACGCTTTTTCAAGGAAAGGGAGCTCTGTTCAGCTGTCGACAGTGATTAAACTGACTGAGGTTTGGGGTAATCCCAGGAGGACTCTCTCTCTCAGCAATTGCATAAGGTTTTGAACCAACGGGACCAGCGGTTGACAGTCTTCTTAAGGGACGGACGAAACAGAATCGAGGATGAGAGCCTTTGTGGTCGTAGCGATGTTGTTTCTGTTCCATGGCTGTGAAATGAGCGAGGTGATCACAGAGCAGAGCTGTCAGCCCGATATGTGCAATCTGCAGGCGAAGATCGACGCCATGGAAGCCAGGCTGAACACTACAGAGCAGCAGGTGGCCATTCTACGCGGAGGTATGTTTTATTTATTTACCAAAGTGAATGAAGGCAATGTCAAGTGTCAACATAATACTGCTGCTACCGCTGCTACTGTTAACAGTATACAAATGCAGGCATGCAACAATTGTTGTTGCTTTTCCCAGATAGTGTAGATACAATGTGTCTTGTTGACATGCGTAACCCAGTTCTGAGACTGCATGCTGCTTTAGAATACAAATATTACAGAACTGTAGGTTTAGCTTACTAATGCTGCATGCTATAGGGTTTTCTGCATATTGCCTTATTACATGTTATTATTACCAATTATGTAAAACCCACCCACCCACCTACCCATCCTTCCCAACAAACTCCCCCACCTCCTAGATAGGGTGACCAGATGCAAACCATTAATTTGAGGGACAGAAGTGTTGCATGTGTGGGACATGTCGAGTGGGGATAGGGGACAAACTGTGGTTAGCAAATTAACATGTTGAGGCTAGGCAATATAGGCAATATCTTAAATATTTCAATTCAAATATTCAAATAACATTCATATAACAAAAATAGCTGATCTTTTCTAAATTTACAGGCTCTCAACTGAAAAGGGAAGTAGGCCACTGACGCTGAGGCTGCCTCACTGCTTTTAGTGTCCTGAACAAGAAAATCCATAGACTTGGCTTTGAGACTATAAGCAATTCAACGGTACTGTATTACAATGCTTTCATAAATGGCAAGGGAACACAGCCCTGTTGCTCACTGGATCCTCTATCAGTTGGTTGTCAATAGTAATTAAAAATATAAACAGAATTCTAGCTCCTGTAGCCCAAAATATAGTTTGATTGTGAAATCATGGCAGGCAACCATTCTGACTACAGCCTCACAACACACAGCACTACAGTGCATTTGACTGCGTTCTAAACTTGTAGATTTGCATTTGCTTCAAATCTGTGTGCGTGGCACGAGCCGACTGCACCAGACCTTATAGTGCAAACTCTGTTAATGTCATGGGCCAGTCTCATGGAGAGTCTTCTACAAAGACTTCTATTGAGAATGGTGACAACAAATAAGTCCTGGACCTGAAGTAGGTAGAAATACAATGGACTGAGACAACAGCCCAGCTTTAATGTGTTAAAACCCCTTTATTTTAGATTGTTTTGCAGTAATAGTTGGCTACAACATAAACACTACAACAGATGGCATGTTGCACAAATGCCCTAAAATTGTTATTATTTGCGCCGTCCGCGATGACAACAAAAACATTTGTATTACCAACTTCTGTTTGTCCCTATTCAGGTTGCATGAACAGTGCTCAAGCACTCGGTTTCTGACGCATCAATGTCACAACTCTGACACTAGATTTCTCTAGGCTGCGAACACCACGGCGAAGCGGGTCCCATTTTCATTTATTCGTTCATTTTCATTTCGCAGCCCCATAAGCCTGGAGATTGAGGCTAGGCAGGTCTTCAGTGCAGGATCTTTCGCTACCTTTCATATAGGCTCTCTCTCTTTCTCTCTCCAGAAAATACTATAGCAGACGGTCCATACGATTACGTCGCATATTTTCACATTTACGTTTTGTCTGGCTGGTTCGGGTCTCACCGTCTCAGAATTCGAAATAATTGCATCTTGCCATCTCGGCAGGGACATGCAGAGAGTGTTGAGAGTGCCTGGATTACATGAGAGGGAACTTGTAGCGAAATTGCATTCATGGTCTGGAAAGGGCAGTTGTTTTACAGCCGTGTAAAAGGGGCTCGAGCCCCCTTGTGGCCGACAGTATGTGTGCACGTCCCTCGAGCAGAGGAGAGAGTCGGGGAGCACAGCAGATGAGGGTGGAGGCAGCGTGGCTTTGGGTGCGTGGCTCTAATGCTTTCAATAGCATTAGTCAACACAATATCTTGCTAGTCTCATAACTCCCTGCAAGCCCTCCCGGGCAATCCGATCAGATGACAGAGGGAAGCTGGCTGTGCCCCCACTAAAAACACCTGGCCAATGCTCAACTCGCCCCAAACTCTTCTCCCTCGGGGCATCCAGACTATGGAGTGCATTTCCATAGCGATCAGAACCACAGACTCACTCCCTATCTTCCGCCACAGTCTGAAAACGCACCTTTTTCAGACCACATCTCAACCCATGCTTAATTGTAAATGGCAATTGTAAATTCAACTCGTCTTGTACGTATATGATGCAATGTTTTTACTTGATTTAAGTCGCTCTGGAGCAATTGTACTCTACGCTAATTACAAGCTCGACCACTTAAACATGCTTGCATGTTGCTATTATTTATGTCAATGAATACTGAATGAATCTCCCATTTTGGAAATGTTCCCCATGCAGACAAGAAACTGACGGAAGAGGGACGGCTAGAGACCAGACTGCAGAGCCGATTCGACGACCGGACTGGCGACCGAGAACAGCTACAGACCCGATACAACAGCATCGCCGAAGAGCGCGACCAGCTGAGGACAAGTTTTGATGAGCTGCAGAAAAGATGCAATGCAGTCACTGAAGAGCGAGACAACCTGAAGAGGAGACTGTGTGGTCAGTGATTACACAGTGTTCTTCACTGTTAAGTACAGTATATACTGTATAAGCAATAAACCTCAGAATTTTAATGGCATCTTTTTCTTCATCTTAGTCAGTTCATTATTAGAACACTTCCTGCAAATAATAAAGTATCTATGACAATTGTTATTTTTTCTTCTTTTTCTTCTTTATCTTGGACCGTTCCATTAGACCACTTCCTGAAAATATCTAGTATATATAACAACGATAGGAGCCACAGTGGCCCTTTAAAAATCATAGTCTTCCATCACATCCACACACATTGGCTAAGGAATACCAATGACACACATTAGCCAACGACAAAGATTATAGGGATTTCTTTGGAGACCTCCTGCAGCCCCTAGAGCCGTCAAAAATACTTTTTTTAGATTATGTAATTAAAGGAAGACTTCATAAAAATCATAAAAATAATAAAAAATAATAATGATGTGTAGTTATTATTATGACCATATTGCATATAGTAGCTTTCTTGCTGCCAAAGCCGCACATGTTTACCTTTGGCGATCCCCCCCCCCCCCTTGTCACGACCCCCCACCCACTCGCCACAATGTCAGGCAGATTATTGTCCTCCTCCTCTCCATAGAGATCCGTTGAAAACAAGAAAACTGTCTGCACTATTTTGTTGAAATGATCCATTCTGCTGCTGGTCCAGTCTTGTTTACTTCCTCCCTTCTTTTCTATAGAAGGTCCTATTGTGACTCTGTAGTATGTCCAACAGGGTGTTTAAACAAGAGTGTTAATTTGATCAAATGACAAATGAAAACAGTTCCCTTACATTATTTTATTCATTTATTATTTTTTTAGAATCAGACGGCTTTATACTGGACGGCAATCATTGTTATTTCATCTCTACGGAGAGGAAAACCTGGGGGGAGAGCAGAGAGTACTGCAGAGACAGACAATCCAACCTGATGATCATCAACAGCGAAGAAAAACAGGTGTGTGTGGACTAGTGTTATAATAGTTTTGGTTTTTTCATTATAGTTTAGTTGTAGTACATTTTCACATTTTATTTTCTTATTCAGAGAGTTGCAGTTTTATTATTTTTTTAAGTGGGTTTGCTAGTTTTTTATTTTATTATTTTGGTGAAACTGCTTAGTTTTAGTTATAGTTATTTAGTTTTTTCTGTGGTTGGTTTATTGGTATGGTAGGCTATAGGGTTCAAAAAGATGAGAACAAGTATTATTTGAGAGAGAGAGCTCAAACATGCACTACTATTTCTGTCCAGAATTTACTTGAGCGCATCAACCGGAGGGTGTGGCTGGGCTTGACGGACAGAGAAGAGGAAGGATCATTTAAGTGGGTGGATGGAACACCACTGACCGAACCAACGTGAGGCTACACATCTTTGCTTAGCTTCTCTCCTAATTGTTAATTTCAACAAACATTTAAAGGGTTAGTTTAGATTTTTTAAGCTAAGTTGTATGAAATACTTTGGTGGAATATGAAGTAGTTCTGGTCATTTTTTATGGGGTCACTGGAGGCCCCGCAGTTAAAGTAAATTAATCAAAAAACAAATGTAATGTGTAGATCAGAATGAACCATTTGGGAACTATTGCAGTTAGAATATCTGCAAACATTTTCATTGCATTATAATGAACAAAATGTTGTCATTCTTTCCAGGTACTGGGCCCGCGGTGAGCCTGATAACTTTGGAGATGGAGACTGTGTTACTTTCCTTAACGCGGCTCGCAGAGAGGACGGCAGAGGCTGGCACGACGCGTCGTGTTTTCATCCGACTAACCCCTGGATCTGCGAAAGACTTCTCTAGTCTAGTCATATGGCTGTGTCTTCAACAGGCGGGGGCTTAGAGCTACGACAGGCATTGATAGGTTTGGTGTGACTTTTTTCTTTATGCCCACTACAAACCCTTAAATGGTCTCCACCATGAATTTAAAATCAAATGTATCATACATATTTTGCCTTTTAATAGCTTACTATACACTCTGTAGCCTAAAAAAATGCATTTTCTGTCTACTAAAGCGCTGGAGAACAAACATTGTATAGCAGTGATTACTATAATAATGTTACAAAAAAAATCAAGTACCAACCATCTGTTCCAAGATTATTATCATGCTTCATTTGGATTAATAAAGTACCTCAGGCTTAAAAGTATATATAAGCAATAAATCTCAGAATTTTAATGGCATCTTTTTCTTCATCTTAGTCAGTTCATTATTAGAACACTTCCTGAAAATAATAAAGTATCTGTGACAACCATAGGAGCCGCAGTGTCCCTTTTAAAAATCACAGTCCTCCACCACCTCCAGATTTGACTCCACCAGTCCTCCCCATTTCTTTAATCAGAGGTAGCTCAGCGAGGTTCTTCCTGATTGGATAACAAATAACTATTTTGTAGCCAATGACAAAGCCTATATATTTATTTTTGGAGATGATCTAATTACAAGAAGACTATGAAAAACATAAAAACAATTAAAATTATGCAAGTATTATCTTGACCATAAAATTATATACAGGAACTTTAAACAGTAAAGGATTAATTAAAGCAGTAATTTCTCTTCTGTAAGTGATTTGGGTGATTTGAAAAACCCTCGGCACTTCCTCCACTTCCCCTAACTCTACAGTGAGGGGAAGTGCAACAGGCCAACAGCATGTACACCAAGGTCCACCCCACTCAATCCTGATTGGAGGAAGGCCTCCTCTCATCCTGATTGGACGAAAGGCTTTTTTCCCCCAAAGCCTGAACTGAAACTAAGGTTTTTTTGACCCCAGTGGATCACTGGGGACAGGGTTACTCCTTATATGGTCAGCACACTCAGTAGAAGGAAGGATTAGCTAAAAAAAGAAGAAAGAAATAACAATATTTGAATAAAGTAAAATCACTTTCTATACCTTTAAAATGCAAAACATGTTTGCTTCTTTTGTTTCACGGTGTCCTTATCTCTTGAATGAAAAAGCACATTGAGCTTTTTTCATTCATTAGTATTAGATGTCTGTTCAAACCCTGGCCTTTCAGAAAAAAAAAACATAGACGAACAAAACAACCAGACAAAAAAACACTTCATTGCAGTCCGGTGGTTCGACTACTGGGTCTGCGTCATACACTATGACTCATAGTGAGTATTATGAGGGCTTGAAACAGGACCAGTGTTGACAGATAGAAGGGGAGCCAGAGTAGACAAGAGCAGACAGAGAATGAGAGTCTTTGTAATTGCATACTAGTGTTTCTGCTGCACTGTTGTAAGAAAAAAAACAACGAGCAGAGGAAACAAATCCTGGGTGAGACAGACAGACGCAGCCATGGGGGTGGTATGAAATGAGTGAGAAGAACATACCGTGGACAGACAGGACCTGTCGGCCCCAATTGTGTTGTGAAAAGATGGGGGGACATGGAAGCAATATGCAGGCTGAAAGCTATATAGTTCCCGGTGGCCAGTAGTGTTGTAGTCAAGAGCACCTAAATCGAGGCCAAGACAAGACCGAGTTAATCCTGGACTTGGTCAAGAAGAGGTCAAGACGACACTAGCACCTAGAGGAATCGAGGCCGAGGCCAAGACCTAGAGAGGTTGACGCCAAAAAGCCAATTTTTGATTGTTCTGTAGTAATAGTACACATTACAGAGACAATAGTTACTGTACAATACCTGTCTTTATGAATGTAGTCCCAGGGATATTCTATTCCTCATCCTCTCCCCCCCTCCTTTCTGCCACTCTGCACTCTCCAATCACTCCGATTGAAACTCCTGTCGCACGGGTGCCACCTGAGTTTATCCTAGTGGCCCGATTATCTTGTAATGTATGGTTTGATGTGGTGTGTGGAAAAAAATAAGTCTGAAGCTACTAAAATACCCACATTAGAATAAAGAAAACCTGCGGCAATGCACACTGCATTGGAGGGAGGGAGACCTCAGGGTGAAATGTAGAAAAGGGGGCATCTATGGCAAAAATTAAGGGCATTATGTATTATGTGGAATTGTCCTTTAAGGTTAGGTTTAAGCATAGGTTTTACTGAGGTTAGGTTTAGTAGTGACCGGTAGTAAAGGCTAATTGGCTGGCTAATCAGGTGTGTGGGATGAAAATGTTCTCTTAATAGTATTCCTCATATCAGTAGATTTGTGACACAGATCTATGTATATTGGACTTCAAAGAGATGATACAATGTGAGCTTGTTGGCTTTTCTCTCCCACTATGGCTAGTATAACAGTCAACATAGGATTTCTGCCTGAGAGCAACAATATCAAATACTATAGTGCACGCAAGGCCGTCCATGTGGCGTAGAGATAAAACACTCGCCAACCTCCACAGAAGCCCGGGTTCAAGTCCCAGCAGTGGTCCATCTCTCCAGCTTGGCTGCCTGGAAGCACCGATCAATACAAGGGCCAGTTTTTAGTGTTTGGAGAGCTGGTAGGGGATCGTGTCCTTGTTGCTTCACTGGCATCTCCTATACCGGCGGTCGGTCAGCCAGCCAGCCAGCCGGCCAGGCGGGCAAACCTCCGTACAGCGCCAAGCCTATAATTCACAGAGAACGGCCGAGAACACCGGACCTACAGTAAAAGCTCACGAGATGAGATGTGTCTTGAGCTCTGCAGTGTAGTTTGGGTAATGTCTGATATTTATCTGTGACCATGTAGCGCAAAGGTCAGGTTTTTTTCAGTGGATTTCAGTGTATCTATGACGGCAAAAAGAAAAAAAAAACACATACATTGAGACCCCATGCCCCTCACAAAAAAGTGGGCAACTTTGTGAGGGCACCAAGTCATTATGCACCTAATAAAAGGCAACATTCTCTCTTTCATTATGCTTTAAATAGTGACCCGAATTGCTAATTGTGGCCATATGGATTTGGGGCGCTAGTGGATTTTGCCCAGACTTTTTTGAGGGGCACTGGGGCTCAATTAGTGTTTTTCTCAACCTTGAAATGTACATTTGGTAATGCAGCTGTCAGGTATTTATTTGGCCACCCAACTAGTGGGCTAGTCACTTGCACACTAAAGTATGATGAAACTGTCCATTGTCATGTGAAAATAAGTGGCAGCTGCAGAGGGTCACTCCATGTGTACTAGAGGAGGCGTGTGGTTGGTTCTCTACCCCCTCTACAGGCCAGCCGTGGGTGTTTGGCAGCAGCAATTAAGGACCTCAGAGTCAGTCAGTACACATGAGCAATTTCCTAACTAGTATATTATGGGAGAAGAGTGAAACAAATAAAGTCTCTTAATCTCTTTCTCTCTGAAATGGACAGACACAGCCACATTTAAAGGAACACTTTTCAATGTATTTTCATATAATAGTTGCTTACTAAAGTACATGATAAAATCCCACAATTTTTTCCGTCTTCCAATTACGTTGGGGAATCCAAGCTAATAGAAACTGCAGGCTTTCTATTCCTGAAAATGCGAAATTGTTTTAATCTGGCGAACGATGATGCGCATGCAAGACGGGTTTCTGAACTGTCCACAGCCTTTTCCTGTGAGACAAGGACCAAGTAGGGGGAAAAATGCTTTTTTTCATTTACATCATAAGGACCTATTAAAGTAAAGGAAGATAGGTTGAAAAGTGGTGCAGTGCTCCTTACAGTATTGGCGTATAACTTTGCAGTGACCTTGGTTTCCACATATTTGTCTCATTGTTGTCCTCACATTTATTTCTGCTTTACTCATGTGACACCCCTAGATTATTATTATTATTACCCTTATTATTATTATTACTATTATTACCCGTATTTGTCTTTATATTATTATTACCCTTATTATTATTTAGAACGTTGTACATTAAGTTGAGATATAAATTTATATACAGTATATCTCAACTACACTACATATATATATTTATATATATGTAGTGTTGATGTACTTTTGTTGTGTAGCTTGTAGTGTAGCTTAGCTACATTTTTCGAGAGTAACAAGTAGTGTAGCTTACTACATTTTCCCAGTAACTTACCCATCACTGCTGCTATGCTACATTTGATGCTCTTGCGTATACTGTACTGTAGTATGATCAACTAGTTATAGTAAAAAAAAATATATATATATATGGAAAAAAAGCTATGACAACTGAATTTCCCTGAGGAACTGGTCTTTTATCTATCTTTACGTCCACTGTGCCACTAGGTTCCTCCCTCTCTATTAGGGTGGGGGATAATTATCAAGTTCAACACTATAAATTAACACTATAAATACAAGACTTTTGACACACCCGTAACTCCGTATCTTGAAATAAACCCCCACCCAGTGAAAATAAAAACACATTTTCTGCAAATTCTGCCACAAATTATTCTCACTGTTTGCCTTTATACTGTTGATTAATTACTTTCAAACACATATCGGATTTAATAAACATAGAAGAACTGCTACACTTAAAAGTAACTCTAATCTTTAAAATGAAAGAAATAACACAAACAATGCGTTCTCTGGCTGTTATGCCTGCCTGATAATACAAAAAAGGCTTCAAGACATTTGGAATACTTAAGAGGTAATTTTGATTCAGTCACTTGTGCAAAAGAAGATTAACTTTACAGTCTTAAGTAGCAGCCCACACTTTCTTATTTTATTCACTCCTCTCCAGATGTCAGCTTTTCAAGACTTTTTTTGGGGTAAATTTTCCATATTCCAGTGTGGTTTGGTTACTCCTCTTGCCCAGGTATGACATGAGGGCATCTCCAAACTCCTGTGCCGTTTTCATCTTCCTCTTCCCACTGGGCAGTGTTATCTAGATACGGAAGATAGTATCGACTTTTGGTAGATGCGTGGTAGTTTCTCTGGCAAACTGAACTGTGATTTTCATCCACAAGAAACTTCTCTATCAGTGAAGGGGGGGCAGTCTCTTTTTCTCCTTTGAGCAATCTCTTGTTTCTGGTCTGCCCCACTCTCAAATTTTGTCTTAATGAGTTTACTCCACTTGAGGCCGACCTCCCTTTTTGCTTGGACTGCTGTCTTGAAACCTCTGAAAGATGCAAAAGAGTACTTTTTCAAAATTATTGACCTGCTGACTGTGTGTAGCTTCTTCAATCTGTAGTCTACCTTGGCACAGTGTCTCTCCATTCCAATGTTGTGCACAGGGGTTTCATCTATCTTTCTTGCCTGTTCACTGACCAGGACAGTCCATTGGGAAGGTCTCCTCATCAATCCCATAGTCCTTCCTCCGCCTGGCCAGGACAGTCTGCAAGTGGGGCTGCATGAGATTGGTCAGCTTCTTCACTTCCTCCAAGTGTTTGGCATGCAGTCATGTCTGACACTGACTTCAGGACCTCCTCTGTGTAGGTCTTAATCTTTATGCCACTGAAAAGCTCATAACAAGAAAGTGCTTCCTTGTGTCCTAATAAGCTGTTTGCAAAAGGGGTGAAGTGGCTTTTTAATTTACTGCCCAGTTAGTTTGGGTAGTTCAGTAAGTAGTAGTAGTAGGTTAATTTAGTGAGATAGATGGTTATTAAATAATACATTATTGTTTCTACTTATATGTACCCTTTGACAGGGATTAGTCATTGTCTCCACCGTAAGGTGGTGACTATAAATCGTACCCCATCCTTCCGCGCGTGTCTGTCCGCCATCATGTCCGTGCATACGATGACGTCATGATGACGTAGTGACTAAGATACATTTATAATATATAATCATGAGTATCATGAGTATTGTCTCTGAGCCCGGACGGTGGAGACCTGTGCCCCGTAGGGGCACAACTCTAGTGGAGATTGTATCGATTCTCCTCTGCGTCATCAGTGCCCATACCCGAGGCGGGGTTGGTGAAAGGGCCTTTCTGTGTGGAGTTTGCATGTTCTCCCTGTGTCCCCTAGGGTAGATACCCTCACAAAAACGTGCAGTAATCCTGGGCTCTGAACTGCCTCCCCCTGGCCAGCCGGGGCGCCTGATGGAGGGGACAGGAACTGGTTGGAATAACGTGTTCCTTCCACGTGCTACGTCCAGCCAGGGAAACTCCCCCCTGTCAGGTGAAAAGAAGGCAGCTTGGACTCCTCATGCATTGAAGGAAGCTTGAGGCCAATCTGATGCCTCCCCAGGTTGGTGGAGGGTGTGTAGAGCCCAGGATCACATTAGGAATTGGCATTGGGTGAAAAAATGGGTTGCAAAATCTTGGGATAAAAATATAAAAATAAATAAATAAAAATAAAAAATGATTTTATTTCTTTAATAAACAGCAAATATTCCACTCACTAGGGACTGCTCCTGTTGCAGGGTGATGTCATATGTCCATGTGTGCATGGACATGCTGTATGTCCATGTATAAAAAATGATTTTATTTCTTTAATAAACAGCAAATATTCCACTCACTAGGGACTGCTCCTGTTGCAGGGTGATGTCATATGTCCATGTGTGCATGGACATGCTGTATGTCCATGTATAAAAAATGATTTTATTTCTTTAATAAACAGCAAATATTCCACTCACTAGGGACTGCTCCTGTCGCAGGGTGATGATGTCATATGTCCATCTGTGCATGGACATACTGTATGTCCATGTATTAGCATTGTGTGTATTTCATATTCCATGGTGATGGACCACTCGTGGACATAGGCGGATTTAATGGGGGAGCAAGGGGTGCATCGCCCCCCCTAGTGGCCAGGGGTGTAATCGTTTTTTATGTGGGATTTCTTTTTTTTTTATGTAGGCCTAATGAAATAAAATCCATGTTTGAAATAAATCTGAATTGAATTTTGTTGTTTAACAATACAATAATTTTAGAGTATAGCCTATTATATAGTGTATTTTTTTTCCGTCATGACCTACTTGCGAGTGCGACGGAAGTGAATGAGTTGGTCAGGTCAGCAGGACACAACCCAAACGCGCGCCACACCAACCCACCGGGCTACCTGTGTAGTGACTGGCAAAGTGGCAACTTAAAAGTAAATATGGATATCGGCAAATGTCCTTGTCCTACAACAACAGAACAGCAACTACAGTGGCCTCCATACAAGCGCCACGACAGCAGCGCCGTCGGCACCGCGGCTGCTGCTGGCGCCCCAGAAGAGCCCCCGGCGCCTGGGCTTCTAACAGAGCAGCTGCCGCTCCCGTGGGAGCAGCCACAGCGACAGGACAGCCACCTTGTCCGGGCCCATCATCATCATCATCATCAGTGGATGTGTGGATTATAATCATGATCTTGGCGAAAACAAGAAGCGCTCGTCTTCCACTTATTGCTACAGTAAGCACGTGGATGGAATATTCTGTCTCAAAGGACGCGTCTTTTATTTATTTATTTTTGCTTTGTTTGCCGACACTTCCAGAATGACAGCAAATACGTGGACTGGTTGCGTAACACAGGAGTGAGTGAGTGACTGAAAAACTGGGCTCCAAACTGGATAAGCGATCGGATGCACATAAGACCCTGATCCTGTTGAGTGACAATCGCCGTATTGTGAGTATTCAGTGACAATTACTTTTTAATTGGTTAAGTGAAGTTTAAAGTGGTCTAGTGCAGCCTGTGGTTTCCAACCTGTGGTATGGGACCATAGTGGTCCTTGAGGGGGTTCCAGGTGGTCCCCCAGCTAAGTTGGTTAACAAGATGAAAAGTTACCAGATGTAACTCTTGGAAGCGTAGAAATGAAACCAAATGGACCCTTAAGGGTCCATTTGGTTTCATTTTACACTCATTTCATTTCATTTCACATGATGATTTAAAAAATCATCATGTGAATTATCCCAAGTCTACACATCTGGAGAATGTAGAAGATTAATAATGGTCATTTTGATCTGTATGTTGGACTGTTTGGTTTCCCAAATCCAGCCTGGAATTGTGGGGCAGTAGGCCTACTTGTCACCTGGTCGTGGTCTTTCTATATTACCTCTTTATCTGTCACTTTGCCCATGATTAAGACGCACAGGCTGCGCAGCTGTGGTTGGACTTAGTGTTGATGTTGACAAAAACATGAACCGTAGTTCTAGAAATTATATGCAGCTGGCTTGTGTCCGTGCGTGTGCGCGCGCAGTGCGTGTACCATCCGACATTTCGCACCCCCTGCGTTCAAAGTCAAACTACGCGTATGCTCGTGGACATGTGACATCATCAACATGTGACAAGAGCAGTTCCTATTAAGTGAAGATTCTCTATTTTTAAAATAAATCAGATATTGATGATATTTTTTATCTTTACAATTTAGGCATAAAATACCAAGGATCCTTTTAAAACCAAATTACTTTGCAAAGTATCAGCCTTTTTCCATATAAGCTCATTGTCCAATAGAAATTTCTTTTATTATGAAATCATTCGGTTTACAATATATCACTCATCCAGACTTCCAGAGGGCACAGCCTTGTTAGACAAGATTTTCCATTTATTTATTTCCTTTTTTTGTGGTTAGGTGACGAAAATCTCCACATGCCCTCAACTATTCCCCCACCACACAGAAGAGGGAGCGTTAACATAAGACAACCATGTACACCATGGTCTGGCACTATTTGAATCACAAATAGCATTGTAAATTTGCAGAGCCCAGGCGGAGCTAGTTGGATACACAACGAACTGACTGGAGATTAAAAAAAGACGCATGCCAACATTTGCATCTCAATAAAAAGTACCAACAAAGCAGGTTAAGACTCCTTTCAACCTCAAGGTGCAAGCCAGCAAATCAAAAATAACTAAATTGTTGACTGGGGCAGTAATAATTCTCCCCAGCACAATTCCCCACCGACACGCATGCTTGTATGTGCTGTATATTTTGGACTTGTCAGGCTTTCATTCGTCTTGTGCGTTTCTTTGCTGTGGAATTACAGTAAGCATTCACTTTGGGTCGAGTCACTTTGGATGAAAGCTGGGCCCCTGCCTGCATCTTTGATCTGATGCCACAAATTGGCATACAGAGAAACTGATGCAGTTGTGCAGAAACATCTATTCCATCCCTTTTTAACACAAGTTAACAGTACACTAAGCTGCATAAGCGGAGAGCTACTTTTAATTAAGTTCCTGTGCATCAGAAACGGAGTGTAATCAAGAAGACGGAGATCAATTAATCCCAATCCGCACTCCGGAGGCTACTGGTTTGCGACAGTCTTGCTGTAAATCGGCAGGTCCGCCATCCAAAGTCGTCCGGTCCCATTATAAATGGTTGTTAAAAAAATCATTTGAGCGCTAATAACTTGTGATTCTAATCAAATGCCATTGTTTTTATAAGGGGTGTATACTACTATAGGGGCTTACAGACGGCGAGTAATAAATCGTGCGATAATAC
Organism: Benthosema pterotum; assembly: GCA_039105355.1. NCBI lineage: Eukaryota > Metazoa > Chordata > Actinopteri > Myctophiformes > Myctophidae > Benthosema > Benthosema pterotum. The sequence goes on along the minus strand of CM076973.1, from coordinate 32,477,378 downwards.
AACGTGCGATAATGAGAGCGTGTAACACCAGGTGCTATTACGTGGTGTCCAGTGTTGTTAATGTGCGCATCCTCGCTTCGTGCACACGTCGGCGATTTATTTTAGACTTCAATCCTGTGAGTTTTTTCCTCGCTGCGTGATTATCATAGACGGATTATGAAATGAAGGGCCCCTGGGCCGCCACCAGCCAAAGGGCCCCCCCACACCGGAGGATTTTTCTGCCCGGCGTGGCAGCATGATGGTTTAGGACTTTTGGGGCTATTTTAGTGACACAAAATTAGAAAACCCATTGTTAATAAGGACCGTGTGCACCACTATTATTCACTTTTACCCCTTTTTTGTGTGGGCCCTGAGCTTGAGCCTCTTAGCGATCACGTGGACAGTCAAGCTCATGGGCCCCCCTAGCTCAGGGGCCCCTGGGCCTGGGCCCAACGTGCCCGTTGGATAATCCTTCCCTGGTGATTATCGTCTGTCAGCACTGAGTGGCACAGTGGAATTGCCGCGATAATGTGTGCATTTCAGACTCGCCGTCTGCATTGCCCTTTAGTTGCAGTAGGAAGTATATGACTTCCCTTTGTTCTCCATCGTTGGTTCTTTGTTTTGGCTAATCTTAGCCACCTCTAAGATGAAGCCCGACGACGGCATGTGTCTACTACTCTACTTCATCGTACTCCAGTGACATGCATCGACATGTACAGCTGTAGCCTACAAGCTCAGAATGTGTTGACATGTGGCACGTTTAGAGCTTGTAGATCGTCTTTGTTTGAAAAAAAGCTGGCAGTAGTTGAATAAATTTTGAGCCAACTGACAAGAGCTTCTGACTGAATACTCGGGTTATTTGGAATTTGAGATTTGAAAATCTCAAAATTGTAATGGCATTTTTTCCTTCTTTTTCTTCTTTATCTATTATTATATTTTAGACTGTTTCATTATCAGGTCACTTCCTAAAAAAAACTCCACCAGTCCTCCAATTTTCCTTAATTGGGGCAGCTCAATCGAGGCTCTTCCTGATTGACTAACGGAACTATTTGTTAGTGTGATGCTTGACAAGAGATGTGTGATTTATTTATTTTTACAAATGTCTTTCTTTCATCTGTATAACCATCTGTATTGTAACTACATTTCCAAACCGAAACACCACCATGAAAGGTCAATAGGTGGCAATGTAGGACCGCAGGTATACCTGTTTCTGTCCAGCTGTAGTGTCTACTGCGCATGTGCTACCATCTCCCTCTATGCTAAGAGCTAATGGTGATTCAACGCTACACGTTTTGCTGTCTCCATCATTTTAACAAATTTATCCTGTTTACATGTGGGTAATATGGTACAAACCACACAGAAATGGTTACTGCTTATGTCTGCATGTTTTGAGAGTAATATGGGCGTTGTAGGACCTAGTCATTTAGATGCAAAACAAGTACTTTGAAAGTTCCTCATTTTTTCTCTATGTAAACCATACAATGTCCTAAGATGGCGGCCGCCATGTTCCGTCAGTTGTTACATAGGTCTAGTGTCTCCCTGAGTCTCATACCCCACGTTTTGTATTTGTTTTGATTTATAAAACGGCTGGCTCCGTTTATTATTTTTGTACATTATAAACCACTATAAAGTGAACAGAGTAAAAAACGGGTTATGGGGAAATGGTTTCAAACTATTCATATAAGGTGATTAGTACCTGTTACTGTTTTGTATTATGTCCTAAAGATGCTTTATAGCACTTTAACATAAAATGTATGTTAAAGCGGTGATTCAACGCTGTACATGTTTCGCTGTCTCCATTATTTTAACAGCTTTATCCTGTTTACAGGAACCGTAACTTTGTAACCATGCCATATCTCACTTCCCCATTACATTAGCCAATGACAAAGCTTATAGGGATTTCTTTGGAGACCTCCTGCAGCGCATACAAGTCATCAAAAAGACGAGATTTTGGGGGGAGATGATCTAATTAAAGGAAGACTTAGTGAAAAAACAAAAAATAAAAAAAAATATTGAATTATTATTTTGACCATAACATTACATATAGGAGCTTTAAGTAGTGTAACAGCTTTTGTACATACAAGCGTTCCACCTGACAGTGACGATATTCAAACTATTCAGATGGAGTCAGCTTCCTGACCAGACCACCACAGAGTGACAGGCAGCGTAGCGTGACAGAGCAAGAGGACCTACTCACTCTGGCCTGTCACAAGCAGTGGACCAGCAAACTAAATTCCGGTGTTAAGCCATCAGAAAGGGGGAAAAAGTCTATTCCACTTTGCCCTCCACAGTAACAACAATATTTCCTCATAAATGTGTTGGCCTATATGCGAAAAACCTTCATCCCCAAAGGGACAGTAGAGAGTACAGCCTCTCGATGAGTTCTTAAACAGACATGGTGAGGATATCTATGAAGGCACAGTTGCAAATTCATACAAATGCAGGAACATTTTTGAAAAGACAATGTATTGTATGTACCAATTAAAAATTGGCTCTGCAAACAAGCAATCTGTTTGCCAAACATTTCCCTATATAGTAACTTTAAAACAGCTTGTCGCAATTACTGTATTGTGTCTTTTTGGGTGCAAGGCACGTGTGCTCGTACATCGGTAATTTCCCCCAAACGGTGCGACACACACACACACACACACACACACACACACTCCATGTTCCAACTCTGTGATAACCATGTTTACATCTTTGACAGCTAAATACACAGATGTGGTTGATAAAGAGTCCAGGGAAGTGTCTGGTGTCTGTATTTGAGATAGCCTGCACCATTGACCATAGCCTAGAGGAAGCCTTTATGACCAAGGTCATTAAATACTAAGCCCTCCTAAATACCACCTCAGAGCTGGGCTATAGGTGTAGACTGGAGCAGCTGAGGGCATACGCACAGACTAGTTGTTAGAGGGTTCCAACAACTTGGGATGCCCAAAAAGGAGGCAAAGTGGCAAAGTACTGCAGTGTCTCTGCTATAATTGGCAGCCGTCATATATGGTGGAGAGAGACGCTGCTACTTCAGAGCTTGACACTAGCACTTGCCCGCTTGCCCGGGGCAAGTAAAAAAAATGGTGGGGCAAGTGAAGACTGCAACTTAGTGCAACTTAGTGCACTATAACACAACACAAGATAAATTTGTCTTGAAGGCAGTCATTGCACTCTGCCTCTGTGTCTTTCCCTGCTTTCTAGCTATCCACAATTCCAGGCTGGATTTGGGAAACAAAAACAGGCAATTTAACTTTCACATCAAAATGACCTAATCTTCTACATTCTCTAGTTGTAGATGATGAATTTTAACTCTTGAGAGCCTAAAAATGAAACCAAATGGACCCGCAAGGGTCCATTTGGTTTCATTTTTTACGTTCTCAAGAGTTACATCTGCAAAATTTACAATATATTTTAGGGGGCAAGTGACCATGAGCTGAGGGCAAGTAGAACCTGACTGCAGAGACTCTGTCCTTGGTGCTGAAATGAGCTTTCTGTTATGGTAGCTGGTAGTGACTCTGTCCTTGGTGCTGAAATGAGCTTTCTGTTATGGTAGCTGTAGTGACTCTGTCCGTGGTGCTGAAATGAGCTTTCTGTTACTCTGTCCGTGGTGCTGAAATGAGCTTTCTGTTATGGTAGCTGGTAGTGACTCTGTCCGTGGTGCTGAAATGAGCTTTCTGTTATGGTAGCTGGTAGTGACTCTGTCCTTGGTGCTGAAATGAGCTTTCTGTTGTGGTAGCTGGTAGTGACTCTGTCCTTGGTGCTGAAATGAGCTTTCTGTTACTCTGTCTGTGGTGCTGAAATGAGCTTTCTGTTATGGTAGCTCTGTCCGTGGTGCTGAAATGTATATTTACTGAAATGTATATTTACTTGCCCCCTATATATTTTAGGGGGCAAGTGACCATGAGCTGAGGGCAAGTAGAACCTGACTTGCACTTGCCCGATGGGCAAGTGCCTCCGAGACCTTAGTGAGAGACGCTGCTACTTATACCCATAGGCTGTACTGTGTGACATTGTTGTATCTTGAAAGCTCATGCCATGTAGCCTGGCTCAGCCCTGAATCAGCACCTTAAAAATACTACCTTATTTTTTCTTTGTGATTCAAGGACTGGCTTCCTCGCCTTTGGGGCAATTTGTCGGTTGGAAATCCATGCCCAGCACCTGATTGGCCAACAGCCCTGCCACTCACTTCGTTTCACTTTATTATTCTTTAAAGAAGCGACAGGCTTTAGGTTTTATAAACATCATCATCCGACATATTTTACTGCTTTTGTTCACATGCTAGTAACGCTTGTCGGCTGTTTGTTTAGTTAGCAACGTCATTATTATGCTAATGCTAACGCATTAGCATAATACTACAACAACGTCGTCTGCTTTCCCAATATTTATATGGGTTGGTATGAACCAATCACCGTGAAGACTGCTGCTTTGATCACGCCCATCCCAGAAACTGCTGTAGTAGAGAGTGACTTCAGTCTGAATAATGAAGTGAAACGGAATGACAATTCAGACTGAAGTCAGGCTACATGCCATGATTTTTCAGACGGAACTCTAATGCATCTACACTATTTGTGTCCTTGTATGCATTTCCACTGTGTGGACATGAATAAATGGTGTGTGTGTGTGTGTGTGTGTGTGTGTGTGTGTGTGTGTGTGTGTGTGTGTGTGTGTGTGTGCGTGCGCGCGCATCAGAATGGGGATGCTGGTGATCGTGCGGGTCACAAACGCTGTCACAGATAGCCATTGATTTAAGGCCTCAATTGCCTCCACGGAGGCCTTATTTAGGCAAGCTATCTGTCTCCCGACTAGAAACTCTAAAAGGTTATTTAACTGCTCAAGCCATTTGGTCGGTCTAAAAAGGTTATTTAGCTGTCCGGCCGCCACGGCAGGAATAGACGGAGGCAACAAAAGAGCACTGATGTTATCCGTTTGTCACAGCTATCGATCAGAGACGGAGAGGAACCAAATACTTCTACTCAAGTAGATAGTGGATTTATACTCAAGTAGATAGTGGATTTATATATGTACCTTTATGCAAGGTGCTTGCGTTACATTAAAGGAGAATTCCACCTAAAAGGCTTTTCTACCTTTGTTTGCAGTTTTCTATCTTTGTTTGCTCCAGTGGTTATTTTGTGAAGACTCCTGTTTCGCTTACCCCAAAATAAGGTTAGAATGGGGCTTAGGGATGTTGTTCAAATTCACCTATTTCCATAGCTCCAAAATGCTTTTTTTTTCTATATATACTCTCTTCACCATGTCATTAATATGTTGACACTCACACTCACTCACACTTTCGGTTCAGCAGTGGTTTAGCTGTCTCAAGAGCTGGCGCACATGTGGTGGACAACATGTTGTCTCCGTAAGACAGACCCCCTACCCACAAAGAGGTGTAGTGCACCAAAGAACTGTGGGAATTGTAGTCCAGGAAGTAGTGTACATGACAACATAGACACTGGGCTCACTGCTAACATCTAAAATATCTAAAACCACACATAAAGACCACCAGGAACGTGTTCTAAATGTCATTAACATATAATCCAGCGCAAGCGATAGTTCATGGAGGCACGGATAGCAGAATGTTTTTTATTATACTCCTCATTCTCAGTCATTTGTGGATTATAGCATTGTGGTGTCAAGTTCTGTTATGGGTATCTGTGATCATTATGTGTTCTATGGTCTGTGATATGTTCGGTGTGTATTTGGAATGATTGTGTCTATGTTGTAATGTGTTTATGCTAGGCTCTGTTTGGGGGGTTATTGATATCAGAGCTGTGTCACGGTGCAGACTCCGACGCAGAAATCTGAGATATCAAATGTGATATCAGACCTATATGTCTCGTTACATAGATTTCACACAAGCAGAGCCACACCGCCATACTAACATGCAAAAGCAAGAGTATTTTTGGTGTGGTATTGCTACTTTTACCTTAGTAAAAAGGTAAAAGTCCACCACTGCTATCGATTTCCCTTGTTTGCAGAAAGCCATTTGTGGGTCGGCATGCCTGCGTCTACCTCCCACCACCCACGACCGAGGACAGAGGCCTTTAGCTGCTGTGATGGCAGAAAAGGGGCGGATCTAACATGTCCCATTTAGGGGGGCAAGAGAACATGTTGGAGGGGCAAGAGAAAATGGTATGGGGGCGCACCCATACCATTTTCGGTTACAGGACTTTTATTATTCAAGTAAAGCATCAATAATAACATCAGTTGTTGTTAAAGTTGCAACAGACACGCAGCATGCATAAAGCTAAAGTCTGACTCAGAGAGTTTTCTGTTTTCAGTGATGAAATGCTGTTGGTTTAGTGGTGCCAAAATTGAAGTTAGTAGCAGTAGTAGTGTATCAAATCATTTTAAATATAAGCACTTTAATTTGAAAAATCATTGATTGTTTTGCATGGCATCGTGTTTGGAGGGGGCAGACTGGGTATTTAGCGGGGCATTGCCCCCCCCATGCCCATGCCTAGATCCGCCCCTGTGGCAGAGCCTGATTGGCTGTATGAGAAGGCAAACAACATGGCAATGATGATGATAACACACCATTTGCAGGGATCACCTTTTGATGGGGGACACGCTGTGAAATCACAGCATCGACTTCATTAGGCTTGTCATTTTATACAGGCCTGCGGACAGCGCCAAACGATTAGGCCATTAGTACCTGACCTTGGTCTGAGCCTTGATCGCTGTCTGCCGGGGTTGACGAGATAATTTTAGTTTATCAAACTCAAATAGGGTGCTGGGTGGTCAATGCGGCTAGACGCCCAGACCAACAAGACTCCATTAAAGGAGAATTCCACCCCAGAAGGCTTTCTTACCTTTATTTGTTGTTTATTTATTATCATTAAAGTCGTTCAGTTGTTATGGCTGTTTCCGCTACCCCAAAATAAGCTTAGAATGGTGAGTAGTTATCAATGTGGTTTTAAAATACAGATCTACACAGTGACTCACAATGTGTCACTGTGAGCTTGTGAGGTATGTGCTGGTCTTTATACTTGTTTCTGTGGCAGACCTGGCAACTCAGCAAGAGAAAGATGAATCTCTGCACACACAGACGCAAAAACTTATGGGCTTTGAGAGAGTTGTGGATAGAGTTGACTCCAATACCCATCTTGTCTTGCATGGATCTTGTCTTTTGGCCCTACGGGCGGCATTTTTGTCACCACTAAACCCCTTATCGCTAAACTTCTTTGCTTTTTTTTTTGTTTTAGTATTTTGCAAATCAAATTGAAATAGTTCATATGTCCGCAGTCAACAAGTGCAGAACATGCCACTACAGATTGGGCAATTCAACTATTCAAAAATGTTTTTCAAAATGGTAACAAAAAAAGGCAAAGAGGTTAGGAATAAAGGGTTTAGCATGTGACAAAAATGGAGCCCTACAGGTCACACGCTAAACCCCTTATCCCTAAAGTCTTCTGATTCTTCTTCTTAAAATAGTAAACACAAAAAAAATGGCAAAGAAGTTAGGCATAAGGGATTTAGTGGGTCTCCTCTTTCTATTCAAACACATGGCATGGCATAAATGATGTAAGCATTAAGTGGAAAGTTTCACAGTTGGCCGAACGTGTTATTTCTCAAATGCCAAACTCATGGTCCATTTTCCCTCTAATTATCCGTCCAGGCTTTGATGTGTTTATTTTCAGAGTTAACATAAAGCTGGCACAGTTTGTAAATTAAGTAGGAGATAATTATTATTTTCCTGCCTCCAATGTAGTTGATGTTGGACTTGACAAAGGCCACTCTGTAGACAGGCAAAGAGCTATAACAACGTGATTACAGGGTGTGTCAGAACTTTCTCACTTGTCCCTAACATGATTTTTAACGTAGAATCCAATTATGTACATTTTTGTATTCTGCATAATACAGAACACAAAAATGTACGTGGCATAAATGGATTCTAAGTAAAAAAGTCATGTGAGGAACAACTGAGAAAGTTTTGACACACCCTGTAATCAGGTTGTTAAAGCTCTTCGCCTTTCATCCAGTCTGAGATCATACAGTAGCTAACATGAAAGCCTCTGCCATACACCGGAAAGACTTCTGTAATAGAGCTGGGCAGTCCCGCACCTTTCATGACATCACGTGTGTTCCAAAAACGAAATCCTCATTCATTTTCCTCATAGACTTTTCGAAAATGTTTATTATAAACACGATTACGCTGTGGACAAAGCCAACTCGGGTCGTGACAAATCATGACCACCACCACAATATTATCATGCAATATGTAAGTAAAAACGGCAGGAAACACATTTCGTTTTGTTTTTCTTCTTTGAAATTATTTGATTGTCCCAAAATATTATCATAATTTGTTACGACCCGAGTTGGCTTTGTCCGTGGGGTAATCGTCTTTATATGAATCATTTTCGAAAATTCTATTTAGAAAATGAATGGGGAATCCATTTCTGGAACAAGGGCGACGTGGCAAGGGGGCGGGACTGCTCAGCTCTATGTAATAGAATGATGTCTTTTAGTACAGTGAAGAGAATTGACTAGTAATGCCTGTGGCTGAGATTGATTGCTTATGCCTTCAGTCTGCCTGTAGGGGGAGCGCAGCACCGTCCTCCATTCATTATAGAGCTATGAATGAGAGAAGACTTTACTCTGTATTCACTTCTTTATGCACATTCTCCCCTGTTTCAGGTAAAGGACGTGTGGAATGATATCTATACTGTTCATGCTAGTCATGGACTCCAGGGGTTTTGTGTGTTTTGGCGGAGGAAGGACATTAATAACATTCATAGTGTTTACTCACTGAATGACCACAATGGAGATGGGAGCTAAGCTGTAGCATACTGTAGCACAAGAATTGTCAACAACGTTGTTGTTTGTGATGACGTATGTCACTCATAGACATGTCTTTTGTTTGGATATTAGTATGCACTACTGAAGCATTGATGCACAGTTAAAGGGGAACTCCACCCATATTCAACATTTGTCATTGTCATTAATATACCTTAGAGATTGTGTGGACATGATAAAAAAAAGTTCCCCCAATTCTGTGTTTCCTAGAAATGGTGGTCGGAAAAAAAAAAAAAAAAAACATGAACCTGGAGAAACAACCTGATGACATCATCAAGATGCATTTCACCATATTAATGATTTTTCTTTCAGAGCCCTTTTTCCTGAGAGTGTACAAATGGAACCAAATGGACCCACTAGCGTTGATTTGGTTCACATTTGTATCCTCCCTATTTTGAAAATTGGTGGAATTCCTATTATTGCCATATGTATACGCATATATACATATATATTCTGTATAAAATAAGTAGTATAACATAATATGTTATAACTCAATTGTAATGTAGCACGCTCATATTAATAAATAATCACCTAATATGACCATCAATGATGGCAAATACAAACACCAGAACCCTAATCTGTGGCCTATCAGCCCCAGATTTTGGTGTCTGAGACATGTTGTCCACGTTTACATGTTCTGTGGTCAATTAACCACATAACATGTATTCATCATATTCTTCAACCATCCACCAATTTTACTGTTTGATGTTGACATTTCCTTGGACTTCCAACGTATGAAATTATTATTTAACATGCTGTAATTGCTTACAGCGTAAGGGGTAGGCATAAATAAGCTTCGGCTTCTGCCTATACCCTTTCGGCACCAGTACGGACTGTAAAATTATCTGTATATCAACATGTACATTTTTTTCTCTTTTATTTTATTCCTTTTCTTTCATGCTTCTCAATTGTGTAAAGTTTTTCATTAAGTGCCGAAATAAAAACCTACTACTACTACAAAATGGGTGGAATTCCCCTTTAAAGTTACTGCTATCACACATTGCACTAATATTCCTTGTGTACATTTATGTTGGTTAAAGCCACATTATAAATTCATGGGTAAAAGATGTTGAGGTATGAAAAAGAGTTAAAATGTTTGGTATAAATATGCAGTGTTTGGAAATTAAGTTTAAATGCTCACCTACTGAATATACAGTCCTACTTACCTCAGGGTTCTGAAATGGAAACTAGAATGATGTAATTTTGCACTTGCAAAGTGAGGCTGCCCCGATGATGTTGTAATGGTGAGGTGAAGTAGTAAAAAGTTTTACATGGAGTGGAGGGTTAATGATCACTGATGTTGTAATGGTGACATACATCATACATCACGTACCTTGCTCAACCAATCGAATCATTTCGATGTTACTTGGTCAGCCAATCAAATGATTATATATTATCACAAGGTGAAAAAAGGTTACAAAGAAAACGCAACACGATAACAATAGTGGGGTTCCCCTTCAGGAAAACCCAATAACTAATTAAGTTTAAAAGGTATTATTGTGGACATTACTACCTATAATTACCTGGTTATTGCTCTGCATTGAGGACTATGTAGCTACGCTGGCTGTGGCAATGCTTTGATTATTTTTTTGGTTGTGGCAATGCTGTGATTATTAGATTTATTATAAAGCTATGAATAAGAAAAGATGTTTGCTCTTTATTCACTTCTTTAGGGACATCATTCTCCCCTGTTTCAGGGCTACAACATCTGTACTTGTTATAGCCTGGTGATTCCCAACCTGTTGGCCTGGGGCCACTGGGCTACGATGGCATTGCAAGTGAGTCCCCAAATAATTGGCAAAACACACAGATATTTTTGATAACACAACAATAAAGGTATTATAGGCAGCTTGACTGTGTACAAACTGTGTTTGTAAACACAACAGATTTGAATCTAACTCCACCTCCACTCTATTGGCTCATTGTGAAGCTGCTGTGAGATTGCTGTGTTGTGATTGGGTAAAATGCAGAATAAATATTGGGCCCTGGTATGAACATGGTTGAAAACCTAAATATGTTTTTCTAGACACTATGTGATTTATTTACAAGTTTTGGAACATACTATAACTAATCGTGTGTGTTTCATGTCAGTCAGTTAAAGGTAAGGGAAGTGATTTTACTTTTGTCAGATTTACCCCCCCCCCCCCCCCCCCCAAAAAAAAAAGAAAGAAAATCTGTTAAAATGCTCTATTATAAGGTGTGCAGACCATATATGGAGTCCCCCCCCATGTTAGCAGAGGAGCTAATAAAAGTTCCCCAGGTGGAGGGTGAATTCTCCTCCAATCAGGATCGAGCAGCAGGTTCACATAGTGTAGCTACTCTTGGGCGCCCCTAGTGCACCAGGCTGGTACTATACACAATGAATTTTAAATCACTTACCCTACCTTTAATGTTGCAAGTAGCCTACTCATTACAAAGCATGAATGGAAAGAAAAATATGAATTTGTATAAATGAGTATGAAGTTGCAAAACAAACAAAAACATGTTCCCATAACTTTTTTTTTTGCCACCAGTGGGGACAAGTGCCCCCTTGGAACCCTCCTAAAATCGCCAATTATACACTAGATGTAGGGCTATGTTTGTGGCCATTTTGCTTCCTCTACCTAAGGACGCACCCTCCCCTGATTATACTTGCAGAACATGCATTTTAATCTGTATTCCATGTGAGTGGTGTTATTCATATTACCAGCAGCCCTGGGAGGACCATCTCATTGTTGAGAGATTAATTATTAAAGCGAGACAGCAATCTATTCAGCTCGAGGATCATTGTAACATTCCATTGTTGGCTCTGAACATACTTTTGTGCTAATGATGACGAAGACTATGAGCACGTCTAATTAATAAGCTGAACTTCTTTCAGTGGAGGAGGATTTCAATTCATTAATTAGTCCATTTCAGGACTCCAAATTCACATTTTTTGTTCAGAACATAATTGACCAAGTGCTGGAATCTGAACCACTTCAAACTAATGCTAAAAGCATATGGCCTCTAAGCCATAAAATACCTAATTTAATTCACGTAGTAGCTTTTGTACTCTGAGAAATGCTTACAGCACAGTCTGGCTGCCATAAGACCTTACATCAGTTTATGCAAGGCGGTAATAATGTCTAATTATGTCATAATGGCATATAACAGATAAAAACGTATGTTCCCAAGCTACACTCTTAGATTACATTAATAAATGGGGAGGCGGTGGCTCAGAGGAAGAGTAGCTGATGGTAACTAGAATGTTGCAAGTTGCAAGGTTGTAAAGTAGGGCTCCCCCAGAGTTCTGTCGATGTGTCAATGAGCAAGAGTCTTATTGGACAACTTTGTTTTTTTGTTTGTTTGTTTGTTTTTCTACCACTATCTACTTATCTACTAATAGTCCTAATAGACCCCAGGCAATTACATCTGGCCACAAAATATTAAAGGATGAACTGAATGTGACAAGCTGCCATGTTGAGCCCATTATGCAGTGTAGAGCCTCCTTCACATTGAGTAGATCCTGTGACCTTGTGCAGCCAGATTTAATTTCCTGAGGCTTATTAGGACTGTAGTAGATAATAAAAAAAGAAATCACTTTAAAATGCCGTAAACAAATATGTATTTAGGACCATGTTCAAATGCGCCCTGTCAAAAAAAGCTAAAATCGATAAGGCAACACAGGAAAACACCTATTAGTGGGGTTTCGTCTCCATGTTAAATGTGGATGTCATTTACAACTCTTGTAAAAGTTTCACTTTCAGTCCTAATTTGTTGGTGAGGGTCTATAGAACCATTTTGGTTCGAGTGGCCCGCACACAAATTAAATATTTGGCCTGTAGGGGGCGTAACAAGGTGCCAACCCTACCAAAACATGTAAACTGTTGTAACTTTTGATCAAATTGTCCAATCTGTACATATGGGATATCTATGGATTCACAATCAGGAGTAGCATTTGCTACCTAAACCTAATTACACATAAAATATATTTTTTCATCCATTATTGGTGTATATCGACAAAAATAGCAAGCAAAACAAGCTAAAATTAGCTAAAACCGAAGTGAGTTTCCATTTCCATGTTAAATTTAGTTGTCGTTTACAACTTTAAAAGTTTAACTTTCAATACTAAATTCTAGGTGAGGTAACCATTTTGGTTAGAGTGGCCAGCACGCAGATAAAGATTATTAGGGGGGGCTTCCAAAATATGATATAAGACTGTCGTAACTTATCCAATCTGAGCATATGACATATTCACATTCAGAAGTAGTATTTAGTCATTTAGACCATATTACCCCCCCCCCCCCCCCCCCCCCCCCCTCCCCACCCCCTTGTGTGTATCCACCAGAATAGCACGTAGTCCAGCCTCTATGTGCAGTATTTTGATGATAACAGCATGAATTTTGGAACACAGTTGGAGCATGTCATTAGGAGCATTGTTGGCTATGGCACCATCACAGATTTGTCCCTTGGTAATCCTGACAGCTATTTTCTAAAATATTAATTCTAGTAAATAGTCCCACATTGTCAATGATGAGAAATTCATTGGTACTATTTACATTTGTCCTGTGACCATGGTAGATATTTCTCATAATGGCCACCACCTGCTGATATTTTAACAGTAATTAAAATTCTCTGATCCTGATTCTGGTAACTAATCCTACGTTTTCAAGGACGAGGTCTAAAGGATGACGTGGGGTGAGGTGTGAGGCTTGACCCTTTCAAACTGTGGCAGTCTAGCCAAGTGTCTGCATTTGTTTTGGAGGCTATATACAGGAGACAGTTTCTCACCAGCACCAGGTATCATGAGGTGAAGGCTCCTTCAATTGACATTGTTGTTGAGTCTTCATGGGGAGAAGCATTATGCATTCCGAACCATCTTCAAGAAGGACATGAGAGTCGAAAAGAATGGTCACCATGGTGCAATATAACTACTTTGAGTATGACTATTTTCCTGTCAACTAGCTTGTGTGTACAGCACTTCAGCAGTGGTTTTCACCAGACAGCTTTTACTGTATGGATCTGGATCTGGATGGGATCTGGCTAGAAGTACACAGACTGGTGTTGGATCTGGGTGGGGATCTGGCTAGAAGTACACAGACTGGTGTCGGATCTGGATGGGGATCTGGCTAGAAGTACACAGACTGGTGTTGGATCTGGGTGGGGATCTGGCTAGAAGTATACAGACTGGTGTTGGATCTGGGTGGGGATCTGGTTAGAAGTATACAGACTGGTGTTGGATCTGGCTAGAAGTACACAGACTGGTGTTGGACAGCCGCTTCGACCTCTATCCATCGATTGAATAGACACTTATCAACAGAAATGTTACGATCCAATCGTGCCGGTATAGCAGATAACAGATACCCGCCGGGCAAGTAGATATTTTGTATTCATTGCATCGGTGGATCACGGATACTACTAGTAGGGCGGGGCGAAGCATAGTTTTACTGAAGTTTTGTTTAGGGTTAGTAACCGCATAAAGCGCCGTCTAACCCTAACCCTAGCCTAATCCTAAACCCTAAACATAACCCCAGTAAAACTAGGCTATGCCTACACCTAACCCCAACCCTAAACTTAACCTCAGTAAACTTATGCCTAAACCTAACCTAACCCTAACCATAACTTCAGTAAAACTTCCTTCGCCCCGCCCTACTAGTAGTATCCGTGATCCACCGATGCAATGAATACAAAATATCTACTTGCCCGGCGGGTATCTGTTATCTGCTATACCGGCACGATTGGATCGTAACATTTCTGTTGATAAGTGTCTATTCAATCGATGGATAGAGGTCGAAGCGGGTGTGTTGGATCTGGGTGGGGATCTGGCTAGAAGTACACAGACTGGTGTTGGATCTGGATGGGGATCTGGCTAGAAATACACAGACTGGTGTTGGATCTGGATGGGGATCTGGCTAGAAGTACACAGACTGGTGTTGGATCTGGGTGGGGATCTGGCTAGAAGTATACAGACTGGTGTTGGATCTGGGTGGGAATCTGGTTAGAAGTACACAGACTGGTGTTGGATCTGGCTAGAAGTACACAGACTGGTGTTGGATCTGGCTAGAAGTACACAGACTGGTGTTGGATCTGGGTGGGGATCTGGCTAGAAGTATACAGACTGGTGTTGGATCTGGCTAGAAGTACACAGACTGGTGTTGGATCTGGGTGGGGATCTGGCTAGAAGTACACAGACTGGTGTTGGATCTGGATGGGGATCTGGCTAGAAATACACAGACTGGTGTTGGATCTGGATGGGGATCTGGCTAGAAGTACACAGACTGGTGTTGGATCTGGCTAGAAGTACATAGACTGGTGTTGGATCTGGGTGGGGATCTGGCTAGAAGTATACAGACTGGTGTTGGATCTGGGTGGGGATCTGGTTAGAAGTATACAGACTGGTGTTGGATCTGGATGGGGATCTGGTTAGAAGTACACAGACTGGTGTTCTGACCTCACTGGGTACTGGTCAATCGGGTAGAGCTGGTTTGAGTTGGAGTGAGTACTAAGAATATGTCAGCTGATTTCATGGGCTCACTTGATTTTCACATATAGGGTAGAAGACATGGATTTACTGCCTACATCAATACATCAATATTACACATTTTGATGATTTGACTATTATCTAGCATTTTATAAAAAATCATAATCCTTGAAAACGTTTTGTCATCAGAATCAAGATTGTATGTTGTATGAGCTGAATTGGTAAAATAACAGCAGATGATGGCCACCATAGCTGTCATCACAGACCCATAGCCAAAACAATTCCTTATGGCAAGCTTTAACTTTGTGCCAAATGTCATGCTTTCATTGAAAAGTGCACAATTTTCACACATAGAGGCTGGGCTATAAGTGGGTATGCCTAACTTTAATCCCCCCAATACTGTATTGTTTCTATTTATTTACAATTTATACCATTACTCATTCATGATAGGTAGGCACTAACTTCATCCTTATAGGTTCAACAGAATTTAAATTAGGTGCCATTTGAAGTAATTTGATGTACATGGGCGTCCATTTTTTCCATATCATATTCCAAACATTAATATTTGAAATCCAGTTAATTCTGGGTTAGTATTGACTTGATATAGCAAAAGAAAACAAAGAAAAAACAGCAATTGTGAGAAAATAAAGACTTTTAAGAAAAACAAAAATCCGATTTTGGTCAATTTTGAAATTAGGCAAAAAATGCATATTTTTTTCATCTACAGATGGGCCACTCGAACTAAAATTGTTCTATAGGTCATCATCTACAAATTAGAAGCGAAAATCAAACTTTTACAAGAGTTGTAAATGACGGTGTGTCGTGGGACCCCACTATATCTTTTACTTTCTCTAATAATAAACTACAACATAATAAACTAAAACATGATCCTTGGTTGGGGTCCGTTCACCCCTAATTGCCCCTAATGTGCTGGTCGGTACCTTGCGTGTGATGTACTGTACCTACTACCTATGCATCTATGTGAAGGCCTTGAATAAAGGCGCTACATGAATGTACCATTTTATTTGTGGCACACAGTAGTGATATAGCTAGCACACAGAAAATGAACATGGTTCATTTTTCTGTGTACTGGCTATATCACTACAGTGTATGGCCAGGAAAAAAAATCAGCCCATAATCTGCCATCAATGGAACTATAAATTCAGTCTGTTTGTGTGTAATCGAAACATCGTTAAAGTCACATTAGACACGCTTTGACATTAATACACACCGAGGCTACTTATTATTTGTCAATACTGTGGACTAATAAGACATTAATCAACACATGGAGCTGCGCATTCATATACTGACATTTCAGGAATCATAAACATGCTTCTCTCTCTAATTACTGGCGTGAACGGGGACTTAAATAGCCCCTGCCGCACAAACACTGCTGCTCCCCTTGATAATAACGTAGGGGAGGAAACACAATTAGAGTGAAGGTAAAGGCCATGAATTCATATAAAGCAATAAGCAATCAGTTATTGTCAGCCTGTGACTGGAAGTGGAACAAACAGCAAAACATATTAGGCTGTTACCTCTGTGCTGTGACTATAACCAAACCAGGCACAGAGCAAGTCGTCAATGTTTCGTTATTCGTTTAGAAATACGCAGCATCTCATGTAAATGCCATTGCTGTCGGAGTTGGAAAAAAAAAAAAAAAAAACATTATTAGTAAAAATAGTAAAAATAGCTAATCTGCAAGCTCACAACTTCTCACTCACAATTCACACTACTTTTGTGAGACTCTATTGCATGATAAAGTAGGACATTCGACTTTTGCTTGTGTTTCCTGACAGCAAGCAAACAACCAACCAAACCAGTGACCAAATTTTGCAAAGCAGTGCTGATATGTACCTATGTAGTGTTGCTTGGCATATGGCCTAGCTAATCAAACTATGGACATATTAAACAACCCCATCTCACCCCAACTCGTTGAAATAGCATTCATAATTCATATTATTCATATGAAACACCTCCCCATTGACAAAAACGGAGCGGTGCCATTTCTACTGAACCCGAGCCACACGAAACGACACCCAGGCAGGCGTTAGCCGGCTGAGTTGCTGTACCGAGCCTCGCTGCACCCGCTTCGACCGTTCTCAAGCGATAACCCAGGAGGTTGCTTATCAAGCCGATCTTCTCGACCTACAGTATACTACATGCATGTAGTCTGGGAACCGACTGGCACGATCGGCATTGATGAGACGAAAACCTGCAAATCCTCCAACAGACTGCATCGAAACAAGCTTGCGGTGCGGGCAGGTGTGGGGGTGGCGGGAACTCTTGTGCATGTGACAAGACGTGACAAGATCGGCATGATAAGCAACCTACTGGGAATAATTGCTTGATTTTCAGTAGAATCCACTGTTTGCAAAGGTTCTGTAGAGTTGACTCAGCCATGTCCAATGCAATAGGCACAGAATAATAAATATTATATATTGGGATGATTATTGAAAGTCATGCCATGGGGATTTTTACTAGAATACGAACAGATTTAGGGTACCCACCGGTGGCTACCTCTAGTCTATATGAATGCCTATGTGTCAATCTTTGCTATTTCAATGGGTTGGGGTTAAATTGGGACAGCATAAACAATATGTGACCACTCACAACCAAGGTTGAGAATGCCATATTGGTTGTTCTGTTTTGGAGATATGGCTTATGGAGTAATGTCTTGCAGAAAACAGTAAATTGAGAAAACAAGCTTGAAAGATTCACTTCTGTGGCCTCTAACATTACATCTAGCTAGTTTAAGCATTTATTTCATGTTTACATTTCAAATTCCGCACTGCTATTTATTTCAGACATGAAGTAGGAGTCTCACTGTGCAATGCACGCACACACACACACACACACACACACACACACACACACACACACACACACACACACACACACACACACACACACACACACACACACACACACACACACACACACACACACACACACACACCTCCCTTATGCATGCACAGACATGAAGTTAGTCCAAACTGTCCATTTGAGGGACAGAAGTATTGCTTGTTCTGTGGGTCAAGTGGGGAGTTCCTAAAGCATAAAACAACCACACCGAGTCTCTCTGTTTGATGATGGCAGTTTGAGCAATGTGAAATGGTTAGGTTATACGTTGTAGATGACAGTTTGAACAATACTGAATTATAGCCTTATGTCCCATTCCAAAATCCAAAGCTCTTCCCTTTATGGCTATTTTAGCTGGCATTGTTCTGGGAATGCTTTCCACAGCATTTCGAAGTGGGTGTGGCCCCCAGTCGGCCTAAAGAGAATTTATGAGGTCAGGTATAAGAATGATGTTGTATAAGAATGAAGGCCTGGCTTGCATGCTCACAATCAGTGTTCCAATTTGTACGAATATTTACCAGGGTTGAGGTCAGGGGTCGGTGCAGAGTTGCAGACCACTCCGGTTAAAGGTAATATAGGAAACCTAAGTGTGTACAAAATGTGTGTATGTAAACAGATCTGAATCTAACTCCACTCTCAACTCCACTCTATTGGCTCATTATGAAACTGCTGGAGACTGCTGCATGATTGGCTAAAACGCTGCCTCACCCCCCTAACCCCTCACAGCACAGCAGTCTCCTACAGATTCATAATGAGCCAATGGAGTGGAGGTGAGGTGGAGTTAGATTCTGTTTTAAACAAAAGAGGCAACACTAAAGTTGCCTCTATTGCCGTTAAGCTGACTTAATATTATAAAAACTAGCAACAGTGATCAAAACTGGACTAAGACTGAGACTAAAAAAAAGATCGACAAGAAGAACTCAGGCTAGTTTTACTGTATTTTATATTCATAAATATTTATATTCATAAATAAACATTTGGCATTTAGTACACTAGTGTTGCCTGTTCCAGCGATTTACTGTATGTATGTATGCGGCCAGTGGCGGCTGGTGACTTTTTCTTTAGGGGGGGCGCTATAAAAATAATAATAATAATGGGGGGGGGGGGGGGGGGGGGGGGGGGACAAGAATATGTACCAGATATCATCACATTCAATGGAAGCAAAACAATGAGTTGGTGTGAATGGATGCTGTCAGCCAATCCTTACCAGCTCTTTGAGAAGGTCCTGGACCTCCTGGGTAGGCTACTGGTGTAGGATACTCTCTTCCTCTGTCCTTGGATTTTTGTGTGATGATTACATTTATCTGGTTCCAGCTCTTTAGTTTAAAAAAAATCCTGCAGTGTTCTGCTTTCAATTGGTGTTTTCTGCATTGCTTTATAGTAATCTTATAATATCTTTGTCTTGTTATTCCATTATCAAAATTAATTCAACTACTGTATATTCCTCCCTTTACCTGGCTCTGTGTCTCTTCATTCATACAGTATCTGTGGTGAGTTGTATTCAACTGTATGTAAAACTGTGTTGTGTGCTGCCCTCAAGTGGTTTGGTCGCGCACATTTTGCGACCCAGATCGCTCCTACCGTTTGCATTGAAGTCAATAGGACCGCAATGCATTGCCCTTCAGTGCAGAGCTCAATGCCTAAAGACGAATGCGAACCAACACGTGAGACTCAGTAACCTATCAGCAACGTTGTACAACGTAAACAACTTTTGACATTTCATGGCAGTATATTACAACTTTTAATCACTTTGTGGTTAGAGTGGGCTTTAGTTAGGCCCTACTTATATTATATACGATTTGCCGTGATGGATTACTCATTTAAAGAAAATGGCAAGCTGCAGATTTCATTTCTCCGTCATTCTTATTCACGTTTTATTCATGAGGTATTGCATGGTGGTGCGGCGCACTAGCGACCCTATTGACCGGCCGCCACTGTATGCGGCAGTGGGGCGGCATGTGGCTCAGGGATAGAGTCACTGGATGGTTACCGCAAGGTTGCTGATTCAAACTGGGGCTCCCCCAGAGTTAGTGCCGATGTGTCCCCTAATTGCTCCCGATGTGCTGGTACTTTGCATGGTTGTCTATGTAAAGCACCTTGGATAAAGGCACTACTGTATATAAATGCACCATTTACCATTTATGTATGTATGTATGTTTCCACAGGCAGGATGTTCATTCACCTGACAGAAGGGTCGCTCGTGTATCGCCTACAGTGACCCGACTCCGCTCCATCCGGTGTGGGATAATTTGTGTAACCGCACGGCCTGACTCCTCCTCCAACCTCCTGAAAGAGCAGGTGTTACACCTCAACCTGCCGGTGAGATTAAGAGCTTCGTTAAAGCCCGAGCAGACGCACAATGTGTTTATCTTTTAATTAGAGGGCCCCGCAGATAGTCCGGCACATTAATATCACACGTACAGTATACACACGTGATTCCATTACTGAACTGGTATGTGTCCTTGTACAGCCAGGAGATAAGAGCTGTTCCATTATATAACCAATAGCCCCACAAAGCTGCGCAATAATGGACCCATCCTCTCGATGGGTCTCGTCCCGTCTGAGGGCTTGGCGCGTGTGTGTATGTACTGTATGTCTGTGTGTAGGTAGGTGAAGAGCCCCCTTCAAGCAATCTGTCAAGCAAGAGGAACTTGCGATAAAATACCCATTGTCCTTTCCGAAGGGTTTCTCAAAAGATGTCCTTTACAGCGTTTCGGTTATGTTAGGAGACTGCGGGTGGGCATGAGAGAGAGAGGGAGCCCATGCTGTGAAAAAGAGATCGGTGCTGTATCTTACTTACACACAGTTCTATAAAAAGCTTGTTTGTCCCTAAAATTTGAATTTGAATGACTTCCTTTGAAAAGTGCTACATGATGACATGCCAAAGCCCGAATTAATAAAAATGCAACTGAATCTAGACTTTTCATTCATCTGTTCTGCAACACAGCACTGATGTTGATTACTGCTTTGTTTTTAACGTCATTCAAGATGCCATGTAATAACAAACAAGCCAACCAAGAGTATACGGCTTAAAATGGTGGACATTATAAACTAAGTGGAAATGCAATTTTGGAGGTGAAGACTAAAGGAGAGGAGGAATCATACAAAGTATTGATGACATCATTATGAGGACAAAATCAAACAAGCTGTTCCTGTGAGCAATTTACATTACAGCTCCTATATGATATCAAAGACTAAGAGCCCAAATTTCGTTACGTGCGTTGTGCGCGACGCAACCTGCAACCCGTGACGAATTCCCTTGTTGCTATTTTCGTCGCCTTTTCTCTTCCCTTAGCCATTATCGTTATTTGCGACTGGAGGTGTGGTCATAGGCGTGTTTGTCACGCAGTCCCTTAAGTTGCTAATTTTGTCAGATAGATTTGGGAAGTAGATGACGGGATTTCAAAGCACCCGCTAACCCATATGAGAAGGCAGAGCCACGTGCGGCCGTCTGTGCGCATTGGAGATGTCCACGTGGAACAGCTGCTGCGTCGGTTCAATTCATCTCCTTATTTATTGACTGTCCTATAAACAGCTATAGATTGCCTGCTGTCGGTCACTTCCTTTTGTTTAGGTTAGCTATATAATATACTGTAGTTAAAGACATCAATTAACTTGTGACACATTGCTGCTGGTGATTACGTTTCGCTTGATCCCACTTCGTAGAGAAGACCTACCCGTATATTCTATACAGCAAATGAGAGATTGATTAGACCATTACACAGTTGTTTGAAATGTAAAAAAATCGTCCAGAATGGACAGAGTTATGAATGATCAAAAAGACGTATGTTTTTGATGAGAATTTCCCGATTGTTTTGCAATTTACTTCATAATGTTTTGTATACTTGGGATTAATGCACGCCACACACAGCAAAGCAACATGGATGTTTAGTGATCATATAATATGTTTAATGGTAAGAAAATGACCGAGCTATAATTGTTTGAAAAACAAGCTATAATCCTTTGAAAATACTCCTAAGCCCAGTGGGCTTGGGAGTAGGGGATAAGGGAAGAATATATGGGATGATCAAAGACAATGGCAACATTGACCAACATGGATTGGATGAAAGCTAAAAAAAAACGCCCAAACCACACCTATGCATAATTTAAGGGGTCTAGTAGGTGTTTAGGAATGTAACAAAAATAGCAAATTTACTGTGGGAATGCCTCTTCCCAAATGCTAGATGCTCTAATTGCGTATAAAGGGAGATGAGACAAAATTCAGGCCCTAAATGTTCAAACTCGATCATTTGTGGGGATGGAAAACACATGGGAGCACAAAAACACAAAAAAAAATAGAGTTGAATTTCATGCTATACCCCTTTAAACTGAATTCAGCCAAGTTTCCATGGCCTCTGAAGTCTGCAGAAAACCGACAGTGATCGCAAAATGGGTAAGAACTAAGATCAAGAGAAGACAGAAATCAAACCCACAAATAGATGCAGATGTAATAAAACTTTTTATGGTGTTTTGACCACACTCCTCTTTCCCATGCAAACGCGACACAGGTGTCCTTTCAATCAGCCTTTACTGTCTCTGCTACAACACCCCATTGAGCCATATCAATAGTGTGAGCTTCTAATGAACCAACTGGCTGCACACAGTCATGCAGTCAGATTGAAGGGAGAGCAAATGAATAATAAATGAATCATAAAACCAGAATTATGAATTGTATTGCCGTCACAACATGGCCACGAGAGAGGGGAACATTTTGATTGCAAACAATAAAGTGGTTTAACAGCAGCCCCAATTATAGTTATTTAACACAAACAAAATTATGACTGACTTGGCCTCTAACTCTGCGAGTATATGGAACAAATGGAATTTTTACACGCTGTAAGTGTGGATGGGCGATACATGAACACTGAAGGACCTCTTTGTCTCGGTAACAGTTAAGAAAATGACATTATTTAATTTCAAGGGAGTGTGCGTGTATTAATAAAAAAATAAATAAAGGGAATATCGGCCCATTTCCAAGTTGAAAGTGATTCCCCTGATATACTGCAGAACAATTTCATGCCCAATTCATTCGCCTTTCATTTTTAGAAAAGGTCTATTAATTGTGAACCATGGTGTTTTCTGCATCAACAGCAAAGTCCTGGTAAATTCAGCTGCCGGTTTCAGTGGAGAGAGTGTAGCTGAGGGAGCAGCAACTTCCTTTACAAAGTTCAGCAGGCTGCTGGCAGGTTTGAAACTTTCTTTCTTTTCTTTTCACGCTCTTTAAAACTTCAGCATTATCTAAATCCCGAAGTTTCCAGAATTAAAAAAAAAACTGGAATGGAGTTTATGGGGTACCTTTTTTGCGGCTCCAAATACAACTTGTGTTAAGTGGTTAATTCAATTCAAATGGCTTGATTGGCATGAGAAAACATACATTTGTATTGCCAAATAAATACAATACAACGGTGCAGTAATTCCACTACAATCAATACATACAATACATCATCAATATATCATTGCCAAAGCAACAAAGCAATACAATACAACAATACAGTAATACGAATACTATCAATACAACCATGATGATCTACATTTCGGAGTCAGATCATCAGTTCACTTGAAGCAATACCCTCAATGATTGCTGTTCAGGGTGGTTGTGGTTGGTTCTTCTCCTGTCGCGGCACCTCTGCTGTGTTTGCACATTGTTGTACTTCACCCAATAGGTATGGGAGTTTTTGTCCCCTTGGGTGTGATCATTGGAAAGTATGTGTCTCTGATTACAGTGGACAGACAGACTCTCTCTCTCTCTCTCTCTCTCTCTCTCTCTCTCTCTCTCTCTCTCTCTCTCTCTCTCCCTCTCCCTCCCTCCCTCCCCCCAATCGATTCTGTCTGGAGTTGCTGTGCTGTGCGTCCTAGCCTGAAACAGGGGTAGAGAGTGGCCGCTTGACAACTGGATTATTTTGGTATAGCCAGTCCAGCTAATAGGGGATTCACATTGAGACGACAGAGTCTGTTTGAATCGAACCATTTCCAGATACTGACAGGTGTCTGGTCTCTCTCGGCCATGATTCACCATGGCCTTCATTCCTCCCTACTTGAGTACATTTAATTTGATTGTTTTCAATTCTTTCACATTGTAGCGATCCATTGGTCTTGCCATTGCATTTAATTCATACCTTATCTTTACCCATTATGCCTATTCCTAAAATGTATGGCTGGTGCAGGGCTTTCCCCTCAGCCTCACGCTTTTCTCGATCTTTTTTTTTTTGTTTGTTTTGTTTCCACATGCCCAAACCTTGTCTTTCAGTCAATTCTGCTCGGTCAATTCATTGCTTGCGATTCAATGAGCTAAATGATTACCCAATATTTCCTTTGCTGTATGGGGCGTGCATGTAGCCCAAGTCTACCAAGTGTTATAAAGCAAATTGCAAAAACAACGTGAAATCCTATATCAGGAGCCGCTGAGAATCTTCTTTTTTGAAGACTCATATCCCAGTCAATTCTGAACCATTTCTTACATTTCAAAGTATCACAGTATTTAGTATCACAGGCCCTGTGATACTAAATCATCAGCAGCAATTTGTCACAAGTTAATTCACGTCGAACTATAGACAACTGTCTGGCTTACCTAAACCCAATGGATTGACTGACAGCAGGCAATCTACAGCTGTCTATAGGACAATCAATAAATGAAGTGAACCAATGCATTTGGAGTTATCCAAGGCGCACTGAACTGAACTGAACTGAACTGAACTGAACTGCTACCTGGTTGCCCGATCGGGCAAGTGTGCAACTTAGTGCACTATAACACTACACAAGATAAATTTGTCTTGAAGGCAGTCATTGCACTCTGCCTCTGTGTCTTTCACTGCTTTCTAGCTATCCACAATTCCAGGCTGGATTTGGGAAACAAAACAGGCAAATTAACACATCAAAATGACCTAATCTTCTACATTCTCTAGTTGTGTAGACCTGGGCTAATTAAGATGATGAATTCTAACTCTTGAGAGTGTAAAAAATGAAACCAAATGGACCCGCAAGGGTCCATTTGGTTTCATTTTTACGTTCTCAATAGTTACATCTGCAAAATTTACAATATATTTTTGGGAGGCAAGTGACCATGAGCTGAGGGCAAGTAGAACCTGACTTGCACTTGCCCGATGGGCAAGTGCCTCCGAGACCTTAGTGTCAACCCCTGTATAGGTCAGCGGGTGGTTTAAAATCCTGTTATCTATTTCCCAAATCTATTTGACAAAAAATAGAGGGGGACTGCGTGCCAAACACTCCCAGGACCACACCTCCAGCCGTCAATAAATGTGTCGACATAAGGAATAGTGGCTAAAGGAAGAAGAAAGGTGACAAAAATAACAATAAGGGAATTCGTTGCAGGCGGCAGGCAGTGTCAGGGATTTGCAGGTACGAAAACCGAGCCCTCACACTTTTACTTTTGGTTTAGCAGTGGTCCAGCCATAGACCGTGTGCCATATTATTTGTTTTCGTTTTTCTCGCAAAATAACAACTGGACCACTTTTTTGGGAAATCAATCAACTGCAAGAAAGCCTTCTGTGGGAGAATTCTCCATTAAATGCCATGTCATGCAATCTGTGTGCATGTACTGTAGAACAGCTGTATCCCTAATACAGAGGTATGAAAACAAGTTCCACTTGGTGTTTTGATCCAAAAACATTTAAAATCTCTATAACTTTAAATTCCTGTCAATACACCATCTTGTCCAAATATAGCAAAAAGTAGAGTCCCATCTGACACCAACAGCAGGATAATGCAACCAAGAAAGGCGTACAACAAAGGCACAACGCCATGAATAATTTGTTTGCGTACAAAAAAAATGTGACAGGAAATACCAAGTCCTTCAGAGCTTCTGGCATACAATATATAGGATGGATGGATAGAGGGATGGATGCCGGCTCCTCATTGCTGAACAAAAGGCTGTTATACGTTCCATTTTTTTGTTTTATGGTTGTCTGACTGACTGACTGCCCAGATATAGGATCGGTCTCGAACGCGATGGAACGTATTGAATAAAAGATAAGATGAAACTTTAATGAGACCTAGGGGGAGATTAGCTGATATACCTGCAGGAAAGGGAGACGGCCGTGCGCCAAGAACCCCCACAATATATGTGTATCCAATACATATCTGAAAGAGAGGGGGAGAGATACATAATAATAGGAATACCAGTACCAGGGATGCGCACACATGGGCACCAACCAATGGGGGCTTGATCGGCCCCTGCCCTTATACCTGTCTGTAAAACAACTGCACTCTCTCCGGGACTACAAATGAAGCACTTCCGATGGTGAAAGGAATGCAAAATGGCACTCCTTTCCGTGCGATGGCGGAGGGCGGATTTCGGTCTCCTATAGATCTGAGCAGTGATTTGTTAAGACCCGAGTTGGCTTTGCCGGCGGCATAATCATCTTTATATAGATAATTTTCAAAAAGTATATGAGGAAAATTATTGGGGAATCCATTTTTGGAACAAGGACGACGTCACAAGTGGGCGGGACTGCTCAGCTCTATAGCATTTTGTTGTCGTTTCAAAATCCACCACATCTCTGGTAGTAAAACAGTAAAAGCTGTGAGGTTAGGGTGATGGGATCTAAATTCTTCATTTGAGGGACAGAAGTATTGCATGTGTGGGACAAGTGGGAAAACGCGTTGACAATGCAGTCAGCAAATGAAATCATTAAGATCTTTGTCATATTCAAACAAAAATAATTCCGGATTCAAACAGCAGAGAAAATGTCTATTTTTGATATGATAGTACGTGCAAGTGTGGAGTTAGTGGCACCAGGGGAATACTAACGGTCATACGGTTGGCATAATGGTCGAGGGTTAAGGTTAGGTCTAGGTATATGTTTTACTAAGGTTATGTTTAGGGCTAGGGATTAAAGTTACTTTAGTAGGGAAAATTGTCAAACTTTACAATACCGTTGTTATGCAAAACAGTCATGACTGTTATGCAATTCAGTCACAACGGCTAGAAAGCGCTGCGACTTAGGTCGCGATCACACATTGATTTTGCTTTCTCTCTTAAAACACATCTATATGTAGATCAGGAATAGTGACAACAGAAAGCCAACTATTAGGCCAATTGAACACTGAACTCTCTCAGTTGCTCCTAGCTGAGCTACAAGCACTCAACACGTCACAGCACGACCTATTGTGAGCTGGTAGAAATCTCCTATGTAGTGATGTATTTTTATGTATGATGTATTTTTATCCAAAAGTGCCCTCTTAGGTGAGTTCAGCCCCTGCCTCTCAACACTCTCTGCACGTCCCTGTACAGCACACTAACAGTACATCTTTCAGTATATCCTCTCACAGCCGTTCCCAATTTCCTTCTCCTCGCTGAAACTCGCTGTCCATCAATATACAGTACAAGTTTACCTCTCCTCCTGAAATAGTTCTTTCTGAACTATTTCCAGGTTTCACAGGCAATCCCAGGTCCTCCTAGACTCCTCACTGAAACTCTCTTTCATCCACCACTCCAGCCTTCTTCTGATTCAAATAAACCACATACAGTATAACCACTTGAAATTGTAAAATTCATGGTGGAGGCCCTTTGAATCCTGTTCCCCCAGGAGTACATCAGATATAAGACACGTGTGGTGTGCATGACTTATGATGAGTGAGTGTGCAGGTATACAGGCTCAGTGACTCCCCCATTCCTGGATTCATGTGGGAATCCAGGAATGGCAAGATCCAATAGCGACCAACAACCAGGCTGTGACCAGGTCGCGATTAGTTGCTTACTAGTCGTGACCAGGTTTTACCCTACCTTATGGCCGTGACTAATTGTTAGTCACAACCACGTTGCACGTTGCAACCAGGTCACGATCAGGTTGTAACCTGGGCATGGTAAGGGTTTGTTTAGGGTTAGGATTTATGTTCGCATTAGGGTTGGGTTAAGGGTATGGGTTAGAGCAGGGGTTTGGTTTGGTTTAGGGGTAAGGGGCTCGGGTTAGGGTAAGGTTATATTGCAACTATAAACTAGTTGCAACCAGGTTGCAACCCAGTCTTTGGTCGCCATTGGATTTCGCTGTCTCTCAAACACAGCATGCCGCGAGGTTTGTTTGAATGTGCACGGGGCTGTGCCTCTCTAAACCACGACTCAGATCATGAGAATGTAATATCAGGCGGCATTTAATACCCTGCGACAATACATAACAAAAAAAAAAAAAAAAAAAATACAGCACCGAACTGCTGCAGACAACCTCAACCTCATAGAATGTCCGGAATGGATTCTTCTGGGAGTTCTGGTACGTGCCGATTAGATTGGATCCACATGACAGTGCCTTGCCACAGGCTCACACGTTTTCCCAGAAAACAGAAAGAAAAGTGATCTTATCTTATCATCAATAAGAACCAAATAAAAACATAAAAAATATATAAACTGTATATGGGGTTTTTTTTGTGTGTGTTTTTTTTACCCCCTAAAAAAATCGAAATCGAGGTTTCAGAGAAAAAAAATCAAGGTTTTATTTTTAGGCAAAATCGTGAAGTCCTAATCTCAATTAATCACTTTGAGTTCCAGCCCTAAAAATGGTTGCAAAATAGTTGCTCTGCAGCACTGGTGGTGACTAAGCAATCCCTCGACATCTTCTGTAAAAAATAGGCCTTCATGCCATATCATCCTCCCAACAGCCCCCCAATGTCTGCTGTCTCTTCCACATTAAACCCATTATCCCCTCATCGGCAATCCATGATCCCCTTGATCCCGCAGCCCGCATCCACTTCCACATACAGCACCACAGTAAGACTTATACAGCAAGCCAGACTCTCTGAAGTATGTGGGAGTTCGGCTGAGGACAACGCCGCGCCGCTGAACACCCCAATAACAGTAAAAGTTGAAGCTTGGCTTGCTCGTTGTATAGTCTCACACTCCTCCATGCCATGCCTGATTTATAGGGCATCCGTTGGTCATTGGTCACATATTAGACAGGTCAGAGCCTATAAGCAGCAGTCATGATTATAGGCTCTAAATCATTTGTGTTGCATTATGTTTTCTTTGCTGCTTGTTTTTCTTTCTTAACCTGGCCGATTATATTTTCGCAATTTTCATAATGTTGCTGATGTCAGAGGTCGGCGGGTCTTTCAGTAGCTTCATGATGCTCAGTGATATCATTTGTTGTCTGAGGTGGCTGGCTCTTGAAGTACCTTCATGACTTCATGATGCTCAGTGACATTGTAATGTTACTCATGTCTGAGGTGGGCGGGTCTTTCAGTACCTTCATGATGCTCAGTGGCTGATGTCTGAAGTGGGCGGGTCTTTCAGTACCTTCATGGTCATCAACATACATTGGGTAAAATATACCCGTGTTTAGTGCATGGTGTAACAGTGTTCTAGGGTTAAGCCCTGTTCATACTGACCTCCAACCTCTGAACGTTTTGTTGAAAAGACACACTCCCCCGCCCCCCCCCCCCCCCCCCCCCCCCCCCCCCCCCAAAAAAAAAAAAAAAAACATAGATCCCCGTGGACGTCCACACTTCACCCGTTGTTGTTGGAAAAAAGCGAGGCTGTACATGTAAAACAAAACCGTGGGACAAATGAAGTGCAAGGGCGGTGAGACCGAAGATGAGACAAAGACAAATTCGAAAAGAGACCAAAACAATGAAAATCTGCCTTGAGAACTGTCTCAAGACGAGACAAAGTCTCGAGACCTACAACACACTAGTGCCAATAAGCAACCTACTGGGAATTGTGGCTTGATATTGGTAGAGTCGGCAAGTCGGTGTGGGTGAGTTGATAGAAGATTAGTAAACTAAACGCAGGTCCAGTTTGAGGACACGGTGGTCTTTGTGGTGCGTCGAGGGACTGATTTGTCCCTCGCTCTCCCTCTGATGCTCAGCCAGGGCCATCTGCTGCTGAGGCCCGGCACACGTACTTCCTCCAATGCACGCAAGGACGTGTGTGTGTGTGTGTGTGTGTGTGTGTGTGTGTGTGTGTGTGTGTGTGTGTGTGTGTGTGTGTGTGTGTGTGTGTGTGTGTGTGTGTGTGTGTGTGTGTGTGTGTGTGTGTGTGTGTGTGTGTGTGTGTGTGTGTGTGTGTGTGTGTGTGTGTGTGTGAGCGTGTGTGAGCGTGTGCGTGTGCGTACGTGTGTGTGTGTGTGTGTACACATTTAAGTAAGTGCGCAAGTCACACACACACACGTACTGCCACACACTTTACGTGTGTGTGTGTGTGTGTGTGTGTGTGTGTGTGTGTGTGTGTGTGTGTGTGTGTGTGTGTGTCTGTGTGTGTCTGTGTCTGTGTGTCCACACAAGTGAAAAGGTGGCAGCTGGGGGAGAAGTCTCACAGATCCGTGTGTGTGTGCGCGTACGTGTGCTTGTGTGTGTGTCTCTGCTTGACTTTAGTGTTACATGCTTAATGAAATTAGCGCATGCTGCTGGAGCTCATAGCAGGATCTCAGGTTGGCACAATGAGCCTTCTGTGGAGAAGACCTTCTGTCAACATACTTCTCATTATCTCTGGTTGATCAATTGAAGGAGCACAGCACAAATATACAAGGATACAACAAAATGTGTAAAAGTACTTAAAAAAATACTTGAGTGAAAGCATGAATAGCTTGGCCTGCAAAGTAAATGTTTTTTTTTTTTTTTTATTATTATTAAATTTGTATCCAACAATTTTGACCCAGATCCTGGTGAATACATGTCCAGTTGTCAGCTTGGAGGAGCGTTAGTAGTTCACATTATGCAGTATTCTACTTAAATAAAATAAGTTATTTTTTAGTTTTTAGTTTCATTTTTTTTAGCCTGAAATTGCGGAGACTGCGAAATAAATTTGTGACCGTGGCATACGTTGCAACGGGTGGCCAACGGTCGCGGCGGGTAGCATGACCATATAAATAATTGCAATAAGAATAAATAAAACATGAATGAATGAATTAATTAATTCTCCTGTTAGACGAACGATCTGTCGAACGTTCTGTCTGCTCACATCTCTCAACCACCAAACAGCAAAGAAATGTAGTTGCATATGAAGGGACGTGTGAAGGGAGGGCCTCCGACACAAAACCAGTGCCTCTCAGTGCTGCTGTTGCTGGCACTGTAATGGCTTCCCGTTGGTGTACTTACGGGGGAGAGGGTGGGGGTGGGGGGTGCGCGGTGTGGTGTGTACGGGCATTCAACTTGTAACCGTGACACAAGTGACAGGAAAACAACAACCATCTGTTCCAGCTTTGTCTTCCTCCTGTAGAGCCTTGTCCTTCCATCCTTCCATCCGTCTGTCCGGGGGCGTGCACGTGTGTGCAACTCAAAGGGTTGAATACCAATCATTTTTCATATTGGCACATTCATGGAGGCACCACACACATGCTTATAGCAGTAGGCTATTCCGCTATTGGACATCTCGCTAATCTCTGATCCTTACAATGTATACCTCGTACAGGTGACAAAGCTCAACGATTGAATACACATCAAACACAGTACCAATTGTATTATAAAAAGTTGGAAATAACGGACCAAAGTTAGGTTTGTTTTTTGAAATGGTATCTTTTCTAATAAATACGTTCTAATGACTCAAAGTAGGACAAAACAAAATATCTGAAGCTAAAACTAACTTAAACTAAACATTTTCATACACAAAAAAATGAAATAAAAGCTAGCAAACCCACTCTAAAAACTAACTGAATTAGAAAACAAAGTGCAAAAATGAAGTAAAACTAACCTTGGAACAAAAGCAGATCAGTTTTTTCAGTCATAAGAATAAATGGGAGCTGTGCAGCAGCTGTAGCAGTTCTGGGTCTGTCTGAGCGGGTATGCTCACGTGCAAGTCGAAAAGACCCTTAGTTCAGAACTTGGTAAAATTAGCACTTGGCTGGCCGATAACAAACTATCATTACACCTGGGAAAAACTGAATCCATTCTTTTTGCATCAAATAGCAGTCTCAGCAAGGCCGATGACTTCACAGTCAAACTGGGTAACAGCACTATTACACGAAAAAATGAAATTATATACCTAGGGTCCATCCTTGAAGAAAACCTGTCGGGCGACAAGATGGCCTCAAATATAATCAAAAAGGTCAACCAAAGAATAAGATTCCTCTACAGAATCGCCTCTCTGGTCAACAAAAACACCCTTAAGACCCTTACAGTGGCCCTTGTTCAAGGATTCTTTGACTATTCATGCACCTCTTGGTATTTCAGCACCACAAAAGCCATTAAAACTAGACTACAGACCTCCCAAAACAAACTGGTCAGGTTGCTACTTGATCTCGCTCCCCGAACCCACCTCACCCCCGCTCACTTCGACAGCCTAGGCTGGCTCAGGGTTGAAGACAGAGTGAAATATCTTTCAATGTGTCAGGTATACAAGATCAGAAATACTGCCAGAATACCCAAATACTTGTCGAACTACTTTCTTGGTGTCAATGTCGTCCACTCGCACTTCACCAGAGGGAGTGCAACTAACCTGGTGCTGCCCAGATATGTCACAAATAAGGGACGCAACTCATTCCGTTCCTATGCGTGCAGAATGTGGAACGCACTACCGACAGGCTTAAAAACATGCAAGTCTCTTATCTCCTTTAAAACCTCTCTCAAGACACACTTACAGCTAGTTGCAAGTCGAAACTGGCCTCAGTAGTTAATGCATGTGCCCATGCTTGTGTGTATATGCGTGTGTGTATGTGTGCAGGTGCGTACGTATGTATATAGGGACGTATCTAGGTCTGTATGTATGCATGCATATGTGTTCGTATGTATCGTATGTATATAGTATAAGCAATCTAAGGTTTAACCTCAAACAAATTGCAACAGAAACTCTTTCAACTTTTTTGTTTCCTTAATATGTTAGGAATAACATATCAAAAGTCCTAAGAAATCCAAGTAGGGGAACATAGTGAAAAATGCTGAAATAGATGATGTCACAATTTCCGATTTTCGTCTATTTAAAAATTAGATTTATGTATGTTTTCTTAGTTTGTGTCTAAAGAAAATGTTCAATACTTTGCAGAATTACATAGAAACTATGTCTGATTCTGTGAAATGATTGTTCAAGAGTTTTTTTCATTTATTGCAAAAGGAAAATCTTAATATTAATGCATTTTGTGAGCTAATATGGGACAAATTTCGTATAGATTATAAAATCAGAAAAATGGTTGCAATAGGGCAAAACAAGTTGCAACAGAAACCCTTTAACTTGTTTTTGTTTCCTTAATATGTTAGGAATAACATATCAAAAGTCCTAAGAAATCCAAGTAGGGGAACATAGTGAAAAATGCTGAAATAGATGATGTCACAATTTCCGATTTTCGCCCCTGGTGAAAAATAGAATTATGGAGGTTTTCTTAGCTTGTGTCTAAAGAAAAGGTTTAATACTACAGAATTACATAGAAAATGTGTGTGATGCACTAAAATGATTGTC
The DNA here is from genome assembly GCA_039105355.1 of Benthosema pterotum. Lineage (NCBI taxonomy): Eukaryota > Metazoa > Chordata > Actinopteri > Myctophiformes > Myctophidae > Benthosema > Benthosema pterotum. The sequence continues at coordinate 32,443,980 of CM076973.1, read as the reverse complement.
CAAGAGTTTCATTTCATTTTTTGAAAAAGGAAATTCTTAATATTAATGCATTTTGTGAGCTAAAAATGGAGAAATTTCACATATAGCAGAAAATCTGAAAAATGGTTGCAATTGGGCCAAACAAGTTGCAACATAAACCCTTTAACTTGTTTTTGTTTCCTTAATATGTTAGAAATAACACATCAAAAGTCCTAAGAAATCCAAGTAGGGAACATAGTAAAAATGCTGAAATAGATGAGCTCAGAAATCCCCATTGATGTGAAATGAAAATGTTTAATACTGCAGAATTACAGAATTGCAGAATTACATAGCAACTGTGTCTGATGTAGTAAATTGATTGTCCAGGAGTTCATTTATTTATTTATTTTATTTTGGCAAAGGGAAATTCTTAATATTAATGCATTTTGCGAGAGGAAAAAGGGACAAACTTCACAGACAAGAAATAATCAGAAAATGTTGCAATAAAAGATAATACTATAAACATAACTTTAACCTCACAAAACATAAATATATAATATATAAACTATTCAACATCTTTATCATCATCACTTTGAACCAGACTTGTGTTTGTGTAACACCCGGGATTCGAAACGGGGTCTCCACCGTGAAAGTCCAACATCTTAACCACTAGACCAAAAGGGACATCCCCTTGGTACGGGGGCAGATACTAGACTTTGGAGGTCATCACGACAGAGGCTGTAGCCACCAGCTACACTCACCTCCCTATTGACCTCCTTCCACAGGGAAACGCGATCCGGGTCACAGGACCACTGTAACACCCGGGATTCGAACTCAGGTCTCCACCGTGAAAGTCCAACATCTTAACCACTAGACCAAAGGGACATCCCCTTGGTCCGGGGGCAGATACTAGACTTTGGAAGCCATCACGACAGAGGCTGTAGCCACCTTCTACACTTGCACACCCTGTGTCTTTGCAGTTTACACATGCAACAGAGCAGACAATGCTTCTTGCAAGTGCACCTCAGGCTGCTGCAGTTGGTCTTGCAGGTGCATCTGAAGACCCATAGCAGTTCCTGAGCTGGAGGTATGTCTGTCTGGACAGGGATAATCACCCCATCATTATCCCCATTCTTGCGGCAAGAGCACTCATGCATTTCCCTTCCACTGCTGTACTTGATAATGTGGTACTTTGCTGCTGTGGCTGGAGATGGCAGACTCTGGCTTTACAAGAGATGCTTCTTGCAAGTGCACTTCAGGCTGCTGCGGTCGGTCTTGCAGGGAGACCCCTCTCATAGCAGTTCCTGAACTGGAGGTATGTCTGTCTGGACGGGGATAAGTGTAGCAGGCGGCTGCACTGATGGCGTGATGGCCTCTAAAGTTTAGTATCTGCCCCTGGACCAATGGGATGTCCCTTTGGTCTGGGAGCAGAATAAAGAAATTTGGTCCCTTTGGCGTGAAAGTCCAACACTTAACCACTGTTAAGTGTTGGACTTTCAGGCGGGAGACCCGAGTTCGAATCCCGGGCGTTACATAAGCACCCCATCACTCTCTTCCCATCCCCATTCTTGCGGGAAGTCTGAGGAGGGTCTTGACTCATTAAGCATTAAGATACAAGCATTTTTGTAAGAAGGTGGCATCTTTTGTGGAGCCAGAGAGTCTGCTACCTTCAGCCACAGCAGCAAAGTACCACAGTCTCTGTGTCTACTACCAAATACAGCAGTGGAAGGGAACTGCATGAGTGCTCTTGCTGCAACAACTGGGATGGGAAGAGAATGATGGGGTTCTTATCCCTGTCCAGACAGACATACCTCCAGCTCAGGAACTGCTATGGGTCTTCAGATGCACCTGCAAGACCAACTGCAGCAGCCTGACGTGCACTTGCAAGAAGCATTGACTGCTCTGCGCACACACAAGTCTGGAAGTGATGATGATGATGATAATTTTACAATATACAATGTAAACACTAAAAACTGTAATGCATTAGGCGCGATGATGAAGGTGTTGAATCATTTATATATTATGACAGCATTGCTTTTGTAACTTTTACGTTTTGTGATGTTAAATTTATGTTTATAGTATTATCTTTTATTGCAACATTTTCTGACTATATTTCTTGTCAGTGAAATTTGCCCCTTTTTCCTCTCGCAAAATGCATTAATATTAAGAATTTCCTTTTGCCAAAATAAAAAATAAAATAAAAAATAAACTCTTGGACAATCATTTTACTGCATCAGACAAAGTTTCTGTGTAATTCTCCAAATTATTAAACCTTTTCACTGGACACAAGCTAAGAAGACCTTTATGGATTGCATTTTTATAGCGCTTTTCCAAGTGCTCAAAGCGCTTTACAATGGTCCATTCATTCATACATTGGGAAGTAGAGCGGCGAACAGTCGACGCCAGCGTCCCCACTTCCCACATTCACACACCAATGGTGGCCAGCTCACACCAACCAACTCATTGGAGGCAATTTGGGGTTCAGTGTCTTGCCCAAGGACACTTCAGCACATAGACAGGAGGAGCCGGGATTCGAACCGCCGACCCATGGGTCATTGGACGACCTGCTCTACCTCCTGAGCCACAGCCGCCATAAATCTGTTTTAACATGGGCAAAAATCGGAATCTATTTCAGCATTTTTTACTATGTTTCCCTACTTGGATTTCTTAGGACTTTTGATATGTTATTCCTAACATATTAAGGAAACAAAACCAAGTTAAAGGGTTTCTGTTGCAACTTGTTTTGCCCTATTGCAACCATTTTTTTGATTTTATAATCTATACGAAATTCTTCCCTTATTAGCTCACAAAATGCATTAATATTAAGATTTTCCTTTTGCAATAAATGAAAAAAACTCTTGAACAATCATTTCACTGAATCAGACATAGTTTCTATGTAATTCTGCAAAGTATTGAACATTTTCTTTAGACACAAGCTAAGAAAACATACATAAATCTAATTTTTAAATAGGCGAAAATCGGAAATTGTAACATCATCTATTTTAGCATTTTTCACTATGTTTCCCTACTTGGATTTCTTAGCACTTTTGATATGTTATTCCTAACATATTAAGGAAACAAAAACAAGTTAAAGGGTTTCTGTTGCAACTTGTTTTGCCCTATTGCAACCATTTTTTTGATTTTATAATCTATACGAAATTTGTCCCTTATTAGCTCACAAAATGCATTAATATTAAGATTTTCCTTTTGCAATAAATGAAAAAAACTCTTAAACAATCATTTCACTGAATCAGACATAGTTTCTAGGCGAAAATCGGAAATTGTGACATCATCTATTTTAGCATTTTTCACTATGTTCCCCTACTTGGATTTCTTAGGACTTTTGATATGTTATTCCTAACATATTAAGGAAACAAAAATAGGTGGAAGAGTTTCTGTTGCAATTTGTTTGAGGTTACCCCCCTTTTTTTCTTAGATTGCCTGTACTAATATATGTACGTATGAACAGTCTGTGTGTGTGCATGTGTGTAGACATGTGTACCCCATATGCACATGTATGTATGAGTTTGTATGTAGGTGTAGTACATGCGTATACGATACAATATGTACATATTACTGTCATTTATTACTTTTGTTATTATTATTATTCTTACCTCTTGCACTTTTTTACTGATTTTATAAGAAGCTCTTTCTATTTTACATGGAAAATGGATGTTTAAGTGCACAGGACCCGAATGGAAATAAGACCACCAGGTCTTTTTCGGTGCCTTCCTTTTGGACTGTTACTGTATGTGAATGTACTGTACTGTTCTTTTTACAGCAGTTGATTGTCTAATAAAATAATCAATCAATCAATCAAACGCGGGTGTGTGCGCGTGCATATTTGTAAGCAGCACGCCCTGACCTTTTAGCAGCAGCTCTAGACAACCAAATAAAAGCCCAGCGGATTAAGCAGCACCAGAAACTGTATCCCTACATGTCTAGAACCTCCGAGGGAGATACATCCTCATTCTCCTTGTCACAGATCAAATGAACCATCACATCCGGAGCTTGATGCGCTCCTTATCCCCTCACAGGGAAAAAGACACACCACAGGCACATAAGAGGAGGACAGAGGATGAAATAAAACATAAATAAAGTATAAAACAATCCCCAACTGGCCGCAAAGTAGCAATTACTGTAGTTTGTTTTGCAAGAGCTTAAGCTGTTCTGTTTGGCTTAACAAGTGCAGCGCTGCCCTGTCTTCTCCAGTGGAGAGGAGAGGACAGGCGATACTGTGCTTTTAATCTCTCTATAGACTGTTTTAAATGCAATGAAACGAGTCAGTCTATACACTCAAGCCAGCGGTGGGAGAAGTACTCAAATGTTCTCAAACGGGGCCCTATTTTGATTGTCTTAAGTATTAAGGTCTTATGACTTGAAGGCCAACTTTTTTTTTTCAACCAAGGTTCATGTTTTATGTTATTAGAGAAGTAAAAATGTTAATTGGTTTACTTTCTTTGCTTCCTTTAGTTTTAATGATTTTAGCTATGGGCATGCGTGGGCATTCGTACATGTTCCTAAATACATATTTGTTTACAATTTTTCAAGTGATTTATTTCTTTACTACAGTCCTAATAACCCCAGGAAATTATAACTGGCCATAGAAGTTCACATAGGATCTACCGAAGGAGGCAGCACCGAATTGCACTTTACACACTCTAGACCCAGAGGCTAAATATGGTAGTTTGTCAAATTCAGTAGATCATTTGCCAGTTGTTGTTTTGGCAAAGCTGTTTGGCTGTTTTTGTGTGGTCAAACAGCTTTGCCACACCTCAAAGTTTTGACTTAAGTCATAAGACATTATACTTAAGACGATCAAAATAAAAATGCAGTTTGTAATAACTGCAACAGCCTATTTCCAGCCTATTTCCAGCCTATTTTCCAAATCATATTATCATATTGCCACTTTTACAAAGAATGACTTTGCCCATTCCCTACATTTCTTCATATAATTGGTCCTCACTAATGTTCATGATACAATCCGCATTAGTCAGGGTTTCTTTCTGGATTTCTAATAACGTGAGGCTTCAATGGCTTGTAAGTCAGAAACTTTCCAGGACTTGCCACCAAGGAGCGAGTCAAGTAAAAATTGTTTTCAATTTTCACTTGAGTAAAAGAAGTACAGCAACCTACGTACACAGTAAAACAAAACGCAAAAAAGCAGGGAGGCGCAATCATATAGTGTCACAGTCTCCAGTGTCTCTCAGTCCCCTCAGGTGTGCGTATACTTCCACTTCCAGTGTCTGTCTTTCTGTGGATGAAATCAGACACGGTGCGAGGAGCCAGTCCAAATAAACGGACTTCTAGACAAAGGCAAGGCAGAAACATTAAAAGCCTACACATTACCAAAGCTTAACAAGTGACACAATGATTGTGTGGTTTCTTGTCTTAAGACCTTGACAGCTTTTTAAATAAGTTGCTCAATCAGTATCAAGACGGCACGGGGGAAAAAAAACGACCAGTTGGTGAAACAATATTCCAACTTCATGACAGCTGATCATGCAATGGTGGAGATTATGTTTTTTTTCATCAGTGGCTGTCACCGCCAACTATGAATTGGCTTAACATCCTCCCACGGTCGTCTCCTCTCCTCTCCTCTCCTCTCCTCTCCTCTCCTCTCCTCTCCTCTCCTCTCCTCTCCTCTCCTCTCCTCTCCTCTCCTCTCCTCTCTTCTCCTCTCTTCTCCTCTCCTCTCCTCTCCTCTCCTCTCCGGTCACCACGACAGCTAGTGCATATCAATGAGTTAGGGAGAGCAGGTCGCCATGTCTGATGTAGTCTCACGTCTGCTTGTCTTTTCCGCCGCCTCTGTTCTTTGTGGGGAAGAGCTCTTCCTCTTTTTTTTGGCCACGAGGAAGAATCAGTCGACTTATAAGAGGAGGGGGTTCTTCTCTTTTTGAAGTGATTGAAGTGCTTCAATCAAAAGTCTGATTGAAGTGCACGCTTTATGATTAGACATTTTTGCTTAATAGGAATACCTTTGTTTCCATTTAAAAACTACTCACAAAGTAAGTAATTGTAATAACTGTAACTCTCAGTCTAACATTATGCACAGCCTCACAAGGTAAGTTCAAGTAAGTTTTGAGAGCCAGCGAAAGCAATCCTCGACCGCGACGTCTGACACAACTGTTTTGGCATAACAATATCGACTGTTTTGCATAACAGTCGAGGGGATTGCTTTAAAAAAATCTAAATATTAAAGGGGTAACAACGTGTGTGTGTGTGTGTGTGTGTGTGTGTGTGTGTGTGTGTGTGTGTGTGTGTGTGTGTGTGTGTGTGTGTGTGTGTGTGTGTGTGTGTGTGTGTGTGTGTGTGCGCGCGCGCGTGCGCGTGCGTGTGCGTGCGTGCGTGCGTGTGCTTTCTATATCTCCACAAATAACTAAATCTTTCATATAGGAGCTTTAATGGGAATTGCTTTCAGGGACAGCTAATTTGATTTTGGCCTTGTGGTGATGTCATCAATGCACCTGTATAATTCCACCTCTTCTTTAGTCTTAAGTTCCAACTTTACATTTCCACTTTGTTTACAATGTCTAACATTGTTGATTTTCCAAGCTGCCATGGAATGGAAACAAGCCTCTATTATCTGTATTATAATGACTCAAATATTAAATATTCTGCATATCAGCAAGAAAAATAATCTTGGATAAAAAGGTTCTGTTTATATATTGATATTATCAAAATAGGTGACCTACAAGCCACCAATGCTCCCTCGAGCTATACACAGTCAATTGTGTTAAAAAATGTAATCCGATTAATTAACAGAATTAATTAATGCAATTAACTTGTTCTTTTTGGTAGCCTTAATAGTATAAGTGTAAATATATGAAAACAATACTCCAGATAAATAAGTAAAACCATTTAAAAACTGAAAATAGAGTTCATGTCATCTGCTATAGAGTTCAACAGTCTGATCGTCCATGCATGGTGAAAGAAGCTTCTCCGCTTTCTCTCTGTTCTGTCTCCAGGCACTGATGCTCCTGTAGTGTATCCCAGAGGGCACCAGGGAGATCAGGCTGTGGGAGGAGTGTGTGTGGGGCATCATCAACAATAACACTCTCTGCAGGCATCTCTGCTGGAACAGACCTGCCAAGGGAAGGCAGTGAGATGTCCTTGCGGTCCTGTGATGTCCAGCTGTTTTCTCTCCTCCAATGTGCAGTTACCATAGCAGGAGGTCAGGCAGTAGGTGAGAGTGCTCTCGACGGTGTCTCCATCAAACATACGGCCACACACAACCACATTTCTTTGTACCAACCCATTTCACATTGTTTACTATAGGTCTAAAAAGTCTTAGAAAAATGTGCCGGTGCTGCTGCTGACTCAGAGAGCAACCGTGTGCATTAGCTGAGAGGTTAGTTAGAGCATGGACCGTGCAATGCAGCTTTTACCGAGAATGATGGTGCATTTGTATAGGGCACCTTTTATCCAAGGTGTTTTACTTAGATTGTGCATTACGTTTACCCATCCACACACACAACCGCATGCAAACTAGCTCATATGGAAAATGTTATTCATATACCTGTATGCAAAGACGTGGCACCTTTCATTCAAGCCACTTTACCAAAACCTGTCTTGAATGTCATATATATATAATCAATTATATTGTATATAATCAATTATATTATTGTCAATTATATACTGTATGTTTTATATATGTTTCATTTTACAAAAAGTACTATGGATCTTACATTAACTTTATTACTGGATTCTATGAAAGGTGCCACTTTCCATGTGGGAGCAACCAACTTGCCTTTTATTATTTAGTCTTATGCCTGATTTACAATGGCAGCCAAATCTATCCTGAATCAGAACTGAGTCACTTCAGGATTGAAATCTGATTGGTTTAAATTGGTTTAAGTTGATAATTTTTTAGTCTTAGTCAAGAAAAACAACTTTGCAGCCTGCTCATGGGGAGCAATTTGGGATTCCAGTGTCTTGCTCAAGGGCACTTACTTTGGGGGAAGGGAACCTGGATTGAACTGCACAGAACCTTCTGGCTGCCATGCGGCCACTCTGAGCCACTATGTTGATGAATCACTGAATGCTGCTTTACCCAGGGGTCTTCAATGAGGGCCTCAGGGAGACCTCATGAGTTACTACAGGGAGGTCAACAAATCACAAAACCCTTTTATGAACCAGCTAGAACACTATCCGCTGGGGGCAATATTTGGAGAAAATAGCAGTAGTAAATCGGCTACTTTCAGGAAAGACGTTTGGTGTAGAGGAGGAGGGGGTGGGGGCAGAGTAAGTACGGATTAATTTCAGTATTATTGGCCTCTGATTTTGGCAATTGGACGATCAAACTGAACAGCCAATATGTCAATTTTATCCACGGTGTTGGATACGTTTTTGTGAATTAAAGTTAATTGTGTAACTACATCTATTTACATTTTAGTGCATGAGATACCCCTTTGCATGATAATGTTGTTGAAACAAACCAAAACTGATTGTACCACAATTTTATACAATATGTATTAGTGGTGTGACAATATTGTAAGTAACTGTATCGAAATATCGGTTTCAATTTGAAAAACATGCAATTAAATTAATATATTGTTTTACTTTGTAGCTATCATATAAGATTTGCAATGGAAAGAATCGGTATCGAATTGTTAGCGAAGAAAAACATCATCTGTTAAAATACAATGTCCATCTACGTTGTATATGCCAGATCACAGTTTTTATTTAGTTATAAAAAAAAACCTGCACTAAAAACCTGCACTATCCACATACATTCACACATACAGTATTTGATAGATTTGGTAGTAACTGTATCGATTTCAAACCACTGAATCGCCTTGATGGACCAATCATATCGCCAACCATGTATCGTGATGTGTATCGCATTGCTGTTAAAATGTATCTTTGCACCCCTAGTAAAGATCCATGCCTCAGCCCTCTCCCTTTCTTTCAGCGAAGCGTTCCTGCCTGGGCCTGACGACGACACGCCAACGTCCCCGGACCTAAACAAAGCTGTGTTGCCGAAGACGGCATGTAGCCTACTGTAGCACCATGTCATGCTCTGTGCGTGCATGCATAGGCAGACGTGCAGGCGCTGCTGCTGCTGCTGCTGCTGCTGCTGCTGCTGCTGAGGTCCAGCTATACCCGTCAGCTGGACGGCGCGTCGGCACAGCGTCTGCCTGGCGGGCCGGTGGAAAAGTGATGGTTGTGGATGCGAGTGGATGTGGTCGCGGTCGGCGGGAGGGAGAGACAGTCAGCGATTTCCAGAAGGCCCTTGTGGTGTGTTGGGTCTGAGGCAGCAGATGCCTGGGGTTCTGCTGACACGCCCTGATGATGTCACCACCGGAGAGGAGAGGGTAAGTTAAAGGGATTGTTCGGATTTTTTTAAGTTAAGCTGTATAAAATACTGACCATTAATATAGTGGTGTCAACTATATTCATTAATGACCAGAGTCCCGTGGTGGGAGTTCTGCTCTGGTTTTGGTGAAAAATTTAGTAGTTCCTGTCATTTTGTGGGGGTCACTGGGACCATGCAGTAAAAGTAAATGAATCATTTGTATCATTGACCTATTTCTAAAATATTAGCAAATCCTTTGTTCATTTTTGTGTCCATATCACTACGCCCAAAAAGTAGTTCCATGTGATAGAGGGGTTGAAAATGAATGAAGGAGGTCTTAATATTTTAGAAATTATTTAACAATACAAAGTATGATATTTTTGTGAGTGTTTTCCCTACTGTCATATTGGCATGAAAAAATAAATAAAAAGGAAAGAAAATTGGCCTCGGTCAGAAATAGTCACATGATATATTAGACGGTCTATAGACATTTAAAAAACAGCTAATCAAACTCCTAGACTTTAGAATGCTAAAAAAAACTCTTCAGACAGATCGACATCTAATAGGAGAGGACATAACTGTGATGTGGTACGATTCCTCAAATGAAGAATTCATGCAGCATATCAACCACATTAATGAAAGGATCAGAATCCTATGACTCTCATCTCTCTCTCTTGCATCTCCAGACTGTGGAACTTTCTTCAATTATGCATCCATTCATCCAGTTTGATAGCTTACAGTAGCTGCTTTGGCTGTTCTAAAATAAGATGTCACTTCCACTCCTACCATCCACGGATCCCAGGGAGTGATTCCCTCTGTGGCTTGTTTTTCTTTCTTTTCCCCCACAGGGGAGCGTCATCCATGTGGTCTGTCTACATCCTGTCCCGTCCGGCCCGTGACTCAGCCGTGTTGGCACAGCTGAGTTGTAATTGTACTTATGGTAAGTACTTAAGTCCAATTTTACTTTGCCTCAGAGGCAAATATTGTACTTTTTTTTTACTGTGCTGCATGCATTTATGTTTACCATTTTAAATGAGCCAATTGCAGTGTGAGCTTGTAGAGACTGTGCTTTTCAAAAGTTGTTTTTGTACATTAGCAGTGTTGGGCAATACAGTAATATATTTCTTATTACAGATTTAGGAAAGTCATCATATTGCATTACTTATTGGTTGGGCTCAAAAGTAATTTGTGATATATTAACACATTACTTGTACAAATACATCAACAGTACAGTACTTCAGTAAAGTATTTAGTTAGGGGGCATAGTGGTACAGTGGGACCTTCTAGCCTCACAGCTAGAAGGTCCTGTGGGTGCTGGCAGTGTGTCTCCTCCTCCGCGTCATCAGTGCCCATACCCGAGGCAGGGTTGGTGAAAGGGCCTTTCTGTGTGGAGTTTGCATGTTCTCCCCGTGTTCCCTTGGGTAGATACCCTCACAAAATCCTGCAGTAACCCTGGGCTCTAAACTGCCTTCCCCAAGGCAGCAACAGCAACTGGTTGGAATAACGTGTTCCTTCCACACAAATGCTGGTCGAGTGGGCACAGTGGAGAGTAGGCACACACATTTCTAGCAAAGTGGGCAAAAAGGCAACTGGGCACACAGGCAGTTCGGCACACATGCTATCTGGGAAAATGGACCATTGGGCAAACCGGATACTTAGGCGTTATGACTTTGATGTTGAAGTACCCCCCGGCCCCCATTTTGTGTGAGAGCTGCCAGCTGCCAGGCAGTCATCCTTTGCTCTCATAGGCAGACCACAGCTTGGCCACTTTATTGCCTTTATGGACACTTTTTATTATTATTTTGAACAGTATGCTTTTTTCTTTTTTTAAAGATATTTTTCTGCTGATTTTTAACAGGCTACTATTTTTCATAGTAAGAACGCTACGTCCAACCAGGGGTGAAAAGTAAGCAGCTTAATTGGACTCCTCATGCATTGAAGGAAGCACAAGGCAAATCGGCTGCCTCAACATTGTGCTTGAGTGCACTACTTCTGTAAAAAAAAAAAAAAAGTACTTAGTTATTTTCCACCAGTCAGTACAACACTGGAGTACTTTTGCCTCCATCGCTGGCAGCAATGCAGTACTGTGTGGACATCGGTACACAACATGCATCCATGCGTGCAATTTGTGTGGCGGTGGTGCTGGCAGCAGAAAGGAAAAAGAAAAAAAAGAAAACATTCTGGGCTCCTCGTGTTTTTGTGTGTCTGTCTGCATGCGTGCGTCACCACGGCCTGCCTGGGTCCTGCATCATTTACGCTGAACCTCAAATGAGAGCCTTCCCCATCGCTAAATAAAGGCTACTGTAGTGTTATGTAACTTCTGAAGGTCGTGTGTGTGCGCGCGCGTGTCTGTGTGTGTCTGTGTGTGTCTGTGTGTGTATGTATGTATGTGTGTGTGTGTGTGTGTGTGTGTGTGTGTGTGTGTGTGTGTGTGTGTGTGTGTGTGTGTGTGTGTGTGCGCGCGCGCACGCGCTCAAAGAAGAAGCAGGGGTGAGCGGCAGGCAGGCCGTCAAACTGGCTGTGGAAATATGTATTTAAAGAAACGTTCCTCCACAGCGAAGAATATGTATACAGTATACATACTGTGCGTGTGTGTGTGTGTGTGCTATTATTTATACACATCCTTTTGATTCGCTTGATTAGCGCGGTGCCTTCTACGGTCACTTTATTATGCAGTGAAAATGTCTGCATTATTACTGTACTTTGAATTATGTCGAGAGAGAGAGAGAGAGAGAGAGAGAGAGAGAGAGAGAGAGAGAGAGAGAGAGAGAGAGAGAGAGAGAAATGTTTTGCTATGGACCATGGATCGGGTCTCGACTCTGAGTTGTAGTGTATAGTACACTTGTACACTGATTGTACTAGAATTTTATAGTTTAAAGGTATTATAGGCAACTTCCAAAAAAACCAAAACATCTGTGTCATTACTGCCCATGCCTGCTTCGGGTATGGGCAGTGATGACACAGAGAAGCAGACATGCCACCAGCACCCACAGCGCCCCTAGCGGGAATCGAACCCAGGACCTTCTAGCTGTACCACTGTTCCACCGTTTCAAATGTGTTTACTGATGCAAAAACAAGGCTTTAATTTCAGCTCTGACTTTCCAGCAAGAGAAAGTGCCCTACTGATGATGATGATGTCATTGGTATAGTCAGGTTCATGAGCTGTCCATGGTCAGGCCAGTCACCTCTGACACACGCCGTGAACACTCTGCCTTAATGAGCTGCCTTAGTGACAACCAATTATGTGAAGATAGGTTGAAAATGAGTCAAGCCCTATTTAATACGTGTGTCTTATGACAGTCATGTTAAAAAAAGAAAAGGCAATCATTTCACCTATAATGGCATCATGCCCAAAATAGGGACATCACATTGAAGAAGGTTGTTAAAGTTGCCAATTAAATGATAACCTGTAACCTTTGTCAGGACAGCAGATGGAAGACTACGTGGTTGCTGCAGTCTATGCAACCTCACTGTAACATATCATTAAGGATTCAACTACGTATTACAACTTTTTTTGTAAAGTAATGCCTTATATGGCCTGTAGTACAGTCTTTACAGTCTTTATATTACAGTATTTACTGAAGTAAATAACTGCCAATTTACCAGCTTTCTTTCTTTCTTTCTTTCTTTCTTTCTTTCTTTCTTTCTTTCTTTCTTTCTTTCTTTCTTTCTTTCTTTCTTTCTTTCTTTCTTTCTTTCTTTCTTTCTTTCTTTCTCTTTAAATAAAATATTAATTAAAAGTTAAAGGTAAAATAGGCAACATTTTTAGCCAAAAGTCAAAATAAATATACTATAGCTATTAGTGTTGCGCGGGCCGGCCCGAACCCGGCGGGCCCCGCGGACCCCCGCGGGGGGCGGGCGGACGGGTTCATGATTTTTAAGTAATTATCACCCCGCGGGCGGGGCGGGCTGACCCCGCGCATGCAAAAAATAAAACAAAGAAATCACATGCTCTCGTTTTGTTTTACCCTCTCAGTGGTGGTCCTCAGACCACCTGTTGAAAACCCCTGAAATACTGACGAAAATATGAGCCTAAATTGACAGGTAATTGGTGATGACGGGCAGTTATTTTTACTACCAGAACTTGCATTGAGAAGACGGAGAATGTTCATGGAGTGGGACACACCAGACACTTCATCGTGGAACAGTGCCAGGATAACGCCAAATTAAATTCTGGAGCCCTTGATTCCATTCTTTTTCTGCACAGCGCAGCCGGCCGTCGCAAAGGAGACTGGCTTGGACGCACAGCTAGTAGAGTATTAAGCCGTATGGTTTCGTATGTGAGAGAGAGAGAGAGAGAGAGAGAGAGAGAGAGAGAGAGAGAGAGAGAGAGAGAGAGAGAGAGAGAGAGAGAGAAGCTGACAGCGCGTCTCAAATGTGGTCTTGTATAGGCCTATGCATAATAGGGTTATCTGCACATCAAGAGGATACGATGGTAGAACGCGCCTCAAAAGTACTATTGTACATCGCGTAAGATACGATGATTGAGGCTTGATGATCAAATATTTGGTATGGGCATTTAATAGCCTACTATTGATTGCAGCTGCGTTTCCAGCTCATCAATGCAAACGAAGCGCTGTTGACTACGCATGTTTTAGTCGCTGTCTTACATGACAAGTTACGGGATGCAAGTTATATAACTTTTTTTGTATATATTGTAATATTGTAATATCAATAGCCTCGGTGGACATGGGGGGAGAGACAGAGACAGAGAGAGCGCTGTGGTGTTTTTTTTTTTTTTTTACCTGTGTTGTGAGTTATTTCACATTGCAATGCTGAGTGGCCGTGTTATATAGGCTACAATAAGTTGTAGAACAGGGACAATCCGTCGCGAGGAAAATAAGTCCATGCATGCAGTATACTATAGGGAAGTCCAACGTTCTCTTAGTCTTCAGACGTTCATATTTTTGCTAGTGTAGGCTATATAAGCTGGTCTGCATCTGATTAAATGAATGAAGGAGGATGCGGCATTCGTGCGGTCCATAGTTTGTTTTATCGTTTTCGATCCATCACCGACAGCCGCCTTTTATTTATTTTCCATGCGTCTTAGAAAGACATAGGTATTTAGAGCCAAGACTGTCGATTTTACTGTCATTACAGAACCATTCTGAACAACATGCTTGTTTATTCAGCCCATGACAATATCATATATATAGCTGCTATAGTATTTAAAGCTTGGGGTACTCACAAGAACATGCACTAATCATTATATCATTTTTCTTTAATTTCAGGCTGCGGGCTGGGGCGGGCCGCTGATTAAAATTTTGCGGGGCGGGCTGCTGCGGACGGGCTGGGACAATTGGCGGCGCGGACTGGGGCGGGTTGTGAAAAAAAGCCGGCCCGCGCATCACTAATAGCTATATATTTTTTTGCCTTTTTCCCCTCTACGATGCTTCTACCTTGTCACTGCAGCTGTTTCCCTGCAGACAGACACTTGCTTCGTCCAGCAGACCGTCCAAAACATTGTTGTTGTCTACAAATCATGAAAACAAAACATTTGTCGGGCTCAGGAAAGGCGTTACTAATTTGTGAGGGGGGGTGGTTGTGTGGAGTGAGGGAGCGTTTTAGCCAATCACAGAACCGCATTCTCCACCAGGTTCGTAATGAGATTCTGTTTTTAAGCAAATCTATTAACAGATTCTGTTAAGTGCTAGTACACAAAGTTGCTTCCTTAGCTGTGTGTTTGTGTGTTTCACAAATATTGCATCAATGAAAAGTATTACCAAGAGCTGCCCTCTCATGACGACGCCCACAATCCAGAAGTGATTCCCCCATTCATTTTCCTCACAGACTTTTCAAAAATGATTACAATTACGTCGCAGAAAAAGCCGTCTCAGGTCGTGACACATTATGACCACACACACAATATTTTGGACCAATTAAATAAATACCGTGGTAAGAAGGAAAAAGGGTAGCATACAAGACTTTTTAGTTTAGTTTTTCCTTGTTACAAATTATTTGATTGGGCTAAAACACTGTATGATTTGTTATGACCTGAATTACCCTTGTTCGTGACAATGTTAAACCTCAGGCAAAGCTTTGTGTATATTCTTGCTGTATACACTTAACGTATACACTTGTGACCCACATGTTATTTCCATCCAACCCTGTCATTGTAGGCTTGCTGTGATTTCACAACTCTAGATCAGCTGGGCCATGTGATTTACGCCCTACACCCGTATATTCAGGTCAGCGGTGAAAGAAGTACTCGCATTAAGAAAAATATAATGTTAATGTGAAATTTTGAGTGTACGTACAGTAAGAAAAGGTGCCATTTTTTTTTTACTTAACTACATTATTTTTCCTGGTGTTTTTTCTGTGTATGTAACACGTGTGATTTAGTGAATCACAGTAAAAACCTAGCATATACAGTAGAGACAAACTATACAGATACTTTATATGCGTACTTCTGCCTATAACCTTAACCTGAAACTTGCTATTTGTAGTGACCCTGTTTAAAACCTACCATTGGGTGGCGCAGAGACGTGTCAAAATATGTAATAATCACTAAATATTAGCTTGTGTGTGACTTGAGTGACTTGTGGTTCCACCAATCAGCAGTCAGTTGAAGCCTGGCTGATATGCTGTTCCAGCCACTCAGCAACCTGTTAGAACAGTGGTCATCCCCTACTTGCAGTACTGCACTATTCAAGCTAGTGAGTCAGTTCAGCTAATGAGGTTAGGTAGAGAACACAAAGCAACAGAGTGCACAGCACATGATTAGAAGAGCACACAGAATACATAGAAAAGTGTAATTCTACTAGAACAATCTTTGTGAATACAAACCTGTGAGGCTGTGAAGCAAGGTATCTCACCACTTCTTATGAGTCCACTTAACAGTAAGAAGAGTAAAGTGAGTGGTGTTGTTTCATTTATAGATGTTCCTATTGTTCTACTTTTTACTCCGGGATTACTTGGGCAGCCATTGCATTGTCTGTGTACAGAATTACAGTGTTTTTGTCTCATTTTGCAAAGTGTTCACAAGTATCACTATGCAAGTTTAATATTTAAAAAGGAGTACATTTTCATTTCAATGATTACTTTATGGATGTAATCCATGTTGTCATACACTTTATACAAGTACTAAATTCCCAAGATTGTTTTGTTAAAACCCTACAAGCTTAAAAGAAAGTATGTGCTGAACACTGGGTTTGTGTTATTGTTTTCATTTACAGGTCATTTTTTGTTGGCTTGGATTGTTTCCAGTGACCATTCCAATAGATGGTGAGCTTCCACCAGGATCTAGCGATTATTGGCCATATCTGGTGACCACGGGACAGAACAACTGGACTCTACGGTAGGTCCAATCTGCAGACTCCCCCACTCTCAGCTGCAGTAATCCCAATTCCCCTTATCCACACACATACACCCCTTGGACCTCGGAACTCAAGAAACTTTGGGACCGTTTGGGAAACCCTATGGAATGTATACTGACACACACACACACACACACACACACACACACACACACACACACACACACACACACACACACACACACACACACACACACACACACACACACTGGATGGTCTATCTGTGAACTTTGACCCATAACACGTATACTGATACTTATCTTACTCATTCCATTATTGGGAGATTAGTGACTGAGTGGTTAATTTATTACTAATTGAAAAAAGGGTGGATGTATGTAAATACTTTTGTTCTATTGTGACTTAACTGGAAAAGAATTCTGAATGAAATATAAAAGTGATAGAACTAATAATTCAATTTAGAGGGTGCACCCATAGACACCGTAAACTGTGAGAATTTAAGATTGGTCAAGCAATTGCTGCTAGAGTTGGTACCAACATCATATTATTTCCATATTGTATTGATTGTATGTTTGTTTGTTCAACATTCAACCTCCTTGGGCCTGAGTGTCATTTAAGTACTCCCCACGGCTCCAGCAGTCGAACCTACACCATAACTAGCCCAGATTTTGCTATAGTGCCCTATAGATGCTACAAGCTACTCAAGTGTCATTCGCCCCTGTCTGGCACAACCTGTTTGGCACAAGTTGGCGCTACATGTATGTTCATCAGTTGGTCCCTCTATTTAAACACCACTGTGTTGTCAGTTCACCATTGATACCATTGATTTCCCTGACCACGTTGTGACTAATGGCCCAATCGTCGCAATTTTCCCAGATAGCAAAATGCATTGATTCAACGTTGGATTTTGGTTATCTGACCAAAATTCAACGTTGAATCAATGAATTTTGCTTATGGTATCTTCCAACCGCTGCGACCTTTGGCCAAATGACAATGGCTCGCAGTGGTTGCCAGTCAGCCAACGGTTGCGGCTGTTTGCCCAACGGTCGTGGCAGTGGGCCAACATCGTGGGATCAAGGATAGGTTGAGGCATAGGATCTATTTAGATCATTTTCAAAAGGTCTATGAGGAAAATGAATGGGGAATCCATTTCTGGAACAAGGGCAACGTCACAAGGGCGCGGGACTGCTCAGCTTTATAGCAGCCTGTTTCTGAAGAAGCGTTGCTGATTTTGATCAGGCCCAGTTGTTTAGATTCACTACGACAGATCTACAGCTTGCACTGATTGTAGTTCAGCTATTCTTTGGTGAAGGGAGTTGGTGTTTGTGAAGGAGGGAGCCCATATAGACCCCTGGGGGTGTATAGACCACTGGCCAACAAAGTATATAGCGTTTAAAGTGGATAGGATTCTGTATAAACAGATCATTATATTGTTAAATATCCTCCTACCAAGCAATACGGTGTGCCTTTGTACCAACAATAGCTTGGTTTCACAATCCCCCACAACAGCGACCACATCGTTTACTCCATATAAACACAATACCCAGCTGTGTGACCTGCGTCGCTCTCCACTGGGGCAAGAAAGGAGTAGTTGTTGGAAAACCAAAGTAATGCAGAAAACACTGCATACAACTTGGGAGAGAATAGAGATTCAGAGCGAGAGAGCTCAGAGGAGACTACTGTTCACCAGTTCGCCAGGAAAGACAGCTTATACTCGTATATCCATTGCTTCATTTCATATGTTTTTTATAGTCAACTTTAGTGCGCACAAACTGTGTTTGTAAATAGATTTGAATCTAACTCCACCTCACCTCCACTCTATTGGGTCATGATGAAACTGCTGGAGAACGTTGAGTCACCAATTTTCAATTCATTGAAGAAAAGGAAAGCTGTTGTTGAGGCATTTCGAGTCCGTTTTGGGGTTATTCCAGTTCAGATGGCAGTCGATGAACAAAGCAACCGTGTCTAGTGGATAAATAGCAACTAAATGTAAAATATAAATGTTCTGAAATACTCTCATGAAGATGATGACGATGATGACCTGATCTGTGTGATCTGCAGCAGAACTTCTAATGCCTAATACAATGGTAGTGAATGTTGGCCTGAGATGAACCATCGTTCATGAAAACGTTAAAGAAGCAGTCTGTGTCCACTTCAATCAGACATCCAGGCAGTGTATTACTTGGTATAACACAGGGGTCACCAAACTTTTTCCAGCGAGGGCCACATAACTTTTCCCTTCCCCAATGGGGGGCCGGGTCAGTTTGTAACAGAAAAAAATGGGATGATCATCATAGGGGTGTAAACATTTATTGTTTTGGTTCAGCTGAGCTAACAATCCATGTTTTAGCGTTGAGAGGTTGTGTCTGCTCTAATTTGTCTTTTTCAAGCCTTGTAGCCTACTTGTAATGAAGCTGTAATGTTCAATTACCACAATAATAGCCTGAACAATCTTATTGTTTATTAGCATTGAAACATTTTCAATTTTGTAGGCTACTATTCAAACACATTCTATTCCCCCTTCATAATTTTGGGGGAAAAAAAGTATTGACCTTGTAGCTGACTGTCTTTCTCTCTCTCCCATACTGTATATTTTTATTTTATTTCATTTCTTTCAATTTAACTCTGAGAGTCCATTGGTTTTTTAAATAAGGGTCCATGTGATTATTTAGCTGGGGGCTGGACGTCCCACTTTGAGAGCCACTGTTCTCTAGTATCACATATTGCTAACTAGCACTGAACAACTGATCAATGTGAAGCAAAAGGGTCACACATGTTTTGCTTTTATCATAAGCCCACTTTTAGTTCAATTCAAAGCGCTTCTGAGACTACGCAGGTGGAACAAATGACTGAGTGACACCCAGGACCATGAGTACAGACAGAGTAACGCCAACTCTGTTCACTTCATGGGGCCAGTCCAATGGCGGCTCTTCTACATTAAGTTGTATTGAGAATGGGGACAAGTTGGCAACAAACACGCTTGCTTGAGCGCTCAATTTCTGACCACTCAATGTCGCAACTCCTCTGCTATAGCGCACCCGTCGTCTCCCTTAGCTGGCTGCTGTTCATTTTCTTGGCTGCCTTCCAGCCAACGGAGATCGTGTCGCATATTTTTCATCATACAAATCAAAAACACCGAACAGTTCCATGGGTGAAAACCATGTTTTGGGACCTGTTTTGAGCATTTTGCAACCCGGTGAGCTTGCAGATCAGCTGTTTTTGGCGCACTTGACTGTGTGAGAGAGAGAGAGAGAGAGAGAGAGAGAGAGAGAGAGAGAGAGAGAGAGAGAGAGAGAGAGAGAGAGAGAGAGAGAGAGAGAGATGATACGGAACGAAAGCAGCATTAACTTACTAACTAACTAACTTACATTTCAATGTTGGAAAAGACCCGCGATTATTATTAATATTATTTTTACACCAGACAGCTCTGTCTGTTAGACAACACATAATCCCCTGGGGTTGCTCCACACCACTTTTGTTTACAAACAAAATAACAATGTGGGTTCCAGAGGCACCGCTCAAAAACCCATAGCCTGGAGGGATGCGATCCTCTGATTGGTTCAGAAGAAACTTCTTAAACCAGTGTTTCATGGAAATTCAGGCTAAAACGTCCATGTAAAATGCCCCCGTTTCTCTTTCATTGCACCTTTAAAACACAACAACAAAGTGGGGAACTAGGCGGAAAAGGAAAACTAGAACCTTTTGGTTATTAAAATCCAAAGACAGTTCTAATCAAAGATCAGGCTTAATCTCTGAGCTTTTGATCACACAAGTGATTTTTTTTATCTTGTGTATTCAGTGCAGTAATAATTGCCCTGACTCCTCTTGGTTTGTTTGTTCTTTGTTTTCTCTATAAGGCTGCGGCAGGCAGGCAGTGCCGTATACCCAGGAGTGTTTGGTCTGCTCAGCGAGTTCTCTAAATAACCTCACTACGCACTTGACTAGCTGGGCAATTACTTTGGTCGGTGTTCCGTAATGACAGTGGTTAGAACAGAAAAGCAGGCCGACGGTCTCTCCCCTGCCTTAACAGTCACAGGATCAAAGCACGTCTGGGACAGCGATGGAGGGCAGGGGAAGGGAGGGGAGGGATGCTGAACAAGGCCATGTATAACACAGGTTCTCAATGTCGGTAACTTGGAAAAAGTGTGCAAGTGGAACCAAATCCATTAGACTGAGTTAAGGTAATATAAGCAACTTCAGTGTGTATGAACTCTGTTTGTAAACACAGAGTTTGAATTTAACCCACATAATAAAACTAGATTAAACAGAGATTTAGCAGACTTGACTCGATGAAAACCCTCGTGTTTCTGACACAACATACTATGTTGTTAGCCTGGATCCATCCCTGAATCGCCACTTTAAAAATATCACCAGATTCCACAGCGATCAACAGTCACTCAACAGTGTCGGCTCCTCCAATGCGTCTTTAAAGAGAGAGTTCAGATTTTAGAAGAAGTTTAGCTGTATGTAATAGGCCTGACTTAAGTTTTCGGTAAAACGTCAAATATTTATATAGCAGCATCAAACAAAATGGAATGTTTGAATACTGTACAGAATCCAAAAATGGATTACCGGCCTGAATGGACTCAGGGACCACGGGACTCTGGACATCAATGAATACAGTTGACTCCACTATAATTAATCCATTCAGGCCGGTAATCCATTTTTGGATTCTGTACAGTATTCAAACATTCAATTTTGTTTGCTGCTGCTATATAAATATTTGAAGTTTTACTGAAAACTTAAGTCAGGCCTATTACATACGGTTACTGCTCTGGTTTTGGTCAATATTAAGTAGTTCTGGTCATTTTCCAGTCACTGGAGCCACCCAGTTAAAGTAAATGAATCCACAAAACTATCGTAATTTGTATTGTTGATTTTTTTTTTTAAATATTAGCAAATCCTTCTTTCATTTTGTTCCCCCTGTCACATGGAACTATTTTTGCGCGTAGTGATATGGACACAAAAAACATAGTTCGCTGTGTTAGAGGGGTCAAGAATGAATGAAGGATGTGCTAATATTTTAGAAATGGGTCAACAATATAATGTTAGGCTATGTTGAATCAAATGGTGTAACTTTCCACCATGGAGTGAGTGAATAATTTGCAGAGCTGGGACAGTGGTCTAAAAGTTCCACAACATACGGAGGTGTCAGTCCCTTATCGCAGGGGTAACTCTCTTGAGTCCATTTGGGACTGCTGGTGGTCACCACTGCTGGTGGTGGTACAGTATAGAATAGCTGCTGCCTCACAAGAACTGGCCACAGGAACCGAACACATAGCGTTACCCCAGCTCTCTACTAGCGTAAATAAACAGAGGTGTCTGGGAATTGGCTCACAGGCCTGATTTATACTACTGATTTTACCGCCGTACAGCGAGGTAAGACCGGCGTATATACGACAGTCTGAACAGAGTTCAGGCTTCAGAGAGCGCCTCTCTTGGTACTGGGAATGGTCGGCTGTCACAGCGCCGGTAATTAGCTGCCAATCAGAGCGCCTGACGGACAAGACGAATGGTGTGTGTGTGTGTGTGTGTGTGCGCGCATGAAATGGCCCCTCTAGTATAGCAACTATAGCAGGCTGTTGAAAATATCGAGTTAATGGCATTAAGTTGTTTTTTTACTTAATCTGATTAAAAGTTTTAACGCAATTAACGTGTGTGCACACTGACTCGACCTCCTGAGCATTTTCTCATTGAAAAAAAAAAAATCAGTAGAGCACGGTGGTTTTACAGAGACATAGCTGCGTGTGTCCAGATCCACATAGAGTATAGCTCGAGGGATCTGCTTAAGCATTGGAGGCTTGTAGATCACCTATTTTGATAAATATTTTTAAAATAAACAGATCTTTTTTTCCACAGATTTAAATGTTCAAATCCTTTGCAGGAACACATGGCATATTTTGGACATAGTATTTTGGATGGTGATTAATCATGATTAAATTAATTTTGAAGCTGTGATTAATCTGATTAAAAATGTAATCATTAATAGTAACGACTATCAGTTAGTAACACTAAGTAATAGTTGGAAAAGGTTCACCCCCCCCCTGGCCAGCCGGGGTGCCTGATGGAGGGTACAGGAACTGGCTGGAATAACGTGTTCCTTCCATGCGCTACGTCCAACCAGGGAAACTCTCCCCTGCCGGGTGAAAAGAAGGTAGCTTGGACTCCACATTCATTGAAGGAAGCATGAGGCCTGTCCGCTGTCTCCCCAGGTTAGCGGAGGGTGTGTAGAGCCAAGGATCACAGTAGGATTTTGCACTGGGTGAAAAAATGGGTTACAAAATCGTGGGATACAAATACAAAAAGGAAAACAGCAGCTCACAAACATGTCGCCTGATGAGCATGACGCTTTGGGAGCTTTTACATCTGTGTGGACTTTAGGATTAGTGTTAAATATATTTTTGTTTTGTTTTAAATATCATCCGTTCCACAAATTTTGTGTGTGTGTGTGTGCGCGCAAGGGAGATGAGATGAGCCGGCAGACAGAGTGATTGAGAGAGTGAGAGAGGGGCCGACGGAGAGGAGACGGGGAGTGACAGGGAGAGGGTTATGGATGCTGAGAGATGGTCAGGCGATGAAGACGGAGAGAAAGAGAGAGCACGCGCACACACACACACACACACACACACACACACACACACACACACACACACACACACACACACACACACACACACACACACACACACACACACACACACACACACGTTCACAGTGCAGGATGTGTTGCCAGATTCCAGTTCCTCTGCTAATGACAGACACCAATGAGGTATTTTCCTAAAACAACATTTAAGTGATGAATCAATTCATTGGTTTAAATTCGGGTTATTGTAGACATGGAGCACCAACAAAAAGGATAATCTGTTCAAAATGCATGTTTAGCCAATGATTCAAAGAAAAGACAAACACAATTAATAGTGTTCTTGATATACAATGCTATGTGTCATATGCTTTGCAGACGCCACCACTGCAGTTTGTAAGGGAAGAGAGTTGGATCGTTGCTATTTAGTTTAGTTTTACACTTTTAGTTTTACACAAAAAAAAAACTGTTTAAATGGAAAAACACGTCACCCATGATAACTCAGTGTTTAGTTGCCACTCCGTTCTACTAAATTAGTTTTTAACTAAATAATGAATTTGATTACGGTTAATCTAATACTGCAGCCCTAGGACTGAGAAATAGGTCATGGACCCATTTTCTTTCCTACTAAAACTACAAAAGCATATCATTTCAAATGATGCTTTGAAAACTATATATATATATTTTTTTTTCAACAGTGGGGGAAAAAAGTAATATATCATTTATTTATTTCTACTTCAATATTCTTCAAGTGAGTGGTTCATTTGTTAATGTATTTTTAATTTGGGTCAGGGCTAGACGGCAAAATTATGTTTTCTCCTTGCAAGTACAATGGATCGTTTTTCATGAGCTAACTTTCCGGGAAGAGAAAGTCTGTTGTTTTGCATTACCTTCAGAAGTGTCCAGAAGCCCAGAAACATCTCGCATTATATGAAAATAGCTTTAAATAATAAAATGTTATCTGAACTTCCGATATGCAGATGTAGAGTATAGGCAAGTCCAAAACAAGTCCTCTGAGAACCACTTGTATATCATATATCAAATATATTATATTGATTCATTTTGTTCATTAATCATGCATTACTTACAAAAGTAATGCATGTGCACACTGACTCAACCATCTGAGCATTTTCTCATTGATTTTTTTTTTTTTTTTTTTTTTATTTTTTTGTAGAACACGTTTTTATTGAGATCTTTAGCTGTGTGTCTTCCTGTAACCAGAGCCGTAGAGTATAGCTTGAGGTATATACAAGCATTTTGAGTAGTGGTAAAAGTAGTAAAAAATAAATGAACAGGTCCGTTTTTTTCACAGATTCTATTCAAATCCTGTACATGAAAACATGGTATATTTTCAACATAGTTTGAATGGTGATTAATCACGATTAAATTAATTTTGGTGATTAAGGTGTGATTAATCGGATTAAAAATTCATTCAACATCCCAAATATCAAAATTAGGTTATTTTATGATACAAAAATATTTGTATGAGATGAAACAAACAGGCCGTCGATGCCTTATTGCCGTTCCTAACAATACAAGACAAGAACCGCCAAGGTCAGTGCAACCAAACAAGGGTTATACCTGGTACCAAAGCAACACACAGCGGTCGCTTCTTGCATGCCCATAAGGCATTTTACATTGTTATACATACACAATTTTCCTCCTGTTCATTTCTACTTGGTCATATGGTACCAGATATGAAGCCAGAGGTCATCCTGACCTACAGTAGCTGGTGAGCTGGAGAAAAGCATGCGTAGAAGTGTTTTATAGACTTCTCCCCTATAGCTGGCTGTCTCAAAAGTTTATTGTAAAGCCAACAACAGGAGAGGAAATGAGACACGGAGACCAAGCAGAGGCCATTATCTGCTACAGTACAAACATAATAACTGCCTCCATATTATTACCCCAGCCAAACAAACCCTGTGGAATCATCTCAGGCTGCTGCTACTGGAGCCAGGGGGGTAATGGGGAAGTTCTTTCAGAGGCAGGCGCAGAAGAGTTAGCAATGTTGACAAGCTGCATTTCCACTGCAGTTTGCATTCAAAACTGCTGATATACTCTATCAAGGTTCAAGGTTTAAGGTTTTTTGAAACCAATTTGAAAGGAGCAATTACACCCATTTTCAAGATTTTTTTTCTGAGAGCGTACAAAAATGTGTAAAAGAAAAATCATTAACATGTTGAAACCCAACTGTTGTCATCAAGTTGTGTTTCACCATGTCAATGTTTTTTTTTTTTCCAGACCTCGATTTCTAGGAAACAAAGAATGGGGGAACTTCTTTAACATGTCCACACAACATCTCTAAGGCATATTAATGGCAAAGTAAAATGTTGAAAAAGGGTGGAATTCCCCTTTAACTCAGCGGTGCGTGGAGACGTACTTCTCACGCGCCCGTGAAGCGATGTATGACAAATAAAAAAATCATAACGGCTACTCGGACATAAATGCTTCGTCTAAGCCCAGGCCACTTAGTTTGAAATGATGAAACAGCCGGTATAATTTCCTTTTCCCGCCGGATGCAATTCGTCCTCGTCCCGCGGATAAGCTAACAATCCCCCGCACCCCCGAACCCCATCCCGACGGCCGAGCTGAGTGAAAAATGACGGCACTTCATTCCAAGCCATTCAAACTGTTTAGATTCTCTCCAATGAGAGCACCCCCACCCCCCACCCGCCTCCCTCCCCACTTTGTCAATGCCACGGCGTCCCGTCCCTTCATTCCTTATCGCCTATCTCATTAAGGGCTCGCCGCTCCGCTTTCTTCCATTCATTCCCCTCTCCTCCTTCCCCCTCTCCGTCTTCCTGCCCCGTTCTGCTCCGCTAGCCCGCTGACGGCTATAATGGAGATGGGTCGGATGGCAGAGAGAGACGCTATACTATTATGGTTTGGTCGTTTTAGCCCCTACTGGCTCCGTGACATGTGAGATATTAGACTGAAATAATACGCACGGTAAATGGGTTCGTTTAGGATTGAGGACGGCTCATATGACGATACCAAGCTGTGGTATATATCCCGCATGCTTTGAGAAGGATGGACCACCACAAGGATATTTAGATTGGGATTTCTTCTTCTTCTTCTTCTAAATCAGGGTTTTTCAACCGTTTTGTTACCAGGGCCCACTATTTATTTTGCATTTGAGCCACGGACCACCAATTGAGAAGATTTTAGCCCCACAGACCCCAAAACTAAAGATTCATTTTGCTTTTGTTCACAATTCCAGGCTGGATTTCAGAAACAAAACAGTCAAACATACGGATCAAAATGACCATTAATCTTCTACATTCAGATGATGAATATTTTTACAGTCTCAAGAGTTACATCTGGTTAACCAACTTTTGATCTGGATGAAAACCACTGTTCTAAATCAGGTGCAGACCAACCTCATGCTGGCTTTCAAGTTCCAAGGAAGCGGTCACCGCAAACAAATACTGCCGATAATTCCCAGTAGTTTGCTTATCATGGTGATCTTATCAGATCTCATCACACACTGCAAGCCGATAGAGTTGATATTAGAGGTGTAATGATATAGTAGCTGTATCAGCCCCGCCCCGACCACACCACAAGCACGTCATGGAACACTCACAGGACCACACTCATAGGAAAGTGTTTTGCAGAGACAGATCGGCCAAGGCCGATGGTACGTTAAATGAGACCCGAACGATAGTAACGGTCGCGACTGATGGACATCGGTCGGCCAACCCAGCGAACTTTTAGCTATCAGTTGCACCGATAGCTGATCGGTCGCGCCCCTTCTTCATCTGTCGCCACTAAGCCTAGCCCTATAACCCTTCGCCCTAAAGAACCACTTCACCACTTTTCCATGTATCTTCATATAATAGGTCCTCACTAGTGTACATGATAAAACACCACTGTTCATTTCTACTCAGTCTGTGTCTTACAGGAAGGCTGTGGGCAATTCAGACACCTGTCCTCCAATAAGATCATCATTCGGCAGAACAACGGCTGCCATTTTTGCATTGCAATTTTTCTGGAATAGAAACCCTGCAGTTTCTATTAGCTTGGACTCCCTGGACGGGTTTCTGAACTGCCCACAGCCTTCCTGATAGACACATTGAGTAGAAAAAAAAATAGTGGTATTTTATCATGTACTGTACATTAGTGAGGACCTATTATATGAAGATGCGTTAAACCTAACCTTGACCCCTGACCGATAGGATACGTGCCACAACCGATAGGATTGCTTACTATTGCTTACTATTGGTCGCGAGTCGCGACTCATTTACTATCAGCTGCGGTCATCTGCCTTGGACGAAATTTTATTTCGCTCTCCTGAATGGTGAAGTGTCCCTTTAGCATCCTTTATGCAAAGTAGTAGTTTCAGTCAGCCCCCGGCCCCTTGGGTTTTTGACAATGTGCAACCCCTTCCCTTTTGAAAAATGTCATTGCCTATATAACAAAACCTGCATCATCATGTTGACCGAATGCATCACCAAGGCTGCGCTGTGGGCTTGGGGTATAGTGCTGTGGCGTGTTTGTGATGAATGGAAATGTGTCCTCTCTACATTACACTGCCTGCCTGGCTGGTCGGTCGGTCGGCTGTGATGATTGCATGGCTCTGTGTGCTGAACCGATTCACCTGCGTGGTCAAAAAATGAAGGATACTTCCATTACGGTGGCTCAGGTTTTCTTGGCTTGCTTCCCTATATCATGTCGACAACTTGTTTTCTTCGCCGGGGAAAGGGGAAAAAAATAATGTGCAGCTTTCAGACTGCCCACAGACTCTCTGCGCACACCATACAGCATATCTCTCTCTCTCTCTCGTTCTTCTTCCGTTCTCTGTCAATACCCATGGGTCCTCATTTTTTCGACAAACAAGCAGTGGTTTGTGCTGACCTCCTTGTCTTCCAGGAGTGCACGCACACACACAGACACACTTACAAATGCACAAACAAAACACACATACACACACACACACACACACTGAGATAAACAAGCACACCATATCACATACAGTACTGCACAACGCTCTGTCAAACCTCGAAAACATACAAGTTTTCACACAGTATAGCGCTCGTGCACACACGCAATGCACATACACACACACACACACACACATACACACACAGGGGGAGAGAGAGAGTGCTTGCATTATAGATCTGTGCGGGTGGAGGCAAGCCTCGGCAGCGGATAGCTACCTGGAGGTGATCATGGGGAAATTAACCGTCTTCGCGCCGAACACGAGGATTATGTACAGTATGTGTGTCTATGCCACTGCACCACGGTCGAATGCACCACGGTCGAATTGCCAGATCTCATCCGAAACCAGATGTATGATGACGGAATTGTGTTTCTGGGGTGACCATTCTGCCCTCTGTGCAAGAGGAAGAACATCTGGGTCACAAGTCCCGGATGTGCCGTGCAGTCCCCTTGGAAATTTGCCGAGCATGAGGACATTGAGGGGGCAGAATAACATAGAATAATGGCATCGAATGTATAGAATGGGTACGGGGGCAGAGAAAAAAAATGTCCCAAATTAAATGCAACAAAACGACTGATTAAAAGACGAATTAAAGAATGGTATAGATTGATTGGTGTGTTTTTCGAGTTTGGCGCAGGGGATGGCAGGACGACAGGTATATGGGCGGCTAATGTATTAATTTGAGGTGAAGCAGGCGAGCAGCTAGAGGAGCGGGCCCCATTGATCGGCTGCCATGCCTGCCTCTCTCTCTCTATCTCTCTCTAGCTCCGGCTGGGGCCAAGCATGCCCGCAGGAACGACAGCCTCGCGCCTTCGATCCCCGGCCAGGCAGACCTACAATGAAAACACAGATATATACTCATGCTGCTGCGCGTGCTTTTCCCTCCAACCCCCCGTGGCAGCCATGTACCAGTGAGGAGTGCTGATGAATACTAAAAGGTACGTCCTCTGACCGGCCGTGGGCCCTCATTACTGACTATATAACAACCTGCGGGGCTGGGGGCCCACCGGTGTGGCCTGGACAGATGATTCAAGTGAAAACAGGGCCCCGTGCACGAAATCTCAAGCCCAGCTCAAACCCCAAAATAGCTTTTTTTTGTCGCTTTACAGTAGCCTAACTGTACAGTACCTGTAATAGTGGTGTAACGATATAGTAAACGTATTGAAATATATATTTAAATTTCAAAAATTCACACATTGTGTTCAAATACCCAATGTTCAAATGTCCATCTATATGCCAGATCACTGTTTTCACGTATTTATATCAATTATAATACATTTTCTCATAAAGGGATAGTTCAGATTCTTGAAGTTAAGCTGTATGAAATACTTTATTTCATACAGCTTATAACTGTATTAACTGATGCCCAGAGTCCTGTGTTGGGAGTTCTTCTCTGGTTTTGGTCATATATGAAGTAGTTTCAGTCTTCAGGTGCTTTCCTACGTCCTCTCCTATGTCCTCTCTTATGATCTGACACAGAAGTGGATTTCCATCCCTCCCGTTGAAAAAATCCTGTCCTCTCCCAATCCTGAACCAGGGTAAATAGGCCTACCACTCCTGTAGAATGGTTCCTGATCCTATCTCACTTTCACTTCAAATAATATAAATTATTATTAATAAGGTGTGCAGACCATATATGGAGTTTCCCCCTCCCCCACGTTAGCAGAGGAGCTAATAAAAGTTTCCCTGAAATACTGTATGTCTGGGTCAAATCTTAGACAGTATCTTAGACAGAGCTGTTACACCTCTTGTTCCAAACAATATATTCACAGATGTCTCTCACATGAAGCGTGTGAGGTCACGTGACCGGCTTACTTCCTGTCTATGGTGTACCCCCGTAGTGGCTTTCTATCTGGCTCTGACAGGAATAGAAGGGCATGTGTTGTATGCAGGTCAAAGTGAACAATACAGTCGTCTGTGTTCGTCTGTAAACGGGCAAAAAAAGGGGAAAAAACGATGGTAGAAAAGTGGCCATTTTTTCCAGACATTTTGGCCATTATCTCTGGAACGTAAAGTCCAATCTGCTCAGCTGAAAGCTTTATGGAAGCGTGATTTTGAGCACATTCTCAATCCAATGGGTTCCCCCATTGGTTGAGGGTGGCTGTGCACGTGCACTCTTGGCACAATCCATAATTTGTCCATGCACAAGGCATTTAATTATCTGTAGTCGTAATAGAACATTAAAGGTAGGGTCAGTGGCATTTTTGGTGAAAAAAAACACACTGGAGTGAGTGTAAAAATAGTAGTACCAGGGGAATACTCGGGTTATTTTAACACATCTATAGCAGGAAAAGAGACAACAGAAAGCCAAATAGGCTATTAGGGCATTTGAACACTGAGCTTGGTCAGTCACAGTGTGGTTCAGAGACTCATTGGTGGGACACCTGAAAAGTCTTGTAAATGAGGGACTGTCCCACGCAAAGAGTGACATCCGGTTACCCTACAGACCCATTCAGTGGAGCTGGTCATTACTGAGAAGAAAAACGAAACAAAATATCTTGTATCCTGCTGTTTTTTTTACTTCTTGCTAATTAGATATTGCATAATATATTGTGGTCATGATTTGTCACGACCAGAGTTGGCTTTGTCTGGGGCATAATCGTGTTTATATTAACCATTTTCTA
The DNA here is from genome assembly GCA_039105355.1 of Benthosema pterotum. Classification (NCBI taxonomy): domain Eukaryota; kingdom Metazoa; phylum Chordata; class Actinopteri; order Myctophiformes; family Myctophidae; genus Benthosema; species Benthosema pterotum. Next base: position 32,413,307 of record CM076973.1, on the reverse strand, counting down.
GGAAAGGAAAGTCTGTGAGGGAAATGAATGAAGATTCCATTTCTGGGACAGGGGCGACACCATGAAAGGGGCGGGACTGCCCACCTCTATAAAGATGACTCTGATGCATAGAAACAATGACAAGAAACTTTCTGTCTCGCGTAGTCTGTCTTATTGTCTCTCTATCTGTATGGCTGTGTTTCTTGCTGACTGACTGTCTGGTTTGCTGGCTGTCTGACACCAGTACATGTCTTCCTGGCAGACGACCGACCCACTTGGTGGAGAAGACGCAGCAGAAGGCTGGACATGTGCCTGTCCTCTCTCTTTCTTCCCTCACTCATTCGTTCACGCTCTCTTTCTCCATCTCTCTCTCTTTCTCTCTCTCTCTCCATCTCACAACGTTCACACTCCAACAAGCACCACTGCCCGTAATCGCACTGCAAACACGAGCATGCACACACACACACACACACACACACACACACACACACACACACACACACACACACACACACACACACACACACACACACACACAGTCAAATGCACGACTGCACACTCTCCTCTCCAGGAAGGGTGAAAGCAATCCTCGACCACGACCGCCGCCACGACAGTTTTAGAACCGGTGCGACTGTTTTCCATATAAACCATATATAACCATAACCATAACCATATATAACCATAACGACGGTTTTGCATAACAGTCGCAATGGCTTTGCACAGCAGTCTAACCGTAACAACGGTTTGAAAAATGGTCGAGGGTTAAAGTTAGGTTTAAGCATAGGTTTTCCTGGTTTATGTTTAGGGTTAGGTTTAGTAAGGAAAATGGTCGATTGTTATGCAAAATGGCCACAACTGTTATGCAAAATGGTCAACTGTTATGCAAAACAGTTGCTATTGTTATGCAAAATGTTTGTGATGGTTATAAAAACCGTCGCGGCGGGCATCGCAGTCAAGGATTGCTTTTGCTGGCTCTCCCAGCTAAATCTCCTTCTCCACACATACTTTTACACATACACTCCCTCCCTCTCTCTCTCTCTCTGTGCCACCATCCTCCTCTCCAAGTTAACTGTTGGTGTGAGAAAAGGCCTGGCTCCCATGCAGACAACCCAGAGCCTGCCAAACAGTCTTCCTCCCTCTTCACCACCAGACCAGACCTCCCTCTGCCTTCTTCCCGGCTCCTCTATTTCCAGGCCTCATTATCCTCCCCCTACACACACACACACACACACACACACACACACACACACACACACACACTTACACACTGCATGGTGGTCTGCAGCCAAACTCTGGAGAGATCCGCACCGACCGAGAAGAGATGCTACTCGACTCGACAACAAGCCGCTGTAGTGTTTTCCCCTGTTGCGTGTCAAGTTGGAGGGGGCTATGGTGTGTACCGTATATATCACTGTGTTTGAATGCTACACACACACGCACGCACGCACGCACACGCACAGGCAGGAAGAGCAAGCTCCATTATCAAAACAGCGACCAGCTCGCAACTAGTTGCTTACTAGTTGCAACCTACTTTCTGGTCGCGACTACTTGCTGGTCGACTAGCAACCTGGTCGCAACTTGGCTGCAACCTCGTAACTACTAGTTGCAACCTGGTCGCAACTTGGCTGCAACCTGGTAACGACTAGTTGCAACCTGGTCAAAAATTGGCTGCAACCTGGTCACGACTAGTTCCAACGTGGCCACGACTAGTGGCAACCTGGTTGCAACTTGGCTGCAACCGGGTCATGAAGACTAGTTGTAATGTGGCCGCGACTAGTGGCAACCTGGTCGCAAGGGTTAGGGCAAGGATATATTGCGACCATGAGAAACTAGCCGGGACCAGGTTGCAACTAGTTGCTTACTAGTCACGACTAGTCACGGCCGTATACAACTAGTTGCTACAAGAATCTAGTTGTGACTAGGTATAAGAACCTGGGGGGTGCAACCTGGTTGTTGGCTGCTATTGGTTCTTGCTGTCTCTCCAACCACCCCCCCCCCCCCCCCCCCCCCCCCCCACACACACACACACACCCAGGCAGAGAGGCTTGCACAGATGCCTCATGTCTCCAGGGTTTTTAAAGTGCGTCTTCCCCTGGGAGCGGGCTGGGGAGAGGAATCTGATTTTATTTTTTCTTCTCCCTGTGATAACATTCTCTGAGAGGTTTGATAATGCATGTTCGTTCTTAGATGAAATTCCAGTTTCTCCTCTCCTTTCTCTCTTTCCCTCTCCATCCTCCCCTTCCCTGAGTCCAACACAACGCATGCCATCCCTCCAGGAGGCGCACGTCCTCCCTCATTCAAGCTGCCATGTCACGAGGAGGCTGCTATGTATTCAACAGATCGCGTTGCTGTTTCTCTCTACTGAGGGAATGGAAAGGTTCAAGGTGAAAAGAAAAGCACAAGACAGGCACTCGGTCTGTCCATCAACCCACTCCTCCTCTACCTCTGTTGTGTTTCTTTTTTTTATATGTATAACTCTCTTTAGCATTCCATCTTATCATCCATTGGTGATTTTAGGAGGTTGCCAGGAGGGCACTTGCCCCCCAGGAGTGTGACTTCATTCAACTGCAACTCCATACTCATTTATACAAATTTATATTTTTCATTCCATTTATGCTTTGTAATGAATACTTGGCTATAGTACAGTATGTTCCAAAACAAGTAAATACATCAGTGTCTCGGGGAAAAAAAGCATTTATATAGCATTTTTACTTGCTTACATTCAGACGGTTTTCAACCATTTTCAGACGAAGCCAAAACCTTTTTGTTCACAATTTAGGAGAGAGAAACTGGCAAAATGTTGAATAACAATTATTCTGCATTTTCCAATCGTGTAGATTCTTGAAAATTACGTAATTCAGTAAATATAATTGAACTGCGGGTCCATTTGGTTTCATTTTACGCTCTCGACAGCTACAGATCTATGCACCCACCCTGCTGGAAGAGCCCAAAATCGCCAATATTATCAGCTGTGCTTCTCTAACCTCGCTCTCTCTCCCTGGCATTTCAAAAAAGAAATTCGCCGTCACATTCTGACGTGAAATGAAAGGGGAGCCTTTGATCAGATCCAAACGTGGCACTCACATTATCATGCAAGGCACTTGACACGGCCGCGGGGCTGCTCTCATTATTACCCATCATGTAGGTTTTCATGTGCACGCGTAGAGCCTCGCCAATAATAATAAAACACTCTTCACAGGCTTCCTTTGACACACCTCGGTACGACGGTGTTCCACTGTGATTAGCCGAAGTGTGAGCTTACTCACGTTCCGTGGGTTGTAGATCGGCTGTTTTTTCGCGGCCCCGTCGTACACCCGATAAAAGCGTAAGTCGGGCTTCAGCCACGGTTCAATGAAGGCAGTCTCTCAATTATACATAACAAACACTCTCCAAAAGCTTGCGAGCTTCAAAGACGAGCATTGTTATCGTTTGCTTTGCACACACTGTGTGTGTGGGGGTGTGTGTGTGTGTGGGGGTGTGTGTGTGTGTGTGTGTGTGTGTGTGTGTGTGTGTGTGTGTGTGTGTGTGTGTGTGTGTGTGTGTGTGCGTGTGCGTGTGTGTGTGTGTGGTATTTGTGGTTGGTGTAATGACCTTGTCTTCGTTCAAGAATAGAATATAGGCCTATGATATTTTTCCTGGTGGTGTTAGGATTTGCAGATGGGCATTGCTCCGCCTTGCCTAATGTTCATGTAGCTCAAACATTGAATAATGGTCAGATAAGATCATGGACCATTTTCTGGGTTAGGGCATTTGAACACTGATGTCTGTCAGTCACAATGAGGGACAGACAGACGGGGGCTCAATTTGTGGGACACCTGAAAAGTCTTCTAAACGAGGGACTGTCCCACACAAAAAAAGAGGGACATCTGGTCACCCTAGAACGGCACATAAGTCATCACAGATTGACACTGTGTGTTTTGTTGTGTGTGCAGAAAGAAGGTGCTTTGAGGCCAGTGATCGCCCCCATGCCATCCTGCTCCACTGTAGATCAGAGGTGCTGGTTGTTGGGCTCCATGCCACCCTCACAGCTCAGGCCAACTCCCATCAGATCTTGTGCTGACAAGCTCTGTGGTGATGGCCCTGTGGATTTAGCAACTCCCCCTCCCCTATACATCTCCTTCCTTCCCTCATTCCTGTCCTTTGAAGTAGGGCTTTGCAAACAGTCTGACTTCCTTTGCTCTACGTGTCTACGATCATTAAAGGGTTTCACTTGTTGATTTTTTTCCTGTAGTTACCTTGCCATGAGGTGATTCCAAATGTAGACAATACATTTTTGTTTCAACCTTAAGGTGGTGACTATGTTTCACCCCCTGTCCGTCCGTCCGTGCACATCCGTCTGTCTGTGCACGTGTTTGTCCGTCCACACGCCTGTTACGTTAAATGTTCAAAACCTGTACAGGAAAACATGGCATATTTATGGCATATTTCGATTAGTGATTAATCATGATTAAATTCATGTTAAAACTGTAATTAATCTGATTAAATTATCTTTAATCATTCAACAGTCCTACTATTTTTGCAATATTATAATTGAAATCCTGAATTTTTGGAATATTGACTCTCTTCTCTTCTCTTCTCTTCTCTTCTCTTCTCTTCTCTTCTCTTCTCTTCTCTTCTCTTCTCTTCTCTTCTCTTCTCTTCTCTTCTCTTCTCTTCTCTTCTCTTCTCTTCTCTTCCTCCATGCTTCTCTCTCTTTCTACCACATCTCATCTCATCATCCAGGGATTCAACCACACACCCTCGCAGGCTGGATGATCATCCGCCCCGGCCCGGTGCTCATCCCCAGAGAGTGTGATTTCCATACCAAGCTCTGTGATGTCACTGTGCAGACGGTAAGAGAAGCCACCAGAGTCTTCTTCATTAGCTCCTAATTACGTCTTCAGTTAGAGTGTCAGACGCCTCCATTACATGTGACGCTAATTAATTGAGAGTCGGCGAGGAGAGGACCAAACAAACCCTTAGATGCCAACTTTTGGATTAGCAACGCTGCTGTCTGTATTCCGTACAACAGGCTGAGGCTGTTTACAAATTTTTACTGTGTATTGATTTTTTTACCTGACAAAGTGTTGCTGTTCCACTATGTTTGTTCCCCTTACATTTCATATCCCTGTTCCCATCTTGTCTGAACTTCATCTAAACAAATTTCAAATCTGATATATATTATGGCTGGCATAGTTGTGACATAGCACAATCCCTGACTCTCTCTCCAGGGACGTCCATCTTTAGTGCACAGGATTTCTGTTGGTTGAAATCAGGTGATATTCTGGTGCCAGATTTAACTAGTCTTTGATTGCCTTGGTGTGGCCACAATCAAGACATCACTAATTCGCCCTGGTCCTGCTGCGTGTAATACACCTTTAAGTCCAATTTGGCAGGCGGGACATGTACTGTACACTGCAGTACTTACAACAAAGCATTTCCACATTGGGGGTAGCTGCTACTGTTACAAAAAAAGACCTGAGTGCTTCCTCCAGCACCGCCGGCAGTCGGTCCGCGGCGGGTCAGGGGAGGGTCAGGGTAATTTATTGCGCCGCCGATCCCTTTCCATCTCCATTTTCTCTCCCCTACCGCGGCGTTTAGCCCCTCAGCCAACATCAGTCTCCATTGTGAGGTCAACGCGCCGGCTCGGGTCATGTACTAGCCGCCATAAAACCTGATTAAATGGGAGATCACCTGCATGCACTGTACTTGTACTATATTTGCGTCCCCTATTCTTTGGCTCAGGTGGGAGTCAGGTTGGAAATGGATGTTACTCTGCTGCTCGCTTATACGAAACCAAAGGTGGAATTAATCACTTATGAGTCTCCATAGTACCACAGTCTCACACCAAAGCGGTAGGTTCATGTCCGGGCAACTATACTGTAGGTGGTAATCCAGCCTGACTGTGTTGTGGGTTCCAGGTCCAGATCCTGATGAACATGGCAATGACACCGTGAAAATAGTGGGATATATTTTCTGAGCCTAGTTGGAAAGTGCGTTTAAAGATGTCATATAAATTGCACACTGCGTTCATCATTTGATGCTTTCTGTTCTTAACAGGCCAATCTTGCAAAATTAAAATAAGATCCACCATCTATTCCTACAAGTAAAGATATGTAGGCTTGTTTTCATACAGTTGAACTTGAATATCTTGCTAAGTACTAATATCTTGAAACCTTCTGGTATTGAGTCATATTTTAGATAAGACAAGCAACTTTTGGCATGTCGCAAAAGATTTCTTGAAATAAGATGTGCACATCTTATTTTAATAAATCTTGACAAGTCAAAACATACTAGTTCCATTGGCACTTGTATTATTAACTTATTTTGAGAGTTGTTTTTTTGTACTGTGTTATGCGACGGCCATCGCGGTCACAAATGGATTTTGCAATGTCCATCGTGGTCGCGAATGGACTTCGCCCCTCCTGGTTGAAATAGTTGGCTGAAAATGCCCGGGTCTCCTGTTGTGCTTCCTATAAGCATTGCTTTCATACTTTCCTGGTCGACACCTCCGCATAAAAAAATATTCTCTGTATAAATCAGGTCTTGAACATCTATATGCACCTGCTTTGTACTGTGATGCAGAAATGGATGGTAGGGGCGCCCACCGGGGAAGGATGCTGACTGACACAGAACAGAAATATTGATAATTGATTGCAATGCCAGTATAGGCCTTGAGAGCGGAATTGTGTTGCTAGGGAACAGCTGGATCCATGGTGTTTATTTCCACTATTCCGCTATTGATATTCACCAACATTGCAAGAGCAAATAAACTCGGACCCATTTGGAATGATCATGTTGTGTTGTTAAGCATGCGTTCACATAATTCGACCGACTGTACAGTGCCGGGAGGGTTGAATGTGCACTCTGAAAGCCTTTTCCTTTTGGAACAAGATGTACACTTTGCACAGAAGATAAGCATATTTAGAGGATTATCTTGTAGTCGTTGTTCCACTGGGTTTTGCACTCAGCTAATTCTCTCCACTGTTTAATGTGCTGCCTGTGCAGCACATTACGGTAGATGCATTCCCAAAAACTTAGCCATGCTTCACAATTCACATGACGCTCGTACTTCACAAGCGTCATGCAGTATAGCTTAATCCAGTTCTAGGAGAGTCGCTGCATTTACAGAAAAAACGTTTTCAACTATACTCAAAGTATCACACAGGTGTTACAGCGCTGCTACAGCGATTAGCATTGCTGCATGCCGCATTGTTGAATTAAAAGCATTTGTATCCGAGCTGTTTTTTTTTTTTTCTTCTTCTTTTTTTTTCATTGGCTTTCAATTATGTGCCCTTATCGGTCAGGAGGAGCGTGGGACTTCAAAATACTGGGTGTATCACTTTTATAACTTTCAAAGTTAAAGTGGAAGTGCCCAAGTGTGAGAATAAAAGTACTTAATTTCAAAACTTGCCACATTCATAAGCTTTCACAGGGTTATGGTTAGGCCATACCACAACATTTCCGAGAGTTTTTTTTTTTTTTTTTTTTTTTTTTTTTTTTGCCGGGGATTACGTACAGCCCACATCCGTATCGACAGATTTTCACTAGAGACCAGATGTGCATGAGCTTCTTTATCTGTTATTTTCAGAGCGCAGTGCAACTACTGAATCCAGCCTTAAGATCCATGATGGTGTGAAAGTTCTTGAACATGGCTGCCTTGGGAAGCATTGACAGCGATATCTTGCAGATAGTGAGGGTAATTAGTGCATTGAGGCACTTGTACGAGTAATTGCTCTGTTGCTTCATTGCACTCTCTCGCTCTCACGCTCATCACTATAAGTACTACTTAACCTCGATATTGTGAATAATTTCTTAATCATCTCATTTGGAGTTCACTTTGCAGTAATTTCTTTGAACTTCAGAAGAATTTCTTCTGAACTTTTTAACTCTTTCAAATCAGGAAAGCATCCCTGCCATTTGCTCAATTTATTTTCATTGGCAATTAAAAAATAGCAACGTTGTGACACGCAGCAAGATTTAGGTACTATACAATCACTTGTGCAGTGAGGGGAGTTTGAGGAACGCTCAAACTCCAAAATGCTCAATGTCCAAAAACCATGTGCCTTGCTTAATTGCCCCAGTGCTTACCATAGTTATAGTCCAGATATGTGGTGTGGGGAAGGGCCTCCAGTCCTCCAGAGGGCGCTCTGGTGTTCTTAGCTCTGTGGAGTGCAGTGTGTTGGTGCATTAGGCTGTCAGCTGCCTACTACGGTTCACTCCCCAAACACACACTGACTGGAACCCGGTGCCTGCCAACGACACACTGTGCCAAGGCATGCCAACACACACAGGCAAGCATGCAAGCACACGCGCACACACACACACACACACACCAGTTAGCTCTTGCCACTGAAGCTCACGCACACAAAAGACATTCCCTGCAGTTTCCATCAGTAGGCCAGCAGATGTCGCTATTTCTCCCTTCCGGCTGGCCACAGAAGCATTTATTCTCCATTCAAGTGAGTAAGGTTTTGGGCCTCAGACGTAACCATTAGATGTAAATATTTTCATAAATACTGTAGCCTATGTTTTGAACCAAGTTTAAAGTTGTTTTTTTAACGCAGTTCTTTAGTTATCAGCTGTTGAATATAGCTTGTTTTGACCAAAAACACACTCTAGAAACAGTAGATCAAGGTATTTTTCAAAATTTGATAACATGGAGGGCAGATGGCAGACAGATACATTCGTCACTTCCCGTTCATTTCAGGTTGTATGCAGTATGATGACACAGTATCTACAGTATGTGTCATAAATTTACAATGTTGTCGGCAGCCAATGTGTTAACATGACACGCACGTGCGCGTGTAACGCCCGGGGCAAAGGGGCATCCCCTTGGTCCGGGGGCAGATACTAGACTTTGGAGGCCATCACGACAGAGGGTGTAGCCACCTGCTACACGTGTGCGTGCGCACACACACGATATTTCACACTCAGGCAGGGAACTACGATATAATTAAAACACAGGATATCACATCCATATTTGCTTACTCATCTCATTGTGAAATGAGCGAGCACCTGTGTGTGTGTGCGCGCGCGTGTGTGTGCACGTGCATGTGTGCGTGCGTGAGCATGTGATTGTGTGCATGTGAGAGACAGAGAGTTGAGGCATTTTGCAGGATCACAAATTAGAAAAAATGAATTTGTGAAATGTTTATTCAAGCGCCCTGACTGCACCAAAGACCTGCTTCTTTTAGGCGAAGTGTTTGTTCGTTCTTGCTTGCATGCATGTACGTGCGTGTTGCATTCCACGTACATTTCCATTTCTATTTGTGCCCATACACATACCATATGGTATGCATAATAAGTAACTTTCTGTGCATAACTCCTGACCCGCCGTGTGCATGTATACAGTATTATGCCCCATCTTGGGTTTAAGTTTTTGTTGTGCATGCATACATGCACACACGCGCTTACACACACACACACACACGCACGCGCGCACGTTCGCGTGAACACACTCCCACAGAGAGTGCTCATCAGTAGCAGCGTAGTGAGACAGGTGGTGCTGGAGGGATGGCGTGTGTCTCTCTCCATGGTGCTGGTGGTTCTGGCGCAGTCCATCCTTCTCCTCCTTCTCATCCTCCTCCACACGCTGCCTCCTCCTCCTACGCATGCATGCAGCCCAGCCAGCCAGCCAGGCAGCCAGCCAGGCAGCCAGGCAGGCAGGCAGGCAGCCGGAGAGAGACAGAGAGGCTCTGCTGGCACAGGGAATCTGCAAGCTCATAATACATCCACTATTACAGTACTGTATGCAGCACTTCCAACCCTGTGCCAAGAATACATACACCCAGCATTCAGTCTGACTCACCTTCACACAGGCAGTCCTCTGCATGTCCTGTTCTATCTACCTAGTGCTTCTCAAAACTTTGTCACGCCAAGGACCAGCCCCCCTAAAAATGTAAAAGAATGTTGTGTTTTGCCCTTGGAGGACCGCCTCCATCTGTCAGGGAGGGACCCCCTGCGGCGGAGGAGACAATCTGTGTCAAAAGAAAGTACACTTCACATTTTTTTTCCCTTCTGAGCTTTTTATGTACAGTATAAGCTTGCAGAGCTTATACAGTACTGTTTTTTGAACATGGCTTAAAGGGATACTTTGCCGAAATTAAACCTCGTCTGTATGGTTATACTATCGTGCATCCGTGCCTCTGTGTCCGTGTTTCAGCGCATACTGTATTGGAACACCAGAGGAGGGGGTTCCAGACTGTTTACCACCTACGTCACTGCCCTAATTGTGACGTAGGTGGTAAACGTTTCCCAGAGCACTGAACACTAAAAGAGGCAGAGGAGAGCAGCAAGGCACGCACAGAATACAGTATACGTTGTACAGCATTTAAAGGCATTCTGTACTGGCGAAGCACTCCTTTAAGGGAGGACCAAGGTTATAGTGTAAGGGAGCTTTGTGTTCATTAAGGTGTGTTAGTTGCTCTATGGGGAAAGAGTGGAACAAATTATTATTTCAGACTAGCGTTATGGTCGGACTTTAGTTGGGGGAACACCAGTTTCGTGCACCTTAAGATGGTTGTGTGGAGAAAGAAGGCATGGAAGCATGGATAATAGTAGTTTAGGATTTTAGTTTCATTTTAGTTTAGGTTTTATTTTTTATTTTTTACAATTTATTTTCAAATTCAGTTAGTTTCAGTTTGTTTTTACGAACGGATTTGCTAGTTTTTATTTTGGTGAAAATGCTTAGGTTGAAACTGGAGGATCATTGACAAGATGATAAAATGATGTTTCAAATAATGTAAAACTACCTTTAATATTAGAAGTTGGAAAGTGTTGGTCTTTTATAAGAGTTGAGGTGGATCTTCAGGTTACTTTGATGCCTGCTTGAATCTCTTCTTTGGGCATCTGGGAACCAGGTTTGCAGGCTATCACACAAGATTGATTTCATAGCTATTGTATCCGTTTATGGACTTTTTAACCTATAATCCCATGCCTGACTTTAGTGGGAATGAAAATGGAATGACCTTAGTGGGAATGTGAAAAATGTTCCCAATGGAAGCCTCAAATCTTGCACTCACAAAATGATAAGCCGGCATGAGCGCTGTCTGATGCCACAGAAATACGCCGGTGAAAGTGAGAACCAAAATGTTTAAAGGCCCAGTGAAATGAAAGATAATAATAATTAAATATTTGTGACCAATTCTAACTGAGGTAGTGTCATTGGGGAGGGCAACTAACTGTTCAGGAGATGAGAAAAACAGATTTTATTTTATTTTTATACTTGAAGAAGGTCTGGTGGGACCAAGACGTTGCTTCTAAATAAACTATTTTCTTGTACCGTACAGAGAACAGTGCGTGCAGCGTAGCTTTTTACATTTTATTTTTATGCACAATTAGTTAATGGCACAGTCAGACTCTTCACATACTAGAGCATGACTGAAATAAATATCAGAGCTGAATTTGACATGTAAATATGAATACAAGCAACTTTTCAGCCAAAAAAATAGATATCTAGCTATAATTTGTTGTTGTCAACAAAGCATGTCGGGCTCAGGACAAGGCGGACACTATGTGTGAGGGGGAGCACAGCAGTCTCCAGCAGTTTCATAATGAACCAATAGAGTGGAGGTGATGTGGAGTTAGATTCTGTTTTTAAACACAGTGTTTGTAAACACTAAAGTTGCCTCTATTACCTTTAAACATGTACTGCAGCTCGGTGTAATGTTAGAGTGCACAGAAGTGAATCTTACAAGCCTGTTTTCTCAACTGGGCTGTTTTCTGCAAGACATTAACTGAACAACCACATGTCAAATTGTACCTGATATGCTGCTTTCACATGACATGATAAAACGAAAACAAACAAACAAAAAAAAAAACTCAACTTTTAGAACACATTTGTGGCAGAGCTCAGCGACTATTGTAAAACAAACAGTCCATGCATTGTGTAGTGTAGAGGACAGCCGTCCCTCTCTCTTAGTGCCGCATAGCCTGAAGGGATGTGAGCTCTGATTGGTTCAGAAACTTCAGATGAAGCGTTTCAGGTTGAAACGTCTAAGTGAAATTCCCTCCATTTTGTTTCGGTGCATCTTTAAACCTTGTCGAGTTTAGATGGAGTGAAATCTTTTGTACTCTAAATGACAAGTTCATGCACAAGCACAAGCCTCTGCCTGTAAGGATTCATTTCACACTCTCTGAGTTACAGACATGTAACTAGTGTTGTAGTCAAGACTACCTAAATTGAGCCCAAGACAAGACCAAGACATAGAGGGTCAAGACCAAAATGAGGCCGAAAAAAACACGGTACTTGGACAGAGACCAAGACCACTGCGAGACCAAGTCAAGAACAAGACGTTATTTTTTGAGCCCATGCCTAAATTTCTCTCTGTAGTTGTGGACTACTAGCAATATGCACATCATCCATCCAGCGCTGGGTGCCACTCTGCTGTCTTAATGACTGGGCTCCTCGGTCCTCATAATGGATATAGAACATTTTCTTTGCGTTGCCTCGTTTCTAGTTGTCTCGGTGGCAAAAGAGACCAGAGACATTTTCTCTGAGATCGCAAGAAGAGCAAGACAAATTGAGGGCAAGACCAAGACAAGACCACAAGACAATTAAGTGTGAGAGCGGCGAGACTTCGGTCATCGGTCTACAACACTACGTGTAACACCTCCTCAAGAAACCCTGAGGATCCAAGGGCCGCACTTGATTAGAACGATTAGCTCCTTGTCAAAAATGAAGACTCCACATACAGTATTTGCTATGAGATTTTATGCAAGAATTTGAACAAAACCTACATGTTAGTGGAAATGTGGGCCATGGAAGAATTAATTAAATTTCATGCCGATTGATTGCCTCGAAGGGGGGTGGCAAGTGGGCGTGACCTGTGACAAAACCTGCTGCAAATAACTTGTGTGAACAGACCAATAAGGCGCCTGCAATACCTCATGGTGGGTGATGCCAGTCACCATGCAGTCACAGCTCCTGCTTGTTGACCTTCAGTAGCCTGATTGTCAGACTCTGAGCCTTGACTCAGAGCTCACAGAACTCAACGGAGTGCATGGGTCTGTGGGCTGAACCCAGGCTAGACCTTCAGAGGACAATATAGTGCAACATGTGCAGGATAATGCATCGCAAAAGCTGACCTTCAATGAGAAATTGTCACCTTGACACTACGCAGAATTATTATTTGGAACATTTTACCCTTGATAGAAAGGCAGGCAGACAGGCAAGCAGGCAGGCAAGGTATAGTAAGTGATTTCACTTAATTGTCTCCACCGTAAGGTGGTGACTATGTTTCGCCCCCTGTCCGTCCATCCGCGCACTCGTCCGTCTGTCCACATGCCTGTTACGTCACCCTGCGGGTGGCATAACCCTGCGGGTGACATAACAGTTGCCTGCAGGGGTGAAACATAGTCACCACCAGTGACTGTTAAGTCACCCTCACAGGGTGACGTGACCCGAGCCGGTGGAGACCGGCAGGAGATCTAGTTCAAATATATATATCTTTTTTGGGTAATCCTCCAGTGTGGTGGTGACCATATAAGGAGTTCCTCCCTGTCCCCAATGAGCCCCTGCGGTCAATCAACCCTAGTTTCACTTTGGGCTTTGGGAGAAAAGCCTTTCATCTAATGAGGATGAGGATGATTTTCGGTTACAAGACTTAGGTTAGGCAAGTAAGCATCAATAATAACATCAGTTGTTGTTGAAGTTGCAACAGACAGGCAGCATGCATAAAGCTAAAGGTCTGACTCAGAGAGTTTTCTGTTTTCAATGATGGCATGCTGTTGGTTTAGTGGTGTGACAGTTGTAGTTAGTAGCAGTAGTAGTGTTTCAAATCATTTTAATTATAAGCACTTTAATTTGAAATATCTTGGAAATTGTTTATTGTACTTTTGTATTCTGGACTACTATTGATGGACTTTGTTATGATGATGTGTGATATGAACTGGTATTGTGATATTTGAGAGTATATTGAATTTAGAATGTATTTGATAGTGAAGTTTTATTGAGAGTTTTGATAAATTGAATCAATAATAAAACGCTGCTGACTGTGCAAGCAACATTCAACATTGTGCTGTTCCTCATATTTCCCCTGTTTCCGCAGTGCATCCCACCTGTGGAAACTGTATGCTGACCCAGATTACCCTAGGTCTGAGGCCGGTAACACTAATGAATAGCCTAATGGAGCCTAATGAATAGCCTAGTGGCAATGGTGTGTTCCGAGTAAATCACATAGTATCTATGTAAGCATACAGTATCTATCTAGCATATTTACTGTAGTGCTTATATTCTGTGGTCTTTAACCATTTCCATACCAGGGCCCAATATGTATTCTGCATTTTAGCCACGGAGGACCACCGTTTGATGTTGAGTCCCTCTGCAATTTAGTAGCAAATCGTTGGTCAATATCACATTTCTTCTACAATTGTGTATATTCTTGAAAATGACCTAATTCAGATGTTTAAATAACTCTTGAGAGCGTAAAATGAAACCAAATGGTTTAATTTGATTTAATTTTACTCAAGGGCTACAGAGAGACCCCCCGCCCCACTGGGAGAGCCTAAAATCACCTATGATAATAGGGGGGCATGTGTTTGATGATGGTGGTGATCCATGCAAAGACCTGCCTCAAGATGGCTGTTAAAGCTTTTCATTTTGAACAGTGTGACAGTGACAGGTGATGGAGGTGCACACCGTGTTCCCCTCACCGTGATTCACTCTAGGAACATTGAAGGGAAGCCGTTTGCAATGAATAGGGACAAGATTGTCTTTTGTCATCCACGGCCCTCCTCTCATCTCATCTATCCATCATCGGTCCTTGTGTTATTATAATGGATACCATTTTGGAGGATGGTGCAAAAAATTGAGAGAATCCATCATATTTCATAGGTATTCTACCGGTATGTATGTCCTGATGGACTTGTTTCCACCGACCGAATACCATTATTCATGTAGAAAACATTTTCCGATTCAACTTGCTATTGGCGTGAAAGTTTTAGATGTTCTCCGTAATGTTCTGCGAGAAGCAGTGTTGGGCAGTAACGAATTTTAGATTACATATTACTGTAATATTATTACTTTTGCTCCAAAAAGTAATGTAGTTACACTGCAAAAATGGGTAATAAGTGATGCATTACTTTGCAAGTAACGCCAAGTTACTTTTAGTAACTAGTTTAAAATGAGCTTGTTGTTTCATGCAAAAATAGAACAGACTTTATCGACAGGTACTGTAACAACAGAAATGTGCACTAGATTGTAGATCCAGTCCACACGCTGCATCCTGCGCACAGTTATGTACACTACAAACGCTTACTGCTTTATTTTGTATTTTATTTTTAATGTTTTCTATTTTTAATTTTAATACAAGACCTCAACTGTCTTTGAAAACAATTATGAAAAAGTTTAAGTCAAAGAGACAAAGAGACTATTATTATTCCAATACATTGGATTCAGTTCTAAAAAGAGCTTGATTATGCTGTACATCTGGGGGAGGTGGGGGTTGAGAACTTGAGAAAGTAATAACGTAATATGTAATATATTACTCTTCAATTCCAGTAATAAGTAAAGTAATGATATTACTTTGCCTAAGGGGTAACAAGTAAAGTAAAGAAGTTACTTTCCTAAGTAATATTGACCAACACTGGCGAGAAGTATTTGTTTTTTTTTTTTTTTTTTTTTCAAAACACAAAGGGAAAAACAAAAAACATCGCTGTTGGAAATGCGTCACACACACACACACTCAATTCAGAAACCTGTCTTACAAAGATATTTGTACTATTTTTTTATTATTGGGAGAATGTTTGCTTCCATTTTTCGCATCTTAGAAAAAGCCTAGAAAGGCGGCAGTTTATATTAGCTTCAATTCCCCGTTGATTCCACTGATGATGTGCATGATGGACGGGTTTCTGAATTGCCCACAGCCCTCCTGTGAGACACTGACTGAGGAGGAAAAATGGTGCTGTTTTGTCATGAACTGGAAATGACGTAAAAAGATAATCCCAATATGGGCTGTGAGTCACTGGACGATGATCTTTGCATCATTTCCACAACCTCTTCGCCCTTTTAAATAATAAAGCTATATCTAAGCTATTCTGGGCCAAATCTGACAAGTTAGTATTGATATAAATTAGTCTGACCTCAATCTGACTCTCAGAATCATCCGGGGACGTCTGTCTTTAGTGGACAGGATTTGTGTTGGTTGGAATCAGATGATATTCTGGTACTAGATTTGACTAGTCCTGTAATGCCTTGATCTGGACACAATCAAGACACCACTACTTCTTTCCGGTGCTAACCGTGTTTGCTGGGTAGTGATTACAGGCTAGTATATGAAGCTAGGTCAAAAAGTGGTGAAGTGGTGAAGGCTTGAGACATGCACTGGGAGAGAGAACATGTCTCAATATATATATATATATATATATATATATATATAATATATATATATATATATATATATATATATATATATATATATATATTGTTATATATGCTCAGTTGCAGTAACAGTAAACAAAGGCTGAACAACGACAGGTTCCATTCAACAACTTTACTGAAAGGAATAGGCGCACTTCAACAACCCCGGCTGCAGACACGGTCGCGCCGTGATGACGTCATCGCCTGTCATACTAGAGAAATAATGTATTATAGAAATAATGTATTCTTGAACAGATACATAACAATTCCTCCCTTCTAGTTTTCAAATAAATCAACTGAACAAAAACGTAATGTCAGGGAAATATAAAGTAGTAGAGTCTCTTGCAAATATCAATTAAAGACACCATAACAACAGGTCATAGAAAATTCCAGTGTGTGTGTGTGTGTGTGTGTGTGTGTGCGTGTGCGTGCGTGCGTGTGTGCATGCGTGCGTGAGTGGGCGTGTGTGTGTTTGTTTCAACCCAAACCAAAGTCCACATCAAAATTCCAAAACCCAAAGTCCATATCAAAGTTCAAAACCCACAGTCCATATCCGTGCTAACCTAACTAGAGATCCAGCCTCTGGGGAGGTCTGCGGTCCCTTTCAGGATAACGCCGTAATGAACCCGGGTCAGGGTCAGTTTCGCTCCGAGCAATGTCCACAGTCTCTGGATTTTGAGTGTCATTGTCAACAGTACCACAAGCTGCCGACATGAAAGCATCATCTGTCGTCCGAGGAACATCCCCCACATGGAAGAAACATATATGGTGCATGTATGTTTGTGATATAGGGCCGCATACTAAAAATTGGCCCCTTTCCTATATGCATATGTACATATATGTCATATATGTTACATATATGCGCATATATGGTACATATATGCACATATACATATAGGAAAGGGGCCAATTTTTAGTATGCGAACATATATGTGTATGTAGCATATATGTACATATATGACCTATATGTACCTATATCTACATACATGCAATGAAAATACCTATACATTAATAAAATCCAATAGAAGCCCAAATGTACAACTTAAACACTTTATTAACAAGTTAGCCGATATTACGCAAAGATGAAACATTTTAAAGTGCATGAAAAGTGGCAAACAGAAACAAAACAAATCTAACACATTTAATTAAAAAAAATCTTTTGTAAACAGGTTAGCCTATAATATGGAAAAAATGAAACATTTCTAATTGCACAAAATATTATGGCTTTAAAGTGGCAAACAGAAAAAAAACAAATCTAATACATTATAAAACCCAATGTGTTGTTTCAACTCATAATTTCAAGTGTCCATGCTGCGATAAAATTATACATCAAGACAACAAACATAATTAAGGTAACTCAAATACATGTTAGTTGATAGAAGTCGACACCTTTAGTTGATATGACTATTGTTAGTATTAGTTGATACAACTATCATTGTAGTGTGACAGTGTCATTTACTTTTATAGATACAATTGTAAGCCATTTTTCTCAATGTTATACTTGTCTGTATGTTTTTTTTTTCTAAAGGTCCCACTGCAACACTGTATGCAGATATTGTACAGGTGCTGGTCAACGAATTAGAATAATTTGAACAGTGCAATCGTTAAATTCTTTGAATGCATTTCTTGTGCAGAAAACAAATCAGGTGTTCACCGCACCTGTCCTACTGGTTAGAGTAATCACTGAACTTGTTACCTGTAAAAGATTTGCTCAGCTGAGCTTTCCAAAAGGCCCATTTAGGCCATTTAACTGTGACACTGTTGTTTCATTGAATTAGAATAATGGAGAAACCGTTTCATTGAATTAGAATATTTTTTATTATAATTAGAATCATCACTTTCTCAGTATTTTGTGGCTGCCCCCTTGGCTTGTATGACTGCCTGAAGTCTCCGTGCAGGGGTTGACACTAAGGTCTCCGAGGTACTTGCCCATCGGGCAAGTGCAAATCAGGTTCTACTTGCCCTCAGCCAAATGGACCCTTGCGGATCAATTTGGTTTCATTTTTACACTCTCAAGAGTTAAAATTCATCATCTTAATCAGCCCATAGTGGTCACAGACCCAGTGGTCCCTGACCGCAGAAAAATGATAGTTTGGAACCAAGTGGACCTGGGAGAGAGATAGGTAGAGATAGCTAGTTCTTCAAATCGATGCCACGGACAGGGCTTGACAGTAACACTTGCCCGCTTGCCCGGGGCAAGTAAAAAAATGGTGGGGCAAGTGAAGACTGCTACCTGGTTGCCCGATCAGGCAAGTGTGCAACTTCGTGCACTATAACACTACACAAGATAAATTTGTCTTGAAGGCAGTCATTGCACTCTGCCTCTGTGTCTTTCACTGCTTTCTAGCTATCTACCTATCTCTCTCCCAGGTTCATTTGGTTCCAAACTATCATTTTGCTGGGGTCAGGGACCACTGGGTCTGTGACCACTATGGGCTAATTAAGATGATGAATTTTTAACTCTTGAGAGCGTAAAAATGAAACCAAATGGACCCTTGCGGGTCCATTTGGTTTCATTTTTACGCTCTCAAGAGTTACATCTGGTTAACCAACTTAGCTGGGGACCACCTGGAACCCTCTCAGGGACCACTGGTGGTCCCCGCACCACCTGTTGAAAGCACCCAAGTAAAGTTAAAAGCAAAATTTACAATATATTTTTTGGGGGGCAAGTGACCATGACCTGAGGGCAAGTAGAACCTGATTGCACTTGCCCGATGGGCAAGTACCTCGTAGACTTAGTGTCAACCCCTGCACGGAGACTTCAGGCAGTCATACAAGCCAAGGGGGCAGCCACAAAATACTGAGAAAGTGATGATTCTAATTATAATAAAAAATATTCTAATTCAATGAAACGGTTTCTCCATTATTCTAATTCAATGAAATAACAGTGTCACAGTTAAATGGCCTAAATGGGCCTTTTGGAAAGCTCAGCTGAGCAAATTTTTTACAGGTTACGAGTTCTGTGATTACTCTAACCAGTAGGACAGGTGCGGTGAACACCTGATTTGTTTTCTGCACAAGAAATGCATTCAAAGAATTTAACGATTGTACTGTTCAAATTATTCTAATTCGTTGACCAGCACCTGTACAGTAACACAGAAAGGAAATCAGACTACACAAGTTTCATTAGTAATATTCACTCGGAGAGCAGAGGAAATTCATGCTGCACATCTAGAGGCTATCAGGCCAATAACGTGGATAGTTGTCATTATGGTGTAAAATGTGTTAATATCAGATAAGCTGTCTCACTTCAATATATATTCACACAAAAGGGTTGAAAAAGTTCAGCTTGGTCAGTGGTACATCGAGTGTTACTCCTCGTCAAATGAGTCTTAAGGGAATTCCAGGTACTATAAGCAAGGGCAGGTTGAATACATGCGTGGATATTTACTGCCACACCCAAACAGTATATGATCAAGAATAGTGTTTGAGAAGTGCCAACCTTCTTGATTTGCGAACCCCAGTCATTGCATTTCAACATTCCACACTTACTTTGCGCCAAGTGGTCAATCAGTCCAGAGTAGTAAGTTTAAGATCCCTCCGCACCACACGTGAATGATCGGTGCTCAATATATAAGCCTCACGGCGGTCAGAGCCTCTCCTCCGACGGCAGAATGCAGCTCTTGGCATCTTGTTAGCAATGTGGGCAAGGGGTACGCTGTAGAAGAGCATCTCCATGGAAACCAAAGACGCCAGTGGAAGAGGTGGACCCCATCGGCATTGCCTGTTTTCTTAACTATGCTGGGCTTCTGTGGCGACTGACGGAGCCCACATCCTCGTCGAAGTCGTAGAGACGGCGTTCTTGAAGTCCCTAATGACTTGCAGGTGGAGGGGATCAGAGTTCCCTGTTGGAATGGGATGATTGCAGAGCGTCGACACAGCATGGCGGCCTACAGAGAAAGAGGCGGAAGTTGTGAGCTTGTAGATTTGCTAATTTCTCAATATAAGCAGTTTTAAATCAGCTGACCACCTGCTCTGCATTTTGATTTCACTGACACATTCAAGAATCTGCCGCAAAGATTCAACTATGGCAATCAGAGTTGCAACTAATGATTGTTGTCATAATCAAATCATTGGCCGATTAGTTAAAAGATGAATGGGATTACAACACTTCTCTAAGCATCACCTTAAAATATATTTTGTTCTAACCAACAAAAATATGTTTGATTAGCTGCTGATTAGACTAATATTCAAACAAACACAGTTATATTAAAGCAACTCATGGTGTCTTTAGGCTTATTCTGACGGCATACATTGATTACGGAATATCTACACACCTCAGTCTAAAAGGTACAGTACTCTTCTGAACTCAAATAGGTCCTTTATAAATAAATATTCAAGCTTTATGTTTGGCTCTTAATATAAAATGTTACAGTACAGTGCCACAGTGTCAATTTTTGCCTTGCAGTTGCTTCTGTCCATGTGCAGCTATAATCAGGTTGTAAGGGGCAATTAATGCTGAAAAACTAAGTGGGAAACACCCATTAATAATCAATCACTAAATTAGTTGAGAAATAAATTATGATTTTTTTTTAAATATATATATATTTTATCCCACGATTTTTGTAACCCATTTTTTCACCCAGTGCCAATTCCTAATGTGATCCTGGGCTCTACACATCCTCTGCCAACCTGGGGAGGCAGCGGACTGGCCTCATGCTTCCTTCAATGCATGAGGAGTCCAAGCTGCCTTCTTTTCACCTGACAGGGGGGGTTTCCCTGGTTGGACGTAGCACGTGGAAGGAACACGTTATTCCAACCAGTTCCAGTCCCCTCCATCAGGCGCCCCGGCTGGCCAGGGGGAGATAGTTCAGTGCCCAGGATTATTGCATGTTTTTGTGAGGGTATTTACCCTAGGGGACACGGGGAGAACATGCAAACTCCATACAGAAAGGCCCTTTCGTCAATCCCGCCTCGGGTATGGGCACTGATGACGCGGAGGAGCAGACACGCCGCCAGCACCCACAGCAGCGCCCCTAGCGGGATTCGAACCCAGGACCTTCTAGCTGTGAGGTGACAGCACTAACCACCACCGTGCCCCAATTATGAATTCTACTACAATTAATCGTCACAGCTCTAATAGCAATGTACTGTAATGTTGTTTTGTAAAACCTGCCTTATGCAAGGTAGATGAGTAGTAGAATGTGTAGATGAGTAGTAGAACGAGTAGATGGGGGGTGAACAGTGGTCCTCCAGTCTAGGACAGCTTCAGAGCCTGCCGACAAAGAGACACAGCATAATGTGAGTGTAGATCAGCTACTACATCATACAACCACAATCAAAACAAGTGAGACACCTTAAAGGCAAGAAGCAATGCATGGCATGGGGAAACGGACTTTAAAAAAGTATCTGCGCACCATAAAAAAAAAAAAATGTGTGTGCGCAAACACTGTTCACTTCATGGGGCCAATGGAGGGTCTTCTACACGGACTGGTCGTCCTGCTGGCCACACCGCTCCAAACCATGCACAGATGTTGACTCGAGCTCTGGACTGGTAGCTCACCGTCAGATATCAGACTGGGTCCTGGGTTGTCAGAAAAATCCAGTCTACACCAAAGTGTAGAATAGAAAATGACCACTCTGTTGTGTTCTACTTCTCATGAGACCTCATTATCATTTAACAAACAAAGATGGATAAAGTACTGTATATATGTATCGTACATGTAAGGGGTATACATTAGAAATAAAAATACATCCATTTAAGAAAAGAATGGCAGCCACAGTAGCCTATAGCGTTGCATTAATTGTAACATTCAATTGACTTGAATCATTTAAAGGGGAACTCCACCCATTTTCTACATTCTAATATGTCATTAGTATACCCTAGAGGTGCTGGGTGGACATGATAAAAAGTTCCCCCATTCTGTGTTCCCAAAAAATGGGGGTCTGAAGAAAACCATTAACATGGTGAAACATCTTGATGACCATGTTAATGGATTTCTTGCCCCGCTTGCCCAGGGCAAGTGAAAAAATGGTGGGGCAAGTGAAGACTGCTACCTGGTTGCCCGATCGGGCAAGTGTGCAACTTTCCCTGCTTTCTAGCTATCCACAATTCCAGGCTGGATTTGGGAAGCAAAATAGGCAAATTAACATACACACCAAAATGACCTAATCTTCTACATTCTCTAGTTGTGTAGACCAGGGCTAATTAAGATGATGAATTTTAACTCTTGACCGTGTAAAAATGAAACCAAATGGACCCGCAAGGGTCCATTTGGTTTCATTTTTACGTTCTCAAGAGTTGCATCTGGTTAACCAATTAACTTAACTGGCGACCACCTGGAACCTGTTGAAAACCCCTGGTTTAAAGCACCCAAGTAGGAAGTAAACTTAAATGCAAAATTTACAATATATTTTGGGGGGGCAAGTGACCATGACATGAGGGCAAGTAGAACCTGACTTGCACTTGCCCGATGGGCAAGTGCATCGGAGACCTTAGTGCCATCCCTGTGGAACCAAATGAACCCGTATGCGTACAAATGCAACCAAATGAACCCGTTAGGGTTCATTTGGTTGCATTTGTACGTGCTCAGAAAAATGTTGAAAATGGGTGGAATTCCCCTTTAAACACAATGGCTTTACTGCAAACATCATAACACTCTGTAAGTATGCTTGGGTGCATATCCCTACTAGTGCATTATTGGGTGTATACTGTTAGCACAGTGGTTTTCAACCTTTTTGACACCATGGACCACCGTTTATTCAGCATTTGAGCCACAGACCACCATTTGATGACATTTTCACCCCAAAGCCCTACAGCTACAACTTTTGGTTTTGTCCACAATTCTTGGTTTGGTTTTGCAAACAAAACAGTGTAGACTTCTTAATTAAGTGGTGCTAATTCAGATGATGAATATTTTAACTCTTGAGGGTGTAAAAATGAAACCAAATGGACCCACAAGGTTTTCGTTTGGTTTTCATTTAAAAATGAAACCAAATGGACCTGCAAGGGTCCATTTGGTTTCATTTTTACACTCTCAAGAGTTACATCTGGTACATAAGCTTTCCATCATTTAGCCTGGGACCACCTGGAACCATGCTGGAACCCTCTCAAGACCCCTGTGTTAGCATATATGCTAGTCGCGATTAGCATCATTCTTAGAGTGGTACAAAGTGCACCAAAGTGTACTCAAATGCTGGGCATAACAAATTCAAACCCCTGCTTGTTTTTTAAAAAGAGTGAAGGAGGGTGAAATAATCAATACAGCATTCTACATGCTATACTAAAAGAAAACATCTATGATGTTGTACTGTAGAAGTTTTTTTTTTAGCAGCAGCAGCAGCCTGAAGCCTCACGAGGTGTTTCAACACATTATACTCTCTGAACTCTTTATCCTTCAAGACCCAGTTGTCACTCTAATAAGGATACACTTAAGACAACACTTAAGATATAAATATGAAGTAATAAACAAACATACCTTTGTCTCTTAATCCGTTTCGTTAGCGTTTTTTCTTCCCCACAACAGCAGACCATTGTTGTGCTGTGGAACAGCTTGCTGTGGTTTGAAATGTCCCCGCCCCCTGGAGCAGTAGAGTGGCCAATGAGAGTGCAGTACAAGGGGACATCCAATGAGTGTAGGTTAGTGGTTGCTAGGGAGACCATTAGCCAATGGTATGGCGCTTGCTTTTTAGGCAATGGAAATGGATGAAAAAAAAAAAAAGAAAGAAAAACTTTAAAGGGGAATTCCACAGATTTTCAACATTTTACTTCATTAATATACCTTATAGGTGTTGTACAATTAAAAAGCTCCCCCATTCTGTGTTTTCCTGGAAATTAAGGCCTTCAATTCATTAACTTTAAAGGGCTATTCCACAAAAAAAAAAAAAAAAAAAACTTTTGGTCATTTTATGGTCTACTCAGTCTCATGTGAACAACTCAGACAGTTTATAAATACTCTTTTCAGTATTTAGGGCTGTAGAGATTTTATTTTATTTTTTGAATGGCTGGAAATGGAAATGGAAAGTTGGATGCCAACGATGAACCTCTGCTCCAAAGTCTACAGAAGGGCCTATTATAGCGCCACCAGGAGGCAGATTCTTGCAATTATTTGGCAAAAATCTGTGTGTGTGTGTGTGTGTGTGTGTGTGTGTGTGTGTCCGTCTGTTACCAGCTAATCTCCCAAACCATTAACCTGATCAATGCCACAATTTGCAGACACACTCCTTGGATGCCAACCATGAACCTCTGTCCCAAATTTTCCACAACAGCCTGTTATAGCGCCAGCAGGAGGCTGATTTTTGCCTTTTTATTTGTAAAAATCTGTGCGTGTGTCTGTTACCAGCTAATTTCTCAAACCGTTAACCCGATTGATGCCACAATTTGCACACATATTTTCTGGTTACTAACAATGAACCTTTGCCCCAAATCTTCCACAAAAGCCTGTTATAGCGCCACCAGGAGGCTTTTTCTTGCCATTTTTTTTTTTTTACCAAAAATCTAAAAAAGTCTGTCTGTTACCAGCTAATCTCCCAAACCGTTAACCTGATCTAAGCCACAATTTGCACACACACACACTCCCTGGATGCCAACCATGAATCTCTGTCCCTAACGGACTGTTAGAGCGCCACCAGGAGGACGATTTTATAAAGATTTTGAACACAGCAGGCAATTTACATAAAATCTTTAACGCACTATAATACTAGCCTGAGAAAAATATTCCACTCTTTTCAAAATGGCTTGTTATATCGCCACCAACAGGTGGACATTTGCAAAACACATTTTTTGCACAAAATGCCTCAAATCATCAAAATTCTAAATACAACAATAAATGGCACCCTTTTAACATTGGCTTTTTATAGCGCCACCAGGAGGCCACAATCTGACCTGGCCTGGTGGAGACCTGTGCCCAGAAAGGCACTTTTTGTAGTTGTACATTGTGCTTGTTGTGCTGAAAACGGGAGGTTGATGGCGATGCGCCGATCCATCCATCCAT
The DNA here is from genome assembly GCA_039105355.1 of Benthosema pterotum. NCBI lineage: Eukaryota > Metazoa > Chordata > Actinopteri > Myctophiformes > Myctophidae > Benthosema > Benthosema pterotum. The sequence continues at coordinate 32,388,056 of CM076973.1, read as the reverse complement.
CCATCCATCTTCTTCCTCTTATCCGAGGTCGGGTCGCGGGGGCAACAGCTCCACCAGGGAGCTCCAGACTTCCCGGTCCCGAGCAACATTGGCAACCTCCTCCTGGGGGATCCCGAGGCGATCCAAAGCCAGAGAGTCGATGTAATCCCTCCATCTGGTCCTTGGTCTGCCCCGGGGTCTTCTCCCAGTGGGACGTGCCCCGAGGACCTCCCTAGGGAGGCGCTCAAGTGGCATCCTAACCAGATGCCCGAACCACCTCAGCTGGCTCCTTTCCAGGTGAAGGAGCAGCGGCTCTACTCCGAGTCTCTCCCGAGTGACTGAACTTCTCACCCTATCTCTAAGGGAGATGCCAGCCACCCGCCGGAGAAAACTCATTTCGGCCGCTTGTATCCGCGACCTCGTTCTTTCGGTCATGACCCACACTTCATGACCATAGGTGAGGGTAGGGATGAAGATAGCTCGGTAGACAGAGAGCTTTGCCTTCTGGCTCAGCTCTCTTTTCGTCACAACAGTGCGGTATAACGACTGTAATACCGCCCCTGCTGCTCCGATTCTCCGGCTGATCTCCCTCTCCATCCTCCCCTCACTCGTGAACACGACCCCGAGATACTTAAACTCCTTCGATGTGATATTAATATCCCCGCGACGCCAACGGTTATAATTATTATTATGACAGCTGGTACAATGCAGTGCAAGCATTGCCAATGCAATGCTTTGGCAATGCAGTACCAATTCCTAATGTGATCCCGGGCTCTACACACCCTCTGCCAACCTGGTAGCAGACTTGGCTATGCTTCCTTCAAGGCATGAGGAGTCGCGCCACCTTCTTTTTAGCTGGGGGGAGTTTCCCTGGTTGGTCATAGCGCGTGGAAGCAACACGTTATTCCAACCAGTTCCTGTCCCCTCCATCAGGCTGGCCAGGTGGAGGCAGTTCAGAGCCCAGGATTACTGGATGTTTTTGTGAGGGTATCTACCCTAGGGGACACGGGGAGAACATGCAAACTCCACACAGAAAGGCCCTTTCGCCAACCCCGCCTCGGGTATTGGCACTGATGACACGGAGGAGGAGACAGATCCGCCAGCACCCACAGCAGCGCCCCTAGCAGGAATCGAGCCCAGGACCTTCTAGCTGTGAGGCAACAGCACTAACCACTGTGCCAACATATGATATGTACTTCTGTAGTGGTCCGGTGTATGGGAATAATAATAATAATGAATAATAATATTTTTATAATAATATCAGCACTACACATTTAAACCATGTCAAATCATCAGAGGGAAATTCAACATTGAAAATAGATTATCTATACCACGTTAAAACAACGTAGGGAAATTCAATATTGAAAATACAACATAGGCCTATATACCTGCATGTCAAATCAGTGCAGGCAAATACAACAATGAGCATCTATACTAAATAGATTCAACAGTTTTTCAATTGTTGAAATAGTAACTGTAATTAAATATTGCATCAAGATAGCTTTTACAACCTCAACCAGAAATAACCAGTCTGACCAAAATCCAACATTGAATCAATGCATTTTGCTATCTGGGATATGTCCTGTATTATATGACCTATACATGGATATGGGTGCCTTATATGTACATACATGACCTATATGAGGGTATAAAGAAGCTATATAGGATCCCATATAGGTCCTATATAGGACCTATATGGCCTTTATATGCACATATATGCACCTGATTTTGACCTATATGTGAGATGTATGCAGCCATATAAGTTGAACCTATATGGCATATATGTGGTATGTATGCGCATATATGTACCTGATTTTGACCTATATGTGACATGTATGCAGCCTATATGGAGCATATATGTGGTATATATGCACATATATGATCCTTATATGGATTATATAGGATTGGTATAGGTACCTATATCCCGCATATAAGTCTCTTCCATGTGGGCCGAGCCTGCTGTCTCCGTGGTGACTCCTCCGGTGGATGCATCCAGAAGCTGGTCGACATGTCTGCGCCAGATGATGTTGGGTTCCACAGCGACAGTGTACGACAAGGGTCCTGTCTTTGACAGTATCTCTCCAACCGTCCATTTCTGGTGGAACTGCGATAGTCTCTGGCAAGGACTTTTTGTCCAATATCAAAAGTTCTCATTTTCCTTTTTAGCTGGCTGGGAGAACACTGTTTGTCTTGCACATGTTTGCGAATGTCTGGTTTTAGCAAGTCTAAGCGTGACCTCAAGGGTCTTCCTAAGAACAGCATTGCCGGTGTCTGTCCTGTGGTGGCATGTACCGTGTTTCTGTACGCCAGGAGGAAGTTGGCTACCTTCTGTTGCAATGGCACTTCCTCCTTCCTGCTTGCTTTCATTGACTGTTTGAAGGTCTGTACGAATCTCTCTGCCAATCCATTCGTGGCCGGGTGGTGAGGGGCCGACGTGATATGTTTAATTCCATTGCTCTTGATGAAGTCTTGGAACTCCTCCCCCACGAAAATGCTGGCATTGTCACTCACCAGCTGCAAGCACAAGCCTGTGCGAGCAAAAAGCATTCGCAGGAGGTTAACTGTCGTGGCAGCAGTAGCTTTCTTAACCGCAAATATTTCAGGCCACTTTGAGTGGGCGTCGACGACAATTAGAAACATATGATCCAAGAACGGCCCAGCATAATCAATATGTATGCGCTGCCAGGGGGCGGAGGGCCATTCCCATGTGTGCACAGGTGCTGGCTGGGGCTGTCGCTGGGTCTGTTGACAACCCGTGCATGACTTGGCAAGGTCTTCAATTTGGCTATCGATGCCAGGCCACCACACATAACTTCTGGCCAGACTTTTCATCTTTACCACGCCTAGGTGGCCTTCATGTAACGATGCGAGCACTCTGGAGCGTAGTCTAGGAGGTATGACAACACGCGACCCCCACATAATGCAACCTTGGCACACAGAGAGTTGATGTTGTCGCGTGGCGTACTCCGGAAGCTGAGCATCCCCGTGTGCTGGCCATCCATTCACCGTCATGTCATAGACCCTAGCTAGGACGGGGTCGTTCCTTGTCTCTCTTTGTACCTGTGCACTAGTAACAGGCAGGGGTTCAATCTGTGACATGTGTAGTATTACCGCCGGATCAGTAGCTTTTTCAACCGTTGGTTGTGGGAGCCGAGACAGTCCATCAGCATTTCCATGGAGCTTAGTACTTTTATATTCAATTGTGTACGTGTGCGCTCCTAAGAATAAGGCCCACCGTTGGATTCGCGCTGCTGCCATGGCCGGAACACTCTTTTGGGGACAAAAAATGGACACTAGGGGCTGGTGATCAGTTATCAAGGTGAATCGTTGGCCATAAAGGTATTGATTGAACTTTTTCACGCCCCATACCAAGCTCAACGCTTCTCTGTCAATTTGGGCATAATTGCGCTCAGCAGACGTTAAGGACCGAGAAGCAAAAGCAATGGGCCTCTCTGAGCCATCAGGCATTCTATGGGACAATACAGCCCCAATACCATATGGTGAAGCATCACAAGCAAGGCGCAGGGGAAGGCATGGGTCATAGTGTGCCAACACTGCATCAGACGTTACTAGCTGCTTTGCTGCGGTGAATGCCTGCGCACACTCCTTGGTCCACTTCCATTTGTTGTCCTTCTGTAGCAGTGCATTCAGTGGATGTACCACAGTTGAGAGGTTTGGCAAGAATCGATGGTAGTAATTGATTAACCCCAAAAATGAGCGACATTGACTCACGTTCTCTGGCTGTGGGGCATTCAGGATGGCATCAATCTTGTCCTTAGTCTTGTGAAGGCCGTGTCTGTCGATCTTGTGTCCACAGTATTCAATGGAGTCCCGGAAAAACTCACATTTGCTCCTATTAGCTCGCAGGCCATACTCCTCCAGCCTTGTTAGCACAGCATCTAGGTTGGCCAAATGAGTGGCAGTATCTGGCCCAGTCACCACAATGTCATCCAAAAAGCACTGAGTGCCTGGTATTCCTTGTAACACCTGGTCCATGGCCCGCTGCCAAATTGCTGGTGCACTGGCAATGCCAAACACCAATCTGCTATACTGGTACAGGCCTTTGTGTGTGTTTATTGTCAGATACTTCCGTGAAGATTCCTCCATTTCCATTTGTAGGTAGGCTTGTGCAAGGTCAATCTTGGAGAACCGCTCGCCATGTGACAGGGATGCAAAAATGTCATCAATACGGGGAAGTGGGTACTGTTCTGCATGTATCACAGGATTCAATGTCACTTTAAAGTCCCCGCAAATCCTTACTTTATCAGTTGTCTTTTTTCCCACAGGTACTATAGGCGTTGCCCACTCAGACCAATCCACCTTGGATAATATGCCTTGATCCTCCAGGTGTTGGAGCTCTGCTTCCACTTTAGGGCGTAACGCATAAGGGACAGGGCGAGCCTTGTGAAATTTTGGCGTGGCGTTGTCCTCAAGCTCAATTCGTGCCTTGATGTGTTTTAGGGTACCGATGCCCTCTTTGAACACTGGTGCATGCTTATCTATTATTTGCGTCAGTTGCACGTCTGCACACACATTTTTCTCCTGGGTGGCAATTTTCATGGCTTTTATGTCATGCCAGTTCAATTTGATGTGCCTCAACCACTGTCGTCCAAATAATGGCACGCCTCCATGCTCGAGTACATACAACTCAAGGTTGCGCTTTTGCCCCTCATATGCCACTTTGACCTTTACTTTTCCCAATGGAGTGATCCGCTCCCCAGTGTATGTCTTCAGTTTCACATTGGTGTGTTTCAGTTTCAGTTCAGGGAAATGTTGCTTGTAGTCCACCGAGGATATGATAGACAGTGCAGATCCAGTGTCAAGTTCCATTTTGAATGGCACTCCGTTAACTTTGGGTGTCAGCCATATGACTTCATTGTCATCATTTTCGGTGGAGTACAATTCAAGACAGGCCAAATTCTCTTCATTTGAGTCATCTGAGTCTGTCTCTGCTACTTCATGTACTTTGCGGCTGCCTTTCCCTGTTCTTTTTCCTTGTCTGTCACTGTACTTTGATTTACACATTTTTTGTATGTGCCCTCTTTTATTGCACTGTCTCCAGTCTTTATCCTTGAACCAACAATCTGCAGGGTCATGTGACTTTTTCCCACATCTGTAGCAAGGCTGTGTTTTCTCATTTCGTTGGTTTGTGTGGAACTTGTGCACTAACCTTTCTGTTTCACTGTGTTTGCCTTGTAATTCACTTGCATCCTTTGTTGCCGTTTCCATTGATATGGCTATTTCCAATGCACGAGCCAGTGTAAGTTTGTCTTCAGTCAGGAGACGTTTCTGGATGCTTTCGTTGTGCATCCCACACACAAGTCTGTCTCTCAGAGCGTCAGATAGAAAGTCTCCAAATTGACAATGCTCTGTCAGCCGACGGAGCTCCGCGATGTAATCCGATATGGTCTCAGACTGTGATTGATTCCTCTTGTAGAAACGGAAACGTTCTGCTATCAGCAATGGTGTTGGATTCAGATGTTTCTTCAGAATGTCTGTGATGTCCGCAAAAGTCTTTGTGGCAGGTTTAGCAGGTGCAATGAGGCTGCGGAGCAGGTTGTACGTTTTAACTCCCATAACACTGAGAAGCACTGCAACTTGTCTCTCGTCCTCTATTTCGTTAGCCACACAGTACTGTTCAACTCTTTCCACGTACGAAGGCCAATCTTCGGCTGCACTGTCAAAACTGTCCATATGCCCCACAGCCACAAATCCCGCCATGTTCACGTTGTTTTTCACTTGTAAGCCTACCACTCTCTGTTGCTGGCCGTGTACCGTCGTAACCGCCGTTCCACTTTTTCGTCTTTTTTTTTTTTTTTTTTTTTTTTTTTGTCCGTTGTTGCACTGTAGATCCGTTTCGCCTCGTCGCCACTTCTGTTATATATGCTCAGTTGCAGTAACAGTAAACAAAGGCTGAACAACGACAGGTTCCATTCAACAACTTTTTACTTCAGGGAATAGGCGCACTTCAACAATCCGGCTGCAAACACGGTCGCGCCGTGATGACGTCATCGACTGTCATACTAGAGAAATAATGTATTAAGAAATAATGTATTCTTGAACAGATACATAACATATATATATATATATATATATATATATATATATATATATATATATATATATATATACACATACACACACACACACACACACACACACACAGGGGACACTGTGACCCTGTGACACACCGCTACTACCGAAAGACTCCTATCAGTTATGATATGCCACTGCTGTTCGCTTTGAAACTAATCCAGGAACTGCTGCAAATGGCCAATTAGGACGGAGTCATGTGGAATCAGTGTCATGCCTCCAACGCAAGCCATTTCAATGGAGCGCGACGAAGAAGAATATGAGAAAATGAGACGCAAAGGGGAGTATAAAGGTCAAAGCTGCCAATCTCTCTCTCTCTCTCACTGTGCCATCTCTCTGTTTCTCTGCCGTGTGCGTGACTTTTGTGGATGCTCGCTTACCACCGACACACGTGCACAGCACAGGGCACTGTTTCTCAATCTATCAAACTTTGGTTACAATCTATGCACTGTAAAAACAAGAATTGATGCAACATCAATTCATCTGCAGCTGCGGTATTATGTCAGAATTGTCCAATGAATTATTAGGGGTGTAACAATACATTTTAACAGCGTCAACCATGTATACATGGTTTCATTTGGGACAGAATGGCGAATGGGACAGTTTCTTTTGTCCCATTCGCAGCCATTCAATCCAATTCATTCAGGAGCCTTTCTGGGGTCCAATGTCGTTGTCATGGCGCACGGGTGGATTGTCTGTTGCTAGACGTCACTTCCTGACATGGCCGCGGGAACTATTTTACAGTAGCAGGGGCTGAGCATGAAAGCGGGGGTGCGCAAAAATGCGCGTGCATGCGTTTCATGCACGCGCATTTTTGCGTGTTAAAGTACTCTTTAATTTCCCTCTCCACACACAAGTTATGAACAAATTGACAGAGAATATACCTATAATGTGAAATAGCATATTTATTAGGCCTGGCCTACATAAATCACTTGTTTTGAACACATAGACTGAATGAATAGGCCTACAGAATCCTCACGCAGGATATATAATCACAACAAACGCTCAACAGCAACACAAACTAAAACAACTGACAGTTCCAAACCCATCATAAACGGAGATGAGGAATGCGACTGCCTCCTTCGAGAGTCAATTGATGTAGTGTTAATGCAATCAATTCTCTGCAAAGAAAACAATTCGATACTGATTATTTGCATTGCAAAACGATACGATACATAGTCAATGTTGCTGTTTCATTTCGATATAGTTCAATTTTTTACATTAAAATTTTGAAAATTGAAAAAATCAATATCTGTGTGTCTTTGAATTTGTGTGTATGGAAATTTAGCATTGAGTGTGTTAGTGACCTATCATGGAAGATTAGGTGCAGTCAGTGTGGGTAACTGTAGTTACTGCGGATTTGGGCTATTAAAATACATTATAAATTAATATTTGAAACCACAGGAGTACTTTAATGAATACAGTGGAATAACGTCTGGATAATGTACATGTGGATTCCAATGGCCGAGAAGCTCATCTGAGAGGTTCAGGGACAGGATCCGACGGCTGCTAGGCTTATTGAGCACCTAATCATTCACAGGTGGCGTCGCACGTATAGCGTCGAAGGATTTTACGTTGCTGTCGGGAGGAGACCTTATTATGTCCAGAATCATCCATATTTGCCTTTCCTTTTTAACTTGTGTGTGACACTGTTGCATGAAAAAGGCTATTCATTTACACACAGACGTGGTTAATGCCTCACAGCATCGATATCTTATTAGACCTGCAACAATTGTAAGCAGATGAATAATGAATTAATCATTAATCATGATTAGACATTAATCCCCATTCCTGCTGCAATATGCTCACTTCCTCTTTACATTTATGTGGGAACAGAAAGATAAATTACTTTCAGTATGTCTGTTTCTCTCTGATTTGAGCTGCTGCTGACAATGTAAAACTGCATCAGCCTTTTTGTCAGTATACTTCTGACTGGTTCTTTAATACGTTCATATTTTTTATCCCACCATTTTTTCACCCAGTGCTGATTCCTAATGTGATCCTGGGCTCTACACACCCTTCGCCAACGGACTTGCCTCATGCTTCCATCAATGCATGAGGAGTCCAAGGTGCCTTCTTTTCACCTGACAGGGGGAGTTTCCCCCTGTCAGGTGATGAGGAGACACACCGCCAGCACCATCAGCGGAGGAGACACGCTGCCAGCACCCTCAGCGGCAGCGGGAATCAAACCCAGGACCTTCTAGCTGTGAGCCGACAGCACTAACCACTGTCCCACCGTGCCCCTTTCATTCCATAAATCTACAACTAAACTGTGACTGTAACAGCGACTGGCTCAGAGCATGTCGGCCAATCATCCGTGCGTTGGCGGTTTGAATCCCAGCACCTCCTGTCTACATGTCTGTGTGTGTGTGTGTGTGTGTGTGTGTGTGTGTGTGTGTGTGTGTGTGTGTGTGTGTGTGTGTGTGTGTGTGTGTGTGTGTGTGTGGTGTGTGTGTGTGTGTGTGTGTGTGTGAATGGGTGAATGTAATGCACTGTGTAACACACCTTAGATGAAAGCGCGAGCTATATAAATGCACCATTTAAATGAATGAACACATTTTGCCAGCTCCAATACGTTGTGTATATAAAATATTAATACACCTATATATTTTATTTATACTGAATAAAATACTGAATTTATAAGGGCTGCAAATTCAATTTGTGGGATTATTTTTGCCAGTTTAAATGGCATCCGTGTTTTTATAGCGAACATTAGCTAGATATATACTCAGTGAGCACTGAGATCAGTGAGCACATCTGTCCACTGTACCAAGACATCAGAGACACACATTGTCCAATGTCCATTGTATCAAGACATCAGATACACGTGCTGTCCACTACCTAGATATTGGGGACACATACTGTCCACACTGTACAAAGATATTAGTGGCACATACTGTCCACTGTACCAAGACATCACAGAGGTTTGCGTAAAAGACTAAGGAGGACAAAAGACTATCATATCTGATGGCCAAAGTACAACAATGTGAAAACACAACATTAAGATTTGTGATCTGCTGTGACAAGAGGAGGATATTAAATAGAACACAACCACCCTAAAGAATATGCTCTGTGTGTACTCTTGCATGGAGTGATCTTGCTATATAGAAATTTGTTTTTTAAAGGACCACTTCGCCAATTTTCAACATATATACATATAATAGGTCCTCAGTATTATACAGGATAAAATGTATTACTATTTATAGCAGTAAATACTATTTTTGTACTCGGTTTCTGTATCAGGGGAGGGCTGTAGGCAGTTCAGAAACTTGTCTTACATTGGCATCATCGTATGACAGTGTTCCCCAATGGGGCCATTTGCGGCCCACAGGAGGAAAAAAATAAAAAAAAGAAAGAAAAAAAGAAAAAAAAAGAAGGGAAAAAAAGAAAATACTAGTCACTAGGGGGCACTCCCTATCCTTAATCATATTGAAGGGCTTTTGGCACTTTTGGAACCATATGGAGTCATGAACCATAGCAGATCCATTTTCTTCCATTGGTACTCTCAGTTTCCAGCCCTCAAAAAATAAAACTTCTGGTAATTCGAGACGTATAAAAACTAAATAAATGTTAAATAGATGAATGTAATAAATTGGGATACTGTAGATGGTTCAGAAAATGCCTCTATTAATAGTTTTGCATTAAACATACACCCCCCATATTTTTTTAATTTATTAGAACTAGAACTAACAGTAAACCCCCACAATGTACTGTATGTGATGCCACATCTCATTAGACCACCTAGTGAGTCAATAGATGGCGCTCCTGTGAATCACAGAGGAACTGCAGTATCGTCTCAGTTTTCGCATTCGCAGTAAATAATAAAACGCTTCTAGCCTCGACACCCAGGTTTTCATTTTCGTTCGCCTTGCGCGAAAACGGAAAGCCTGGACTAACGCACGTTGGAAAGTGGCCTTCAAGTGGGAGTGAACCTTCCGGGGTGGGCGTCGCTCTAAATGATGTGACGTAGAACAGCAGTGGACGGGCGCGGGAGGGGCCGGAGATGACGACACGTTAGTGAGATCAAATCAGAGCGCAGCTCATCTGCCGTGTGGATGCCACGGCACCCCGCTCCCCCCAAGGTACTGAAGGTAACTGTATTAGATTTATCAGATGTGTTGTTATAAATGAAAGGGTTTTGTTGTTCTATGACAGTATTAACAGTATTCTTGTGTAAGAGGAAGAATACAGTACACATACTGTATATCGTTTTTGCACTTTATTTTATTTTAAAGGAGAATTCTGTGTATTTTTGTTTTGTTTTGTTTTATTGTACTTTTGTATTCGGAACTATTGATGGACTGAGATGTTTATTATTGTTATGATATGATGTTGAATATGAACCAGTACTGTGATATTTTGTATTTGAGAGTGTATTGAATTTAAATATATTTTGATGTTAAGGTTTTATTGAGAGTTTTGAATTGAATTGAGTAAATAATAAAACGCTGCTGACTGTGCAAGCAACATTCAACATTGCTGTTCCTCGTATTTTCACAGTTTGCCCAGTGCATCCCGCCTGTGGAAACTTTGGCCCTTTCTCAATTCCTTTTTTCAAACCTACCCCTTAACCCAAGCCCTTGCCCCTTGCCCCTTCCCTTTGCCCCTACAATATGAGTGTCAAGGGTAAGGGGATCAAATCATACCCCTGGTAATTGGGATGTCCCTAGATATTGAATTCCCCTTATACAGTATATTTGGGGGTCCACAGGCTAACAACCAAAAAAGACATACTATACTATGTCTTTTTTTTTCTATTTCTACATTTTTCAAAAATCCTCAAAACTATGAAAAACGGCATGATGTGCAAGACCATGTACTATAGCCTGTCATTTTTGCCAGGTTAAATAATTTTTTGAAAATCGTCGAAGATGACGAAAAACATACGATACTACTTTCGTCATTTTTCGAAAACCCTCAAAACGATGAAGAAGGCATGCTGTGCAAGACCGTGTACTATAGCCTGAAAAACGTCATACTATAAAAATACTATGAGAAACGGTATACTATACGATTAAAAACGTCATTCTGTGCAAGACCGTAAGGCTTGCGTTTTTGCCAGGTTTCGTCATTTTTCGTAAGGCTATAGCCTTACGGTGCCTTGCACAGCATGTCTGTAGCCTTGCACAGTATGTCATTTTTCATCGTTTTGACGATTTTTGAGGATTTTAGAAAAATGTCGAAATTTCGAGAAAAAAAATTGCAAGGCTATAGCCTTACCATTTTTCATCGTTTTGAGGATTTTTTAAAAATGACGAGAAATGACGTAACTTGGCAAAAATTCAAAGCCATAGCCTTACCGATTTTTATCGTTTTGAGGATTTTTGAGGATTTCCGAAAAATGACGAAATCTGAGAAAAACGCAAGGCTATAGCCTTATGGTCTTGTGCAGCATGCCTTCTTGCGTCGCTTCTAGGGTTTTTGAGGATTTTCGAAAAGATGACGAAAAACATACGATACTACTTTCGTCATTTTTCGAAAACCCTCAAAACGATGAAGAAGGCATGCTGTGCAAGACCGTGTACTATAGCCTGAAAAACGTCATACTATAAAAATACTATGAGAAACGGTATACTATACGATTAAAAATGTCATTCTGTGCAAGACCGTAAGGCTTGCGTTTTTGCCAGGTTTCGTCATTTTTCGAATTTTTGAGGATTTAAAAAAAATGACAAAACCTGGCAAAAACGCAAGGCTATAGCCTTACGGTCGTGCACAGCATGCCGTTTTTCATCGTTTTGAGGATTTTTGAAAAATGACAAAACTAGCAAAAACGCAAGGCTATAGCCTTACGGTTTTGCACAGCATGCCGTTTTTCATCGTTTTGAGGATTTTTGAGGATTTTCGAAAAATGTCGAAATTTCGAGAAAAAAAAAACGTAAGGCTATAGCCTTACGTTTTTTCATCGTTTTGAGGATTTTCGAAAAATGACAAAAAATGACAAAACTGGCGAAAACGCAAGGCTATAGCCTTACGGTCTTGCACAGCATGCCGTTTTTCATCGTTTTGAGGATTTTTGAGGATTTTCGAAAAATTTCGGAAAAAAATAACGTAAGGCTATAGCCTTACGTTTTTTCATCATTTTGAGGATTTTCGAAAAATGACAAAAAATGACAAAACTGGCGAAAACGCAAGGCTATAGCCTTACGGTCTTACACAGCATGCCGTTTTTCATCGTTTTGAGGATTTTTGAGGATTTTCGAAAAAATGTCGAAATTTCGAGAAAAAAAACGTAAGGCTATAGCCTTACGTTTTTTCATCGTTTTGAGGATTTTCGAAAAATGACAAAAAATGACAAAACTAGCAAAAACGCAAGGCTATAGCCTTACGGTCTTGCACAGCATGCCGTTTTTCATCGTTTTGAGGATTTTCGAAAAAATGTTGAAATTTCGGGAAAAAAAACGTAAGGCTATAGCCTTACGTATTTTCATCGTTTTGAGGATTTTCGAAAAATGACAAAAAATAACAAAACTGGCAAAAACGCAAGGCTATAGGCTCACGGTCTTGCACAGAATGCCGTTTTTCATCGTTTTGAGGATTTTTGAGGATTTTCGAAAAAATGTTGAAATTTCGAGAAAAAAAAACTAAGGCTATAGCCTTACGTTTTTTCATCGTTTTGAGGATTTTCGAAAAATGACAAAGAATGACAAAACTGGAAAAAATGCAAGGCTATAGCCTCACGGTCTTGCACAGCATGCCGTTTTTCATCGTTTTGAGGATTTTTGAGGATTTTCGAAAAAATGTTGAAATTTCGAGAAAAAAATAAGGCTATAGCCTTACGTTTTTTCATCGTTTTGAGGATTTTCGAAAAATGACAAAAAATGACAAAACTGGAAAAAATGCAAGGCTATAGCCTCACGGTCTTGCACAGCATGCCGTTTTTCATCGTTTTGAGGATTTTTGAGGATTTTCGAAAAAATGTTGAAATTTCGAGAAAAAAAACGTAAGGCTATAGCCTTACGTTTTTTCATCGTTTTGAGGATTGTCGAAAAATGACAAAAAATGACAAAACTGGCAAAAACGCCAGGCTCTAGCCGTACGGTCTTGCACAGCATGCCGTTTTTCATCGTTTTGAGGATTTTTGAAAAATGACAAAACTAGCAAAAACGCAAGGCTATAGCCTTACGGTTTTGCACAGCATGCCGTTTTTCATCGTTTTGAGGATTTTTGAGGATTTTCGAAAAAAATGTTGAAATTTCGAGAAAAAAAAACTAAGGCTATAGCCTTACGTTTTTTCATCGTTTTGAGGATTTTCGAAAAATGACAAAGAAAAAATGACAAAACTGGCAAAAACGCCAGGCTCTAGCCGTACGGTCTTGCACAGCATGCCGTTTTTCATCGTTTTGAGGATTTTCGAAAAATGACAAAAAATGACAAAACTGGCGAAAACGCAAGGCTATAGCCTTACGGTCTTGCACAGCATGCTGTTTTTCATCGTTTTGAGGATTTTTGAGGATTTTCGAAAAAATGTCGAAATTTCGAGAAAAAAAACGTAAGGCTATAGCCTTACGTTTTTTCATCGTTTTGAGGATTTTCGAAAAATGACAAAAAATGACAAAACTAGCAAAAACGCAAGGCTATAGCCTTACGGTCTTGCACAGCATGCCGTTTTTCATCGTTTTGAGGATTTTTCGAAAAAATGTTGAAATTTCGGAAAAAAAAACGTAAGGCTATAGCCTTACGTTTTTTCATCGTTTTGAGGATTTTCGAAAAATGACAAAAAATGACAAAACTGGCAAAAACGCAAGGCTATAGCCTTACGGTCTTGCACAGCATGCCGTTTTTCATCGTTTTGAGGATTTTTGAGGATTTTCGAAAAAATGTTGAAATTTCGAGAAAAAAAAACTAAGGCTATAGCCTAACGTTTTTTCATCGTTTTGAGGATTTTCGAAAAATGACAAAAAATGACAAAACTGGCAAAACGCAAGGCTATAGCCTTACGGTCTTGCACAGCATGCCGTTTTTCATCGTTTTGAGGATTTTTGAGGATTTTCGAAAAATGTCAAAATTTCGGAAAAAAATAACGTAAGGCTATAGCCTTACGTTTTTTCATCGTTTTGAGGATTTTCGAAAAATGGCAAAAAATGACAAAACTGGTAAAATGCAAGGCTATAGCCTTACGGTCTTGCACAGCATGTCGTTTTTCATCGTTTTGAGGATTTTTGAGGATTTTCGAAAAAATGTCGAAATTTCGAGAAAAAAAACGTGAGGCTCTAGCGTTAAGTTTTTTCATCGGTTTGAGGATTTTCGAAAAAAAAAATGACAAACTAGCAAAAACACAAGGCTTAGCCTCATGGTCTTGCACAGCATGCCGTTTTTCATCGTTTTGAGTTTTTTCGAAAAATGACAAAAAATGACAAAACTGGCAAAAATGCAAGGCTATAGAGCCTCACGGTCTTGCACAGCATGCCGTTTTTCATTGTTCAAGGATTTTCGAAAAATGTCGAAACTTCGTGAAAAAAAAACGTAAGGCTATAGCCTTACGTTTTTTCAGAGTTTTTGAGGATTTTCAAAAATGACAAAAATGGCAAAAACGCAAGGCTATAGCCTTACGGTCTTGCACCACATGCCGTTTTTCATCGTTTTGAGAAATTTTGAGGATTTTCGAAAAAAATGTCAAATTTCGGAAAAAAAAATACGTAAGGCTATATATAGCCTTACGCTTTTTCATCGTTTGAGGATTTTTGAGGATTTTCGAAAAATGACAAAAAATGACAAAACTGGCAAAAACGCAAGGCTATAGCCTTACGGTCTTGCACAGCATGCCGTTTTTCATCGTTTTGAGGATTTTTGAGGATTTTCGAAAAAATGTCGAAATTTCGAGAAAAAAAAATGTAAGGCTATAGCCTTAGGTTTTTTTATCGTTTTGAGGATTTTCGAAAAATGACAAAAAATGACAAAACTGGCAAAAACGCAAGGCTATAGCCTTACGGTCTTGCACAGCATGCCGTTTTTCATCGCTTCGAGGATTTTCGAAAAAATGTCGAAATTTCGGGAAAAAAAACGTAAGGCTATAGCCTTACGTTTTTTCATCGTTTTGAGGATTTTCGAAAAATGACAAAAAATGAAAAAACTGGCAAAAATGCAAGGCTATAGCCTTACGGTCTTGCACAGCATGCCGTTTTTCATCGTTTTGAGGATTTTTGAGGATTTTTCGAAAAAATGTCGAAATTTCGAGAAAAAAAACGTAAGGCTATAGCCTTACGTTTTTTCATCGTTTTGAGGATTTTCGAAAAATGACAAAAAATGACAAAACTGGCAAAAATGCAAGGCTATAGCCTCACGGTCTTGCACAGCATGCCGTTTTTCATCGTTTTGAGGGATTTTTGAGGATTTTCGAAAAAATGTCGAAATTTCGAGAAAAAAAACGAAGGCTATAGCCTTAAGTTTTTTCATCGGTTTGAGGATTTCGAAAAATGACAAAAAATGACAAAACTACCACAAACGCAAGGCTATAGCTTACGGTCTTGCACAGCATGCCGTTTTTCATCGCGTTTTGAGGATTTTTCGAAAAATGTCGAAACTTCGTGAAAAAAAAACGTAAGCCTTACGTTTTTTCAGAGTTTTGAGGATTTTCAAAAAAATGACAAAAATGGGCAAAAACGCAAGGGCTATAGCCTTACGGTCTTGCACAGCATGCCGTTTTTCATCGTTTGAGGATTTTTGAGGATTTTCGAAAAATGTCAAAAATTTCAGAAAAAATAACGTAAGGCTATATATAGTCTTACGCTTTTTCATCGTTTTGAGGATTTTCGAAAAATGACAAAAAATGACAAAACTGGCAAAAACGCAAGGCTATAGCCTCACGGTCTTGCACAGCATGCCGTTTTTCATCGTTTTGAGGATTTTTGAGGATTTTCGAAAAAAAAGTCGAAATTTCGAGAAAAAAAAAGTAAGGCTATAGCCTTAGGTTTTTTTATCGTTTTGAGGATTTTCTAAAAATGACAAAAAATGACAAAACTGGCAAAAACGCAAGGCCTTACTGTACTGCCCTCACTGAGGTGTCGCAACGACAGTTAGACAGCCAGCC